>JAODKC010000043.1:17079929-17110751 GCA_026777985.1 Mormyrops attenuatus
CCAAGCCACATACCCCCGGCCTGTGAGCCCGTGTCACTTTTCGTTGCGTAATCAGGATCCCTTACAGGAGATCTGTCACACTATCTCTGTCTTCACTCCCCAGACTGGAGACCATGATACTAAAGCAAATCTCTTCCAGAGGAATCCACCTGATCCATTACTAGCTCTTAAATGACTAAGTGCTGATTTAACATTGTGTCTGTAATTTTTATTGTTTATAGGGGATAATTGTGCAAGTATTAATTAAGTGTTTTTCGTTTATGTAATGGTGCAATGTACCATCTCCAGCACTAGAGGGTAGTGCTGCACATTCAACTAATATACATTTAAAAATACCTGACCAGTTAAGGATCAAGAATTTTTTTGTCATAATGCGAATCACAATTATACCAAAATTTACTCTCCAGGGTAACATAAATAACATACATGCATACATACAGCAATCAACAATGTATTCAATAAAGAACATAGAATACAGGTATATGTTGACTTGCGTCTGCATCTTGGACTGGAGCCACCAGACACAAGTCAGTTTGGGCGTATCTTGATATTTATGGGGAGAGGCAAGACATTAAGTACAGTACTGTAATATACCTACAGCACTCGACAGCAAATAGTAATGCAAATATAAAATCACAGCACTTTGTAATTAGAGATTCATTTTACATACCACAAAAAGATGGTGCAGATTGTCTTGTGAAGCCATAAGATGTGTGGAGAAAGGAGACAGTGGCTGAAGCAGTGATCATTTTTCTTTTTATGTAATGAAATAGCAGAGTAGAGATTCTGTACCTGCTCATTATAGCTGTCCATCGTATATACATGACTGTATGATTACTGTATTACTGTACAGGTTAGATATGCACAGTGGCTCATTATACTGCTGACAGCGCTGCCCATTCGCCTGTGCCTGTTAAGGTTAAGCAATATACCCGCTAACGTCCCACTACGTCAACCTCACACATAAATGCAATCAGATGTTACTCAATAGTATGTAAGTCAACGGATACCTTTGTCCAGAATGTAGCATTCACTGAAAAATTATCATCAATAAATAAGCTTGTAACATATTGCGCTGTTGATGTAAGTAACCATACAAAGATAAGGTGCATGAAAAACACATGATATATGAAAGTATTGCAGTACAGTTTATTGAGAAACTCAAAGCGGGAAAACTTCAGGGTGATCTGTGACGTCATCAGCGCTGTACCTGCAGAAAGCCGACCCATCCCTACAAACACTGATCATTTCAGGGGTAAATAGTGGGTCAGACTGACATTCTGATGGATTGCCTTAATTATAGTAATGCAAAGTAGCTTCTGGGGTGAGCTTTGATCAATGTTTCTTTGCATGTTTATCACTCGCGGTCCTGCTTTTCCCCTCTTTCGCTCTATCCGCGTCTCCTGTGCTGTTCACTGACTCTTTTTATCTTTCTTTCTGCTGAACACTGGCTGGTAGGATGAAGAACAAAAGCAGGCAGTAAGTGTCTCCTTAGCTGCGTACCCAGCCGAGTTCAGATTAGCCTCGCTGGAACACTTACATGCTGTCGCCGCCGTATCGCGTGAACGTCATGCTCTCGCTGGGTTGGGGCTTCTGCCGGATCTCTCATGAGATGCGTTTTCTGGACACCATATCGTTCGCCGTGCCTGCTCACGGACCAGTCTCCCGTCTGTTGTCCCATTCACCATCCCTGAAGTTTCATTGTGCATGTGACAATAAAGATATTCCGTTCATTGTGCAGCACAATCAAGGGAAACCTTGATATCTTTTGTCTTCAGCATTGCACAAAAGGCCTTTTAAAACACGTTAAGCACACGTTTTATGTTGATACCTTGAAAAGAGGGTGTTGGAATGGGAGCAGTTGATGGTTTTTCAGTGAACTTTGGAGTGAACTTGGACCACAACGTCTCCGTTTACCCACACATGGGGCCGGTTTGTGCAGAGCGAACACATCCTTCTTGGAGTTCCGAAATGTGGAACTCATCAGATAGCTCCTTTAGTGTTACCCTTTCATGTGACATGCGGCTTTTCCTCTGGGCTGTGGTGGAGCTTTACTTTATTTTGTCTTTATCGAGTTCTGTGACATCAGAGCACATCAGTGTGAAGTTATCCGCCTCGGCCAATCAGATGCTGTAAGGCAGGAAGATCTGTTTTTGAAGCATTTGCTGTCGTGATTAAGCCGACTGCCATCTGCTGCACCACAAGCACAGGGGACGTGTAAAAACACACAAAACAAGGGAGAGGCACCTGTGCAATAGCAGGGTCCAATGCCAGCGAGGGGGGAAACTCATTTGGGCTGTTTTAACAGGCTACACACCCCTATTTCAGACCCCCACGTCCCTGGGCCTCACAGAGGTTTCGAGAGGCAGCCGGTCTTTGACGTTTTTCCTGTAAAACCAGAATCCCTAGAGTATGTATGGTGTGGCTCAATTCTAGTCTAATGTCCAAGCACAGTGGAGGTCTCAGCACCTTCCATTACGCAGCATCAGCCTCTGATTACTTGTACTTTGAAACTCTGCCAGCATCTCTCCTGATAAATGATTTTTCCAAACAAAAGTGGTGATTTTTTAAAACATTTTTGTCACGCCCACCCCCACTCTTTCTGTGGTCATTATTTTTCTTCAAGCATTTGCTCTGTTGCAGATGGAGAGGGATCAGGGTGGGGAAAGTCTATCCACATCTGTTTCAAAAAAAGGTTGGGAAAAAAAAACATGCGACCTGGATCCAATTTATCCGCGATGATTACTGTGTGCAGTTTGTCACCCCTGATTATCTCCACCTGCCTGTGGGACTTGGGGGGGGGGGGGGGTTGGGCATGGGCCCGGGCAACTCTCACTTTTTCCTGTTCTACCTGAGCCCAACACCCCCCCCTGCACAAAATGCCCGCCTTTGTGGCGTTCCGTGGCGCTGTGCTCTGCTCTCGCTGCTACCCCACAGTCGTGATGTGATTTTCATCCTCTTAATCATTATTGCAAATCTCATGTCCTTGTATCCGGGTGCAAACATGCATTTCTGTTATTCATAATGTTTAAAACCATTTTAATTGCATGTGCTTTTAATTCATCCCAAGCCATGGGACTTGATTTTACTAGATATGCTGATTGCAGTTTTTGTTCAGAATTCTGTTGGACATTTTTTTATTATTTCTGGGAAAAGTTAAGAGAGACTCCTTGAAAAAAAATGGATGAAATGTTGTAAATGTTCGGTAAACTGGCTTGTTGAAGTATACCTGAGAGAAACCTACCAACTGCCTTCTGTGTACTGCTGATGTTGGCTGTGGTTTCTGTGTGACACTGCTGCCACCCACTCGTCTGCCCATTGGTCATCTGTCACATGACAATCCTCTTCTTGCATGGCATTGGACAGACAAAATGATCCGTCTTGCATTTTTTACAGTTGTGACTTCAAACTTTTAATAATAATAAGGTACGCAAATGTTATACACTGCAGTGGTGCGTGCGTTTGACAACCTTCAGTGATCCGTGTCTTGGACAAGCCCCAGTAATGCACGGATTTAATAATGTGCGGTGACGTGCGTATGTGATTAATCTTTGCTAGTGAATTTAGAAGTCTTCAGTGATATGCAGATTTGATAAGCTTCAGCAGCGGGAGTCTGCATTTTGATGGTCTCGTGCATCGTGCATGCCCATTCCCCTCAGCCCTGCGAGCTGCAGACAAAGCAACGTGTCGATGCGTTTCCTCGATAATGCTTCCTGAGGACTACATGGTGTCTTAGTCTGTCTTCTGCTACACCCTGATCTATCTCCACCGTCTCCCTGTCCATCAGGCACAGGCGGCCATCTCTCCTCACACGTCACCCAGCCATGGTGCTGGCCGGCCGCTGCCCATGCCGGTCCGCTCCACGTCCGCCGGTTCCACCCCCACACATGGGCCCCAGGATTCGCTGGCAGGCGTGGGAGGGGATGTCCAGGAAGCTTTCGCTCAGGGTAAATGGACCGGCTGCCGTGTCGCCTCACATCACCCAGCTGCATGAAGGTGTCCACCCGTAGGTGGAAGCAGGAAGTTGACTTGTTTGATGAGCGCATTTGGTCTGTAGAGTGTAACGGCTCATTGTGACGCTATGAAAATTCGACAGCCGACTCCCTGCTTCCGAAGTAACACATCCTCAAGTCTTCTGTATACCGATGGTCTCTGTTTGCCTTCCAGGTCCCAGGAGAAATCTTCGTAACGATCTGTTAGTCGCGGCCGATTCTATCACAAACACCATGTCGTCTCTGGTGAAAGAGCTTCATTCTGGTACGGCCGTCCTTCTGTGGCGCCCTGAGCTCCAGAAACTGCGCTTCGGTCTAAATATGAAGCAAAAGCCAACTGTGAAAGTCAGCATCTCCTTAAATGGACATGATGCATTTCTCATTCACACTAAGAATATTGAGACTGATCTTTATGCCTCTGTTTAAAAAAGGCATGTACTGTAGCATCGTGCACTGTTTACTATTACCTTTCAAGCTTGTCTAGATCCCTTGCTCTATCTCATACTCCCGAAACTGTCCGATATTATCTATGCTTTCATGGTCCCTGTCCTTTGCAAGGAAGCGTCCTGTAATAATGAGCCGGTGGATGTTTTTAATCAGTAAACATGAACGTCGCAAAGTATACCATATGGATAAATTAGCATAATATGTGATGATGTTCGCTGGCTGATTCAAATGCCACCGTGCTGCCAGTTGTGACTCATTTTCTCTCTGATCACGAAGTTGAGGACGGTTGTGAGGAGGAGGAGGAGAAGATGCTGAATGGGAAGGACCGGGGTGAGTCGGAGCTCCAGGAAGCTAGGCTGAGCAGTGAGCCTCCGCTTCCCCCACCCCTGTCATTGGTGTCTCATTATATCTTGGTATTTATTAGCTAACTATCATTGGGCTTCTGCTGCTCTTCTGATTTTCCATGTAATGCCTTAAATTTCTACACACCAAAAGAGAGATTCATGCATTTATGGAATAAACACGCCTGTACCTGGTGGCCGCATTTGGCAGCCTGGCTGTGCGATGTGTCGTTTACACCAGAGCGACGCGTGGCTCATTCTCTGCTCCCTGTCTGTATTACAGCCTTTACACCAGCAGCCCAGTCTGCTGATTAAACCTGATGCTTGGCAACAGTTTTGTTACGTATGGTAATAGCAGACTTTTCTCCTGATTTTGAAAGTTCTCGAGCCTTATTGCTGCTTGCGAATATAAACTGGCGAGCTTTTGAAGAACAGGTCGGGCATCCTCATAAACGCGTCGCCTGCTTTACTGGCCAGGCCTCGCCCGGCATCTCGTTAGTCTCGTTAAATTGAGCCACAGACCCCTTTGTAAAGCGGCCGCTCTTTGTACCTCGCAACACCTCCAGCCCGATTTCTGACCTGGTGGCAGTTATGAATTTAATGGGTGTCGACCTGCTGACTTAACGGTTCCTCCAAGGGGTTAAGATCCGGACGCAGATTTCCTTTTGCGCTCGATCCTGTGATTTGCTGTTTCCCACATTTTTTCCCACCCGGTTGGCCTTCAGCGACAGGTTTTTGCTGGTGTGACAGATATAGCGTCCTCATACTGTAGGTGTGCATGCTGCAAAGATAAAGGCACCCTTCTGTGTTCTGCTTTGTAGCATTAGCATGTCTGAGGAGAGTCACCTGACCGGACCCCATGTCTGTGCTGTGTGACCTGTAACCAGGGGCAGTTTTGTTGCTTCAGGGGCCCCACTAATAAGTCGCTTTGGGCCCCTCCTGGATGTTTCAAAAACTAAAGAAATAGCTAGTAAGTAGAGTCAGTAGATTGTGTCTAGCTAGCCAGTCAGCAAAACATGCTGCTTCAGTGTCTCTGTTTATTTAATATTTATTGTAGTGATTGTTTGTGACCAACAGAGGGCCCCCAAGCCTCAGGGGCCCTACACAAATAGTGATAAACACTGCCGCTCCCTGTATCGTGTTTCATATGACCATCGGGAAGTCTGCGACATCACGCATCATGTTCCTCTTTGCTTTCTAGGTTAAGCAGAATTAGGACCTGAGGAGTCAACCGAAGTAAGTCTCCTGTAGATTTTCTCGTGATTATTCTCGTGTTTTTGTCTTACAAGACACTGATGAATCATTTGAATTACAAATATTTGCCCTCTGCCCTCTTTCAGGCACAGTGACTGTCCGGGAAATGGGCAACCACTGTGCAGACGCCCCCCTCATTACAAGAAACAGGCACACACCCCCCCTCGCTGAAGACACCCAGACACAAGCAAGAGATCCAGCCTGGCCTACCTGCCCCAGCCCGCCCCTCCCTGCCCGACCTGGCTGGATGGATGCCCCTCCCCCCATTAATCCATCGCATAGTGCATGCTCTACTTGTGCTTGGACTTCACTCGGAAGCTTCCGGGCCTTGGCCCATCTTCTGGTCATCTGTGCTGGCTCGTGTAACTCACCCATGGCTTCGTGTCGCTTTGACAGTGCAATGACTTTGCAGATTTTCCTCACCCCCCCAGGACAGTGTTCTAACCACTGACCCGGAAGAGGTGCCTCCCCCCGTCAGACTCTACGTGACGCTGCCTTCCGATAATCCATCTCTTTCAGTTTTGCTGGTCATACCAATCTCTGAGGGCTTCATGTGCTGGTCTGCCTGCCTTCCAGCCATGGCCAATATAGAAGAGCAGCGCCCACTGAAGTCCATTTGTCTTGTTTAGGATTCAGTCCGCTAGCCAACCAGCTATTGGCCAGAAATAAGCTCTCTCATGCTATGGGGATGGGATTGTTGTTGGGTTTAATCAAAACTTTTAACTTTATACATTTTGAAAACTGGTGAAACGCATTAGGGTCTGCGATCACTGCTATCAGCCAAATGCAATTTTCCATATCGATGACTGATCAGAACCAGACGGGAAGCTAACAGTTTGTTGGAAATAGAAATCTGGTACAAACTCCATCCTTAATTTGTTCGTTCTTGTCAGAGGGGTCTTTGCTCTAAGACGCAGCACACATTTTATAAGGAAATAGGCCTTTTAACTTCCCACATGTTAGGAGGAAGGCCAAAGACCCTATTTGTGGCTGAAATTAAATGTCTTTATAAACAATGGAAGTGTGACAACCTGCAAAATGACAGACTGGAGGAGGGTGTGGTGACAGTGCTAACAGTCAGCTGGGTGTCTCGCTGAGGACTGTTCTGCTGTGGCAGTATGCTGAAGTTAAACAACTGGGTTTGAAGGGGACTGTGTTCCCAGGTCACGTGTCACTGGACGGTCAGTGTACTTTTATCGTGTGTCTTTTTGTTTTTTTTTGACTTTTGTTTTGACTTTTGTTTTTGCTTTTAGATTTGTTTGGTCATTTTTGGGATTTGGCTTTTTGTTTAGGCTTTCTTTATTGCATTGTTTTGTTTTTGGATTGTGTTTTTTCCCCCAAATGCTTTCAGAAGCTGTTTGTACGTCTGTGGATCGAATGATGGATTTTGGACTGTGTTTTTTTGTGTAGCCTGAGGAAGTGAGGAGGTGTGAGGCACGCGCCCCTGCGGGGTTTTAACAATGTGCCGGTGTCTGAAACCGTTTGTTATAATGAGGGAACCCACAGGGTAAGATACTGAGGTTAAAAAGAGCTCAGGGAGACTTAAATGACTGGAGCTGTGGTCGGCGTTTCTTCCTAGGAAATGGCTGTAAAATATTTAATTTCTGATTATGCAAGGATTGTGGTGAAGCTGAAGCAGTAAGCGGTGAAGCTCAGGGTGCAAACGGGCAGCATGTTGGGTTCGGAGGTGAATGCCAATTCCCCACTCCAAAACTATGCCAATGTGAAGACTTATTTTATTTATTGCCTGGACCCCATGTCCCTTAGGTATTTTTTTAAAGGAGATTTAAATGTACCTGGAGTCATGTTGACTGAACCTTTCCTTGAACTAGTGCCCAAAAAGCAGAATTTATGTGAAATCAGAGTAGAGATCATCCGTTTAAAATGTGTATGCTATCGGTTTGGAGCAGGTCGAGACACACCAGGGGCTGTTGCTGTTTAATTCTGCACAAGGTTACATTTTATTAAAGACTCCTCGTCTGAAAACACTTTGGAATGTTCTGGAATGTGGACCATTAATCGGTGAAGACTGGTTGGTGATTCTTTAGGCTGTGAGACAAATGGCTTTTCTTCGAAGGATGTGCTGAAAGCTTTCAACAAAATTCTTTCTTGGAATACCAAAATTATGTTATGTAAGGGGTTCTTCCACATCTCTGTGTGTCTTTATTCACTGACTGAAGCACTGCTAGGAGACAGATTCTCGTATATTTCTGGTACGTGCCTGGATGTTGTATATAGTGTAACTCTTACTTGTAAATGGTGAATGAGTCTTAGGGAGCGGTTCCCAGCCATTGCCCAGGAGGTTCTAAGGACTGCAGCTTCTGATCATTTGTTTGGGGCAAAAAATAGAACTCTTGTAAAATAGTGTTTGATATATATAAATAAATGAATAAACATATAAATATCTGTGCCAAAAATATTTAGCAAGTTTGCAATCTGACACGTTTGAGCTGATGCCTCTGGATGTCAGGTCTTCAACTGCTGAGGCCTATAGATCTCACATGCGGGACCAACCAGAAGGTTCGCCTTGAAGATTCAGGACTGAGCGACGGTACGTCAGGGACGAGACCACACGCTTCCTGCCCTCTAAGACGGACTGATGGAAGGAGGGGGGTCTGCGGACCGCAGGACCAGGAGGAGAGCCCGCCGATGACCCTTTCAAAGAATGTTTGGTGCTGGAAACCATTTGTTTCGATACTTGTTGCATAGTCTTGAGATTGTCACCGGATTACTGTGTTTCAGAAATAAAGAAAAATGATGTAAAAACACTGCAGTTTCTGCAGTTTTTTTGTGCCGTTTGATTCTGAGCTCAGAGCCACATGTCTCCATTGGTCCACCTGACTTTCCTGTTTGCATGTGTTCTTCATGAGGACCTGGGGTCCCCATCATCTCACAGATGTTTTGTTTCACGAGTCTTCAGACTGCTTCAGCTGGTTGAGGTCATGGAGGTCAGATCAGACATGCAAGACAAGAGATTCTAGGTCGTTCTAGGGGATCTTCTTGCATTCTACACACAGCTGGAAGATGTGACTTCAGCTTGATTGAGGGGTTTTTCTGCTTCAGTGATCCCAAGTGCTGTGTTATCTGGGCTTAAGGTCTTGGTACGGCCTCCCTTTGTGGGCCCGTTGTGCGGCTCAGCATGTTAGGATGCTGTGCCTGTGATCCCAAAGTCGGCAGTGTTTCACTGACAGCCCCTTAACCCCAATTGACCCCTCTTTCTCAAAAAGAGAAAGGATCTAGAGGGGGCACAACATGGCTCGCTGTTGTTCTTTAATTTGTGAGATATTTCGCTGATGACTCCGTAAGTCCTGTATAACTGTAGAGGCACTCAGGCCGTCATCATGACTGCAGCGTCTTCTCCTGAGGCAGCGTGAATTTGCAGTCAAGATTTTCCGCTCACCTGTGATGTGAAAAATAAACTGATTTCATTTGGATAACCATCACTGGCAACAAATACACCGTTAAGGTTCATTAAGATTCAAGATTCAATTCTTTATTGTAATTGTACATGATAGTACATTGAGGCTGGGATTAACAGTGATCCTCTGTGGTTTAAATCATTTGTAATTATTTTGCTAGCTGGGTGTATGGGTATAATAGTTTTAGCATTTTTTTCAGGACCTATAACTTCCTCTCCTGACTCTCAGGGAATCAAGGTGCTGCTTCAACTGGGGCCAATTGGTGAAGTAAGTGGATCTCAGATGTATGAAAATGACCTTTGTATTCCACAAAAGAGAAGCAAGATTGTTTTGTGTCCCATCACTACTCTGGTCCTGGTTTACATGGAAATCAATGCCTCCCTATGGCCTTGAATGGGATGAGTGGAAATTCCAGAATCCGTAACCCCTTTTCTGGATGCAGAAACAGGAACATATGCAAGGATCATCAGAAACCATATATCTGTGATTTAATACATGCAAACCTCATGAGGATTTCAGCACAGATAGATGAACAGAGCTGTAAATTCCTGTAAGGCTTTTCCCAGTAAAATCCCTGATGCGTGGTCTGTACGTGACGAGGGTACGGCTCCAGGTAATTAACGAGGCTGGTTTCTATGGCGGCAGACCTGGAACAGGGCTGTGTTTTCCAGACTGCCAAAATGGAGCCTGTCCGTCTTGCTAAACCGCCAGCTGCATGGAGGGGTCGACTTTCGTGGGGCGAACCGCGTATGTGTCACAGCGGAGGGGCCCACTTAACAGGCTCCATAGAACGTAAAACGTGACCCGCGTCTGATGGCAGCTGCCGTGCTTGCCGAGGACCGTCACCCCAATTGATTGGAGCCCATTTTTGTGTCCGTTTTATCAGAGCAGCTGCATTTTATTCTTGCTGTTGGTACGAAGGCTTCAGCAAGATCATGATGTTGCTGTGTTCCCGGGGACAGGAGCTACCCTGTTTGCAGTGTTTCCCAACCTCAGCACTCCTTCCACAAGGCAGGATTTTTCCACCAGTGTGCCATTAGCAGCCCATGCTGATATCGGCAGGTCAATACCAGGCCCTTTATAGGGCTTTTTAATGATCTGCTCCATCATGCAGAGAAAAGACATGAATCCTGGGGTCAGTTTGCTTGTGAAAGGGGCCGTTAGTGGAAACAGGCAGCCCAGCTGTGGCTCCGAACCCAGTCTTCTTCCTGCAGTCTTGGGGCTTTTGTTAACGGTATCACTCCTGTGCATTGCCCTGATTCTGCCACCAGAGGGCATCTTCATCCCGGCCTTCCGTTTCGGTAATCCCGCATGCTAAGTATTAATGAGTAACTGAA
This sequence comes from Mormyrops attenuatus, assembly GCA_026777985.1. NCBI lineage: Eukaryota > Metazoa > Chordata > Actinopteri > Osteoglossiformes > Mormyridae > Mormyrops > Mormyrops attenuatus. Next base: position 17,090,720 of record JAODKC010000043.1, read on the forward strand.
ATTCAGGCTGCTCTGTGTGCTGCGGACAGATCGGAGCAGTGCGGTCTCGCCCATTTCCTCATTTCCTGGGTTCTGCCCCTCGCCGCAGGCTTCCCTTAGCCTAAATGGTCGGCCTCGACAAAGATCACGGTTCGGTTATGAATTATCACGCCGGGAAGTCGGCGGCTCAGCTGCTCTGACTGAGCCGGTGCCGCGGCAAAACGCAAAGCTGGGCTGCTGCAACGTGATGATTTACAGTCACGGCACAAATTTTGCACTTTGCTCCTCACTTCCCAAGCGCGAGCCGCAGTGCCTCCCGTTCTGAGTGCTTGGAAATGTTTTTGTAATTAAGGATTAATTGGCTCGTTAAAATGACTTGCGCTGCTCATATTTCCCTGTTTTCTTTGTTAATGTCTCGCATAATGACAGTAGTGAGCAGGGAAACCGTACCAAAATCACCGGGATGGAAACGGCGCGGGGCCTGGTGTTTACGCTCATGCCGCATGTTTCACAACTATGCCACCGCGTTAAAGTCAGAAAGGGGTTACTGGGGTTTCCGTGGCGACGTTTCAAATGAGAGGACCCGAGGCAGGGGAAATGATTATTTTAGAAGGAAGAAAGGCCTCGTAAAGCATGTCGCAAGCATTAATATTGCTTAGCACGTCTATTTCTGCTTTATTGGTTGAAGATAGCAGCCCCATTAAGCGTTGGTTATATCGGAAAACGGTTTAGCGGACAGCTAAAGCAGGAGTGCGCTCCCGTTGTTTTCGTTTCCTTGGTTTAATGAAGTCACATCTTGTTAAATACGCTAACCCGCCCCGCTGGGCCAGTGGCCCGGGGTGTTTAAAGCCCTTCAGCATCTATGCACAGTCCTTTTAAGCCTTGTTTTTTGACTACACCTACCTCTGTTTAGCTCAAATTCTGTGTCGTTTAGAGGGTGTAAAACGCACGTCAAACGGTGGACGAAATGCACTCATGCCCAGAATGATCATATTTCAGGGGATTGGACTGCAGATGCTGGTGAACTTCTGTAGATGAAACCTGCTAGTTATGTTCATGGCAAAGAGCATCGAGGTGTCAGAACATGACGCTGTAACCCTCAGCCCCAGATACAGAGGAGTGTCAGAGAGCCGCCACCGGCATAAAACAGGGTTTAAGACACTTTGTCACAATCATAGATCTTTACTGAACATCAACAGGTATGTAAACTTTGACCCGTTTTAGTTAAAGGATGTGCTGGGACAAAAAAAAACTCATGCAGGATGAATTAAATGCAGGGCAAGAAAAGTCCATAACAAGTTCAAAAGAATAATCACTAACATTTTACATTGACTGCAACTTCATAATGCATCCATAATACTTGTATTGAATTAGACATGACAGCTTTAATAAATATTAATAACAAACATTATAATCGTATAATCATATAATGTTTTTTGTTAATTTTTCTTAAAGCTGTGAAGGGATGTTGGGATGTTATGGTATACTTACATGCTACTTAAGAATGTTCTATGAATGCATTATGAAGGTGCACCGAATGATCTACGAATGCATTATAAAGGCATTATGAAGGAGCAGTTCATGTAAAGCAATACCCTATATTCTTTTAAAATGAAACTTGTGATTGTGATTCTGGCTTAGCCGAAAATAAAAATCATTCATCCTTTATGGTATATGGCAAAATCCAGAGGAAAAAATGGCAACTGCGCTGTACACCGCAGTTTGTTTAGTAACCTGAAGAAATGATTCTGCGCGTAAGTAATTCCACAAGCATGGACCCAGAATAATGCCAGACGGTATCACCTTCACCATTCTCTGTCACGTGTAATGCCATTGTGACGTCATTGTGGGGCCATAGTGGGGAATGGCTCATTGACGCCCCCTTAACAAAGGTTTAACAGTGTTTATTGATGAGCTGAAAATGTGAATCTTCCCCAAGTCACTCCTAGCAGGTGACTGGTCCCTTGGCACGCACTTGACATTCCCTGAGATGCCACCTGTCAAACCGCAACATAAGCTCTTTCCTCACTCTCCTCCTCCTCCTCATTGTAAGCTAGGAGATGTTAAACACTTCACCGTGGTGCAGATGTAGTGAGTTCATACGGTGTTTGCTGGATGGGCGTCTGAATAACAGGAAATTCATTACGGCCAATTAATTAGTCCTGGGATTTTTAGCTGAACAAATAAATGTTAATCATTTCAGATACCTGGTAGAAAGGTTCCAGAAAGTCTTCATGACCCATAGAGGGCGGACAAGCTCAGCTGCTGTGGGCGAACAAATTTTCACCAAGAAAGAGAGAGAGTGTATGTGTGTGTGTCTGTGTGTATGTGTGAGAGAGTGAGAGTCTGTGTGTGTGTGTGTATGTGAGAGAGAGTGAGAGTATGTGTGTGTGCGTCTCCTTTGAGTACTGCCACTACTCCACCAAATGCAGATTGACATCATTAATTTTTCAGAGGTATTAACCTCAGAGGAGAAAGTGTGGTGTGTGTGTGTGTAGGGGGTGGGGGGTTGATAATGAGGGTCTCCCCCAAGATGCCCAGTCGCTCCTTCACTCCTCTGCCCCTCTGCCTCCAGCTGCCAGAGAAATAAGACAAATGAAGGTGTAGCTGGGAGGACTCTGAACCCGGGGGGGCTTGTTTATTAACCAGTATCACCAGTGAAAATGTGACCTGCAAACTTTGGCTTTAAAACTGTTGTTCTTGGTCTGTTAACAGGTTTACTTCCTACTAACCGATGTAAAGAACACCCTGTTGATCACCGACTATCCATCCAGAGCTGATTTGCTGCAATTCATACCACACATCAGCTGTGGATTAAAGTAAAAATGCTAACAGCCTGTTAAGATGCTGCTTTTTTTCCCAGAATCCTCACTGCCTGCTGAGCATCTGCACTGTAGATCTGAATGCTCATGTCAGTTTAAAATATATAATTACTGCAATTTTCTGTCGCTTTAGTGCTCAGCTTCATTCCTGCTTCTCGTTTTCCCTTTTTTTTTTTTTTTTTTTAGCTCCGTGTCTCTGTTTCTGATCTCTTCAGGGCCTCCAGGCAAGATTTTCTTGAAAGGCTGTATTAAGATGGGAATTCTTGATTATCCCTGACAAAACAGGGGGGTTTAAGTGTGCCGTCAGTGTCCCAAGGACGCTCTCCAAGCTCCAGGCGGTTTTGAGGAGTATCCCATCGCTGTGGGGACAAGCCGCTGGTAGAGGCGATTGCCGGGCTCAGCCTTCTTTCCAGCCTTGGTGCATCATGCTTACCGCGGTGTTGATGTTGCGGCAGGGAAGAGCCCTGAAACGGTGCCAAGGCGGCGGGCAAAGCCACAAATTCTCTGTCCTGATGTCACCCAGTGAGCATTTCCCTTGGCTCTGGCATTGCACCAGCGCTCCAGGAGATGGGATTTGGGGGCTGCATTCCTCAAGCAATCCCAGCCCTGTGAAGATGCACAATGCGCCCCCTGCTGGGCTGGGCCAGGCTGGGCGGGGTTCTGCTGCTTCACACTGAGCCCCCGGGTGACAGTTAGGGGGCCGCAGCAGCTCCCGCCAGTGAGGGAGACACACACACACACACTCATACTCACATTCAGACAGTCGGGTTCAAAGGGATTTCCCATTAAATCCAAGTTTACTTTGAAAAACACTATAACCCCAAAGCAAACTTTGATGAAAATCAATGCATCGTTTTTCTTAATATAAATGTTTGTCTGATAGGGATGGTCCCACAATGCCTGGACGGCCTGGAGCTACTCTACACACACACACACACACACACACACACACACACACAGGTTTGTGATTATATCTTTGTGGGGACTCTCCATTAATTTCTATGGGAAAACTCTAATCCCAAGATGACAACCTTAACCCCTATCCAGCCCTAACCTTAACCATAAGAAACCAAACAAAATAGGAGGGTTTTGGCATTTTTACTTTTTTGATTACATTCACAGACCTTCATGGAGACCTGAAAAATGGTCCCCACAATGTAATATAAACATAAAACACACACACACTCACATTTAACGATCATTGCAGGAACTTCATATTGGCTTCTCCTTCAAAGCTGTGTATCGCTCATAATCCAATACCAACAGTCTGTGACGCTAATCGGGGTGGTGTCTCCATGGTCAGTAGGTCACTGTTTCAAATCCCATCACTGGGGCCTTGAGTGGCCCTTAACCACCAGTTGCTCCAGGGACCGGCTGATCCTGCTCTCTAAAAAAAAACAAAAAACAAAGCAAAGTCCACTAAGTGAATAGAGAATAAAACGATGAGCAAAGCGTTTGACCTTCGTATTTCCATCACCACTTTTAAAAGGATCGCTTTACCTACAAAGTCCCATTTTAGCGTCCCTTCAACCTCAGCAGCAGCCGAGAGGGACAGGAGAGTCGCGAGCAGCAGGGTGGTCTGTTAAGCATGCCTCCACATGGGTTCTCCCCCCCAAGAGCGGTGCCTGACGTGCAGCCTTCTGCCCACTTCCTGCCCCTCCGCTGGGCAAGCATCTGCTGTCCGCGAGACGCAGGAGCGCGCTGGAGAGGGCGAGTGCCTGTGCCAGTCGCTACAGCGCGCCGTGCCCGCTTTCCGCCGTGCTCTATAAATGGCAGCGCCTGGGGAAGCTGCCCCCCCCCCTTACTCGCATCTTAAAGGGGAGGTTACAAAACACATCAAGATATGACTAATGAAACCGTGAACAATTGCCCTTTCGCACACATGCCTTTAATTGGCGCCTTTTTGTGGCAGACCTGCCAGCTGGGCCTAAGGGTGACAGTACCAAGTACACAGAGTATTACAGGTATTCTTGAATGTTGACATGTTTTCTGAAATAGTGGCTCATTTTCTCCCCTTCAAAATTAAATACTGGAATCGAAATTAAGCAACCTCTTCTCAAAAAGGTATTTTTGCAACAGAATGATGCACACCACATACATACACTGTAGGAGTCAATCATCCTAGGAAGCAACTAGACCTTGATGTGCTTCATGAACGATGCTGCCCTATTTTGGTCGCCTTACGGCATCGGCATGTTCAGCGCTACAGTGCGCGCAGTTGCCTGTGGTGAACGATCGCTACGGTAATGATTCAACAAATATAATATCAGGATCATTTTTCTAAAACACTGGATTTCAAAGTGTTGTATATTCGATCCAATGCACTTGCACCAACCAAACAGACCCTCTACAGGGATGGGGAAAAGGAAACTGAGGTCGCAAACCTGCCTTCGGTTTGGATCTTACACCTCGTCCACATTGCACACAACATTCTCCTTGCCTGTGGGCGCAGCCACGGGCGTGTCCAGTCCTGGGGAGCATGTCCAGAAACTGACAGCCTTACATCTATACCATCATGTGCCTGGAGAAGAGGCATGCAAGCATGAGATTGGTGGTCATACACCATCCATGGGCATAATAAAATGCATTATGGGATTGAGAAATAAAGTGCATGGGTGGGAAATGAACCAGACCAGCCTAGTGGAAACGCACATTGTCTCAGATGACAGCGAGGCTGAACTGCTCTGGTCGTGATCTGCTGGATACGTATTATGTCCAGTGAAATAGGCAGTGTCATTAGAACTGAGGGTGCATGGTGATGGAGGTGGCTGTCCTGGCTGATGTCTCCTCCATGTTGTCCAGGAACACTCACATTCACAGCACGTTGGCCAGTGGTGTGGCATTATACTCTTGAGTACTGTGATAGTTTTAAACAGTATAGATAGAACTCATTGACAGAATGGTTTGGAGCAGTCACACATATTTGCAGTGCAGTTATTTGATTCATTCTCATCTGTTCAAATGGCTTCCTGTTTAGCTGCTTCAGACAGATGGATCTGTTTCAGATAAATGCTATTGTTTGCCAAGACCATGCTCACAACTGCTATGCCCTGTTCAGGTGTGAAGAGCCCGTGTCACGGAACAGCCAGGTAGCAGGCATGTAGAAGATCCAAAAACATGAGGAATGTGGCTATTCGGCGGGTTAGTGCAGCATTCTGAATAGCACTGCTTTCCAAAAAAACACAACTGGATTTCTTTCTGGTCGCTGACCTTAGCAGAGTGTTTAACAAAAACAGTCATTTACGAAAGTAGCAAATGTGCCTCTGTTTATGCAGACCTGGTTTATGGACTGGGCAGGTGAGCTTCAGATATTATTGATTACGTCCCAAGTTCCACTTCCTGTGCATATTAACAACTATACAATGAACAATTCGAACTTAGTCCCATTAATGATATTTTTCCACGTTTATTCAATGGCTAGATCAGGGGTCTTCAACATTTCTCAGGCCAGGGTCCCCTTGGTGCATAGAGAGACAGATCAGGGACCCCTTTTTATATGTTATAAAGTCATGTTACGGGTTAGGCTTGGCCAGTATTAACATGAGCATTAGCTATATTAACCTGTTTATTGAGGAATAAATTAACAAATATAAATTACCCTATTAACCTACCTATTTACTTTAGTCTGATGGAAAAACTATAACTATATAATTGTAATTGTTACATTTTTTTGCTGTACATTTCTGTTTCACTACATACATTTTTAAGGTGTGTGTGTGTGGTTCAGGTAACTTAGCCAACGCTATAGGCTATGGATAGTGTTTCTTCTCTTATTTTAATGTCCACTGGTCATGTGACTTAGACTGCAGGTGGACCTCTGTACATCGTACATTTTTGTTATTGTAACATTGCATGTGCCTGTGTTCATTAACGAAGTGCATTTACGGCTTACGTCACACATTAGTTTCTATTGCTGCAGCGGGACACCTGTTCAACAACATTTGAGCTGAATAAAGAGTTTGGATGACAACCAAGCCGGCATGTTTTATTCACAGAGCAGTTTACAGTGATGTTTTTTATCAGTGGTTTGGCTTATTACTTGTTAGAGTTTATATTACATTTATAGACTAATTTGATCAAATTTCACAAAAAGTTGTTTGTCACACAATTACACAATGATTCACAGACTCCCTGCAGTTCCTCCATGGACCCCTGTGCTAGATGAAGCTAATACTTTACAAAACATCACATCCTGTTCCACGTTTCCTTAAGGTTGGTTCATAAGGCATTATTAATGTATGCCGTCACGCAGATACAATGCAGTGTAAGACCTTATCACACATCACATCCAGTTCCACGTTTCCTTAAGGTTGGTTCATAAGGCATTATTAATGTTTGCCATCACGCAGACACAATGCAGTGTAAGACCTTATCACACATCACATCCTGTTCCACGTTTCCTTACACTTTGCTTCGTAAGGCATTGTTAATGTACACCATCACCAGAGATAGTGCTGTGTATTACTGCATAATACATGACAAGCAATCATACATAGACACAGATTAATAAATATATAAAGTCATGTGTTTATTTGTCTTTGTTTTGCTTTTTATAGACTTCTGATGTACGATGGCATGTACTGACATAATTCAAGCCCCATCTCTCTGTCGCCCTTTCAGAGACGAGTGCAGTGACTGGGGGTGTCACCGTTTAAAGGGCTTTGATACAGAACACCGGCCGCCCCAATCAGGGCCCCGCTCAGCCGCGCTTCTGCTCCATCAGACCACGAGCCACATCGCAGTCCAACCCTGACTATCAAACAAAGACATTCTTCCCAGCTAAGCAGCCTTTCCCTGGAGGATCCTTTATCTCTGTAAGCCCAGTCTGCTGTCCTTGAGCTGGGCTTTTTGACCACGGCTTTCGGTTTTATTGTATGATAATCAGGTGGCGCTATCATGTGATGAATAATGATCATATTTAATATTAAAGGAGTTTGTTTGTAGTAACGTATTCCAAATGGGCTGTCAGTTGATATCAGCATCATTAGTTTTATTTTTAGAGAATAAATCAAAATGTCTGTCTACAGTGAGCGCCCTCTCAGACAGCCCCCCCCTCCATCCTCACTATCTGGGCCAGGGTACCTCTGCATCTGTGTTTTTCGTTGCCATGGTTGCCTGGAATGTGACGTAGATCCTCGGAGGTAAATCCTTTCGGCTCAGTGGTCGTAGGGAAGCAGAATTGTCGCTGCACCCTGCCACTGAGGATGGAGGGTGACGATCGCAGGCTGCACCCTGCCACTGAGGATGGAGGGTGACGATCGCAGGCTGCACCCTGGTCTTTCTCTTTATCCTGCTTTTCATCTACTATAGACGATGGTGAAACTGAGCGCTATTTCTCCTATTGGGGAAATACGCAAACTTTCACCGTGTTTTACTCTGAATAACCTCAGAGGCCTTGCATTTATGTCTGAGATGTTTATTAACGTATGAAAAGCTGGCCAGTCGTGTTTAGTTCACGCGAAAGATGTAAATACTGAGCGACTGTGTCAATTAAAGCAAAGAATCTGTCAGGTAAGGATGGAAGGTTTGTGAACAGCGTCGTGTCGCGTTCACGCAGTCAAATGTGGGACGCCACCCTACGTGGGAGAATCCAGTGACGGAAACGGGTTCTTATAGATGCGCAGGCAGATAGCCGATGAAGCACTGAGCACCTGATAGCGTCGAGCTAGCTTCAGTTCCCCTTTCAAGGATCAGGGATTGTTATTTGTCATTGTGGAACTGGTTTACACAAGTCCAAAAAGACTTATTGGCAGCCTCTTTAATGACATAAATAACATGCATAAGTATATACATACGTATAACAATCAACATAGTATTAGATATAGCTTAAGCATATGGAATATATATGTGAGTATTCGCTGAGAAAATATTATCCATAAACAAGCCTATACCATATTGCACTGCTGCTGTAAGTAAGCATACAAACATATGGTGTGTACAATATATGAAAAATCTAAAGCTTTGGCTGCAGCAGACATCTTTATTTTGCCTCTTATCCCGCCCCCATCGTGCGCTCAGGGGCGGCTTGCAGCCGTTTGGGAAAAGAGGGGCTTTTTCAGCGGCCGCCCTTGGCTGGTGATGAGGCGGGCCGTGAACACGTGCAGCGAGCAGGCGGAGGCGGCCTGGGTGACGGCGGGCCAAAGCAGGCGCTGGTCAGCAGCCAGAGAGAGGCAGGCGCGACACGAGTTGAATTTTAATGGGGAGTCACGCAAGACTGGCTGGACCTCCAGCAAAAGGGGGGGGCTGATGGGGTGGGAAAAAAACATCGATACCGGGAATGAAACAAATGCCGGCAGTGCGCCTTCGAGTGGCTAATTCAGATCGGTGTTTAGGGGCAGTTTGGGTGCCGTGGGGTGAAATTCACACCAAGGCTATATGATCGCTGTTGGGCTTCTCATGAAAGCAGGCTCTAGGTGTCCATCTCATGAAGGACAGAGACGGCCGGGTGTGAATGTCACACCAGGGAACAGAATCGCTCATCCTGGCATCTCGAGCTCCCAAGACGGCGCTGTACATTTTGCTCATGCAAAAAAGATGTGAAGATGTGTTTTTGGAAAGGGTATAAAAGCCGTACATTAGTGACCGACAGAACAGGTAACTAAAAGGGGTAATTATGACAAATTAAAATAACCGTGGTCATTATTTCATCTGGATGGTTCTGTATTCCCATGAAGGAAAAATCAGGATAAGCCAGGATCTCTAAGAAGATTCCGAGGGAGTGGAAATGATGAGTGCCGCTTGGGGATGTCACCCTTCTACTTAAGTGTAATTGCTTTGCAATTACTATGTAGCATTTACATTACATTACACAATTGTAGTTTGCCCTGGGAAGAAATACAGGAAAATAGAAAAGCAGAGAAGCCTTCCTGATAAGGACACTCATAGTCCATTTTACTTTAATATGAATTATTGTTAATTTGTCCAGAGATCAATCTTTTTTCATGTTAACGAAGAATGTGACTACTCACTAATATGAAATAATGAATATGCATAAAGAAAGGCTGTGTATCCTGGGCAGAAGTGTTACATTGCAGTTGGGCTCTTTGTCAAAATTTTTAAGTACACTCAGGTTTGTACATATGGCAAGTAAAGCTCAACATCATCATGCAGCATATGAACCTGAGTATAATCTGACAAGAAACTGAACCCACTAATTAGTCTGTAATGGGCTTGCACAGTTGCTGGTGGGAACCGCAGGCCTAGGAGGTCATTGAAGCACCACTACAAATGGCAGCCACCCTTAGTGAAGGCTAGGCAGCCTCAGCTCAAACAGTATGCTCTTCTGGCATCGCAATGTCTAGAGCAGAAGTCACCAACCTTTTTGAAACTGAGAGCTACTTCACGGGTACTGAGCCATACGAAGGGCTACCAGTTTGAAACACCCTCCTAAACTTATCTAAACTTCATGTATAATAAACATGTTTTAAATGCTTTTTCTAGATATTATCATTTTTAAACGTGATTAAAGAAGGATAGCAACAGGAAATTTAATTTTAGATGCTGCCCAATGGTGAGCTGTGCTATTTTTAGAACAGGTCCGCGGGCGACTCATATGGTCCTTGGGGGCATCCTGGTCCTTGGGCGGGCACCATGTTGGTGACCCCTGGTCTAGAGGGACAATCATGTGATCTTGGGCTACAAGTCTAGCCCAAGTTACCTAGATTTACACTCTACTTATTTGGAAGACACATTTATGCAAAGCAATGCACATTTTTGAATTTGAAAGTATTGGGTTTAGGGCTCCTGCTTAATGGCCCAACGGTGAAATCACTCTGCCATCCTTGGGTTTTGATCTGACGACCTTCCGGTCACAGGTCAGGCACAGCATCCTAACCTCCAGAGCCGCAGCCCACACACCTGGGTGTTGTGTATCTCCTTTCTCAGCTCCGTATCTATAGTGAGCTGTTCCCTTTGACACTGTGACTCGTGCAGCTATATAGGGCTGATGCTAATGTTTGTGTTTGGGCTTGTGAAAAGTGCCCTAGTGCGTCGTCATTACGGTTTGACATTATGTGTATGCTTAATGGTCCCCAGGAGATCCGTAACAGCTGTTTCGCTGTTCCATGGCTCATTCCATAGAGGTGGATGTATTTACTTCATTACTGTCAGGCTACAGTGTTAGCGGCTATCGCTAAACTATTTACAGGATGTAATAATTTATTAGTTATCTGAACGTATTTTATTCTGTTTTTTTACTGCATAAATGTTTATATGGCTACTCTATATACCGGCAGGAATAAACATAGAGGCCCTGGATATAACTGTCTGGGGAGCTTTATATAGCTCTGGAAAAAATTGAGAGACCACAGCAAAATTTTCAGTATCACTCATTTCTCAATTTATGGGCATGCGTCTGTGTAAAATATAAATGTTTTTGGAAAATGCAGCCTGGCTCTTCCCTGCTTCTCATTAATGAAGGGCATATTCCTTGCTTTCTGGGTCTTCAGTCCTGCTTCTAGGAGTCTGTTATGAACTGTCCTAGCAGTGCACTTTTCAAGGTCATTTGAGGTCATCCTCTGATTTATGAGGCACTGCCAGATAAGTTGAAGGTCATCCCTGGCATTAGAAAATCGCTTTCTGTCATTTCCAGTGTCTCCTGCTTCACATTATTCTTGTGTATTGCTGTCTTGGAAACTTTGAGCCTTTAAGCAGCCTGCTGCGCAGTGTAGCCTTCTGCCAGCAGAACCAGGATTAAACCGGGATTTAAAAATGCAGATTTTAAAAAATATGGAGTGGTCTCTTAATAGAGCTGTATGATTGGAAAACACAGGCCAGTAGTTATCAGTCGAGGGTTTTCTGCATGACGTAAAGGCCCACAGTGGCTGATTGGCATCTTCGCCGAAGGCACTGAGTGCAGCTGCTCCCACGCTGATCCCTCATCCGAGGTTCAGTGCAGTGAGAGAAGAAGGATAAAAGAATTCACACTGAAGACTTCCAAGGTGAGAGCCTCTTCTGTGAATATTGATAAATTATTCTTTAAAGTAGTAGCAGCTTATGATATGAGAAGCACTGTTTAGCACAGGGTTCCCTGATTCCAGTCTTGGAGGGCCGGAATCCAACACAGTGTGCAGGAAATTAACTAATTGTCAGGTTTAGTAGTTGGGTTTCAACAGGAAAAACTGTGTTGAATTCTGCCCCTCCAGGACTGAAATTGGGGAACCCTGGTTTAACATAACTAGTTGGTTAGCCTATAGGCTACCGATATCTCCGTGTAGTACAATTAGCCAGTGTTACTGGTTTAATTATCTTTGGGCGTTCAGTTTGTGTTTAAAACCAGTTAACAAAATTTACCCTCAGCCAGAAATCATAGCTTGGGGGGCCAGCAGAAAATCAGATGGGCCAGTCCCATAACAATTCATTTGCAAAGAGAGTCACACTGCAGACTCGACTGCAAATTTTTTGCCACTTTTTAACTGACCTGTGGCATTACTAAAACCATGTGAACAAAGAAGGAAGAAAAATCTATTAGCCTCTCAACAGCACATTCCCTCCACCTGATCTGACCATGCTCACACAAACCTGTCAGACACAATTTTTTTATCACTCACTGTGACTGCTGAGTGGGAAGGCCTGAGTTAGATTTAGGTGGGCCCAGGTGCCTGTCCTTGTGATTCTTGAAAAATATTACATTAATAATGAAACTTTAGCTTCAGATGCTAAAATCAAGGAAATGTAGAATAATTCATTATTTCAGCCAGTAGAGGGGGAGGCAGTAGGGCTTGGGTTAAATGCAACACTTTTAGGATATCCGCCATTTTGGGTCAAAGTAGGAGCCAAATCCTTTTACAGTTTAAATCCTTGTACACAGATTTTTCTGGAAGACCTGCTTATGACGGCTTAAGACCTTGCATGATAGCCAGAAGACTGGACCTTCTGGGCATCTGTGAGAGTAAACGGAGGTTTCAAAGAAGACGATGTTTGCAACAAGTTGTGGCAGGACCCTCACTGAGGGAGAAGCTTGTGTCAGTGATGGCTCCTTCAGAAAGATGGCTCAGACAGTGTCTCGCTCAAGCAGCATTAAGGGACCTATTAGATAAGACAGTCTGAGGGATTAGCTCAGACAGGTTGTCATTACTGAACGTTTCATGAATATTGATGCACCACCCCCCTCCCCTCCCCAAGTCTCCTCGCAGTCTGCTCCAATCCCAGTGGCCTAACGCACAGAAACGGCCTTTATTTATGAACTGGAATAGGACCGCGGAGGTCTGACCCCTGTGATGGTGAGCCGCTCTGCAAACTAAGTCATCTTAACCCTCACGGCCAAATGAAGACGCTTTGCTGACATGTGGTCTTGCTCAACGACACCGTGGAATCTGTGCCCTGTTATGCTGTTTATTTTCTGGGTATGGGAACACAAAGAAGGTCACGATGGGGACCCACAGGAAACACACTGTCAGATTTCCCTCGAGAACAGCAGCAGGGAAGGTCACAGGTTTTCCGTGATGTGAAACGTCTCAGTCGAACAAGTTTAGTGTGACTTTATGATCTACTGGATAAGATAAACAGTGAACTCACTGACATTACTTTTGTGAAGCTGTATGCAGCTGACACTGAAGAAAATGGTATTTTACAGATGTATATAAAAGTATTCCTTTTGTATTGGAAAACCTTCTGAAGCAATTTTTTCTTCATTTTTTCCTGTTTTGTGAATCTTTTTAGTTACTTCAAGCACAATGGCACACACAATGTACCATCCAATGAAGGAAGGCAAAACAGAATAGTAACAAAACAAAAATGCTTCCCTTCCACTCACACCACTGGGTGAAATGGGGCCTTCATCCTCTAACCGCCCAATGGGAAGCTTACTTTGTTTGGGAGCCATATTTCAGTTTAGGATCAGATGGTGTATTCTGTTATTATGCTTATGTGTGTGAAAACATACCTTGTTTTGTGCTTGTAAGTTCTGTAAAGCTGTTTGTGAAAATATAATAATAGTAATAAATCATGCTGTACCTGAACCCAAATGGTTATTTTTACTACTTCCGAATGCCATCAGAGGCACTGTGCCTATTTGTTATGATGTCTATAGTATGGGCCTGGGTGCAGCGTTGGTATAAACAAAATATTCTTGTAAGTGGACGCCCCGCTGCATGTAAAACGAATGATGAAGTGGTTCAGTGACATTCTAACCTCAGCTAGCCGATGTGCTTTTCAGACGAGATCACAGGGGGCGCCCACAAGCTCATGCGCTGAAGGTTCCGATGCCGTGCAGACGAGGCTGCTTTGAGCACTTCATCACTGCAAATTGGGTCTCACTCAGCTCTTGAAACACCATAAAAGGAAGAGTGTGTTGAGCCATGCTTCAGGGCTCTGCTCGCACTTTGCCCGGCGGATGATGACAGCGGCCAGCAAGCGGGAAAAGGAGACCTACGGGGTCACACCGATTCCGTGATCTGATCTGCTGCCAGGCTCGGCCTCTGCTGCTCCAGAGATCACTCCTCAGGGGACTCTGTCCTGCTAGGGCCAGCCCTCCTCTCTGGCAGTATAGCTGACAATACTATTAAGGGGAGAAACACAAAACACAAAAGTGAAGGCTTTTCCCAGGGCTGCGGCAGCGATATCCCTGCGATTTTAATGCAACTTCAGGGTGATTCACACTCGCTTTTCAAGTCATGTTTATTTTCACTGCTGGCAAACAATAGCACCCATTACTTCCAGGGAGCAGGAGAAGGCCTGTGATCTGGATGTTTGTCCAGGTTGGCTGGGGTAGCACGTATTTAACGTGTCATGTACTGGTCTGCCGGCAATCCCACAGAATTTCCAAACTGTGTTCTTTTTCTTTAATTCTTTAGACTCCATGTGTACTATAAATGTGCAACATTTCCAGTTTTGTCCACATATTTTCAGTTGCTGACGTAGCCGTTAACACTGAGCACTTGTCTGCCTTTTGGCTGATAATTTGTCCTGAATATGGTGTTTTTCGCCAGTTTTCATGTCACACAGTCCGTTGTGAGTTCAGCAGCCATTGATCTCAAGCAGATGTACTGGACCCAACAGAAAACTACTTATAGCAGTTCGAGTGAATTCAATATAATCACCATCAAGATATAAACAACCCCCCCTCCCCCCATGGCCATATAATACAAAAAATGCAGTAGATCTCAGAGAATACAGTAATGTTTAGCTTGGCTTAGCACATGAAGACTAGACAGGAAGACTGATTTTGTTCACATAAACTGCGCCCACTACCTGCTAAACCCCCTTTACTGGCACTCAATTTTTTAGGACACAATGCAGGGTTATACCCTGGATGGGATGCCAGTCTGTCACACACCATGGGCCGTTTAGAGACCCCTGTTAACCCTAAACCCAATGAGCCTATGATACGGTCTGGTTTTAAGTCACAATTATAAACAAATTTAGACGCAAACTAGGTCTCTGATGTAAAAGCATAGCCAGCAGACAGTTTTGTGTTTAACACTAGTTTTAAACACACACCTAACCCTTTATTCATGGCCACTCAACATGCATGCCATGTTAGTCCATGCAGGTTTTTCCTGCGGTAAAACTTAACGAACGGCTGATTACTACCTGCTGTGCTAACGAACTTTACACTTAATGTTTAACCGTTTCCACAAACTGCCTGTGGTAGCACATCATAAAAGCACTGGCCGTTTGTACAGGATTAACAGACATGGCAGTTCAAGGTGCTTGAGTTTGTGACTGATAGCGGTGAAAGAAACGTTTTTTTCCAACGTTAATTGCATTAAAAGTACGTTCAGGTAATGATGTTATCATGCTGACATTGACAGGGCCTTTGCTACAATGTAAAACGTGGAAACAACTTTCCATTGATGTTACAGTAAGAATGTTCTCTGCCAACTATGAGAAGACCTTTTTTACATAACGGTGGCCAAACTTCTGAGAATGTAGGAGCACCATACAGCTTTCCGGAAATCACCTTACAGGCAGCGGCACAAATCCATTACTTTTCTTCTTTAGGCATAACAGAATTCGCAAACCCAGAGTACTGGTGTCACAACAATTAACTTCACCATATTGATTGTGTTTTTGCATTTTAAAATTCTTAAGAAAGGGTAGGCCTATTTTGTTTCGGGAACCTTGAAAAGACATTCAGAAACGACGCACTTGTATTTTGCATTTAGGCCTATTATTGTTTAATGTTGTATCAGTGACGTTAAAAACGGCATTCTATTAAGGAAAGAAAAGAACAACAATATGATGATGATTATTATTAATAATAATAATACATATATACCTAATTGTGATACATTGAGTAGGTTGTGTTTTTTAAGCCAAATACAGCCACATATTTTGACAAAACCAATTTTGGTGGTTGACATTTTAGAAAACAATAACATTAAGAGGAATAAGGCAGTGATGAAAGTGCATTTGCAGTGGGCGAAGAGCGCGGGCGGCTGTAGCTGGCGCGCTTTAGGACCCTGTGGAGCGTTCGAGCCGCCGGCCTCTGCAGTTACAGCGGAGCAGCTGGAGCAGGCCTCGCCGGCTGGGGAGGAGGTGGACAGGGGGAAGAGCAGAAGGAGGATCCGGGAGGCAGCGACAACCAGAAGGGTCAGGCCTGGGACTGGCGGAACGGGTAATTAACACTGTGATCCACTCATTAAAACACCTCGAACCCGTGCTGTAGACCCTCTTGGTGAGATAACCTTCAGTGGTCCAAAATAAAGAGCCCAAACGGGAGGTATCTGATGGTGCGCAGACTGGCTGGATATCTGCGCTTTCTGCAGATGTCGGGGGCTGGGGGGTTTAAACGTAGCTAGCGATCGGCACTTGAACTTGAACACAGTTTTCCAGTTTTTCTTTATTTTTCCCGAAAGCGATCACAGACTTGTGCACCGGTTACCTGCCGCGACCTTTGCATATGAAAGCGTGCGTGTCGGTGGCGAGGCATGCCCCAGTCATGATGTATGTGCACAGTCCGTCATCATGTATGTACACATCTCGTCATCATGCATGGGGACCCGGGCGCCGCTGCGCTTTTTCGCCCGCTCGCCGATGCGCCTTAAGCAGGCACGCAATTCAACTTGCCCGGAGACGATCCGGGGAGCACGGACCGGAGGCGGCTTTTCGCCTGACATTATGCAGGGATGCGGACTCCAGTTCGTTCCGTGTCACATCTGCTTTATGCGACCGTGTTAAAGTCTGGGAAAATGCATATAGTATTTCAGAAAATCCTCACGCTTGGCTGCACTCTCCCGAAAATGAAATGATAAATATCTCTGTCCAGGAAGAAGGAATAGACCCTGCATTGAATACTTTGCATGTAAAACGTTTTTTTATGCACATTAAAAGTATATTTCTATATAAGTAGAAGTTTTTTTTTTAAATTAAAATATACGGGTTTCAGTTTGATATGAATGATGGGGGTCATCGTACAGTCCATTTGAAAAAGTAAGTTCCAGTTGCGTGCGATTTGAGGTGCGACGATTGTTAATTGAGATCAGATTAATTGAACTGATGCATCTCCTGACCTACATACTACGGTTTAACTTGCAGTGCGGATTTTCTGTATACTTTTTTTTTCTGGATGAACCGTGCAGTGTCCTCACACCTATAAGTAAAGGGGCAATTTATAGCAAATGACGGCGATATGCAGCCGCCGCGTTCTCCGACAGACACACAGACAGACAGACTAACTAACAAAGGATCTGAAAATGTAAGATTTTCGCATATTCAGTTTTGTGTGACGGGTTCAAATGAGTGTCCAGGTGGTAAAATGTGAATTTAACAGTACCAGTAGTTCATCAATCAACAGTGCTCCGCAGGCCTTAAAAAAGGTATTAAATATATGGCCTTTTCCTAGGGCTTACGGTTTGTGTCGCCGACGTGTTTGTTTATAATAACCTTGTACAGGGGGGAAAAAAAACTTGTAAAAAAGGATGAATTATTATATACATGGAAATCCTTTTAGGATTTAATATACAGCAATACTGACATGCTGTCGTCATAATGACGCCTATCTTCTAGGCCCATTTAAAGGTTTTTCGGTGTAAGAACTTCTATTAAACGGTCTATTAGTGACAATAACTTTCAATTAGAGAGAATCTAATCCATGTGAAATCTCATTTTCCAACCACAGCCGGTAGATGATAACTTTTATCCCAATTTGCGTTACTGAGGGACCCAACAAGTAGTTATACTTGTGTTAACTCCAGTTATGGGACGCAGCTAGTGGCAACTGACTTAAGTTTAAGTTTAAAATTAAAACCATTGCTTACACTCAATGATTACGGTTCACTGAGTCAGTTTAGCGCAACGCAGACTGTAATATTTGTTGTCATTTGTAGAAACAAAATCTCTTAAGTGCATTTCAGTATATGTTGCATACAACCCAGGAAAGTTAATTTTTTTCTTTCATGTAGAGCTATTTTTAATAGCAGCGTGAACTTTACCGCAATTTACCGAAGTCCTGAAATTCGTAAAAGAACGCGGCCAACAAGTAAGTGGATATACAAAACGACACCTTCAGATACCCAACTTGAACTTAAAAACGTGAATGTCAAATTCTGTAGTGGCTTCGTTTAGCGTGAGTGAAATGAAGCGTTTTTCTGGAGCTCAGCCGCAGTTGGCAGCTTCGTCCTCGCTCCCCGGCCCGGAGCGGCCCCGTCGCTTCCGCCCGGCCACTTGGTCACTGTCTTTGACTTTTAAATTCGGATTTTACGTCTTTTTCGCCTTTGGCGAAGCCGAAATTTGATCGCACAAATCCGCGCAGATACACGTGACTGCTGTGTGTTCAAAAAACACGAATGCAAATCGCATTCAAACCCAATCACCGATACGGAGAAAGAACATTATGGACGCCTCGCCTGTCAGTCAGTCAGACGTTCTCCTCATCGGGCTGACTGGCATGGTTGGTTAACTTTCTTCGTATGAACCTACATTGGACGCTTACACCTTCTGTCTTAGCGTGATTTAAAATTAAATTGTTGCGTGCAAATATCTGAATTTCAATGGCAATAACAGGCCGCGGAAAGTGGGAAAAGAGAGTTTGGCAAAGATTCAAGGAGCGCCATGTTACAGCTGAACGGGAGGGGTTTAAAAAGCCGGGCTTTACTATAGCCTGTGTACTTCTATACAGTATTTCACTGGAGAACCCGGCATTTATTACGTCCGGTCATCTGTTACATTTCACTGGAGAACCCGGGGTTTATTATACCTATATATGTGCTGTTATGTTTCACTGGAGAACCTGGGTTTTATTCCGTCATGTTCTCTGTTATGTTTCACTGGAGAACTTGGTCTTTATTACTTCATGTCCTCTGTTATGTTTCACTGGAGAACCCGGCCTTTATCATGTCCTGTCCTCTATTATATTTAACTGGAGAACTGGGGTTTATTGCATCCTGTCCTCTGTTATATTTCACTGGAGAACCCAGGGTTTATTACATCCTGTCCTCTGTTATATTTCACTGGAGAACTTGGGTTTTATTATAGCCTGTGCACCATTATAATTCACTGGAGAACCTGGGCTTTCCCCTGTGGCTTAATAATTTAATCCTGTGCTGTCTACTGTAGGTAGATGGTATCCGCCTTTTCTCCCTCTTATCCCGGTTATGAGGAGTCTACATCACTTTCATATAGGGTGCAGTTAAGCAAATGCCACTTGTATGCACCTTAATGAGAGCAGTTAGCCTTATCTGCAATCTTTTTTCCTCATTGTACTTCAGCTTCTGGCAATGTTGCCTAAAAGGAGGAACTTAAATCCATAGATTTTACCACAGTGTGCCAAAGGAACATAACCCACTTTACCATCAACCCTGAGTTTCATCCTCACCTTATTTCTGTTTGCTTTTTTGCAGGGAAGAGGAAGAACAGGAAGAAGAGGCGACAGTTAGTTTATTTTTAAGTTTTTTTTTTTCTTTGAATTTTTCTTTCATTTGTTTTGCTTTTGAAATAGACACCATAATCTCAATGATGCCGTCCAGCGCCAGTGCTGCTGCGTTCAAGCCTGCGGACTTGGACTATCATGACGCGGCAGCGGGTAAAATGGTAAGAGGATTGCAACCAGGCAGCTGGCAGGTGTGGTCCCTCAGGAGGGCACTGTGGGGGGCGTTTGAGCAGTTGTGGGGGAGGACTGCTTCCCAGGCCCCTGGTTCTCCCAGCTCATAGCAGAGATACCCAGAGAAATCCCCATAAATGGCCCTGTAAAATGTATATATATGGTTTTTTTTTTTTATGCAGGAAATGAACAGTAAACAGGTGACATGGAAAGGGGACCTGAGGCTGGTGTCAATTACAGTAGGTAATTC
>JAODKC010000043.1:17110851-17121868 GCA_026777985.1 Mormyrops attenuatus
CCCCCACCCCCGCCTGCTCCCCCCCCCACCCCCCCCCCACCCCCCCCCCTACCCCCCTTCACCTGTGTTTCCCTCCCCCCCTTTTGCGGGAGCGGCGCCGGCGGCCGCCGCCGCGAGGGTCATAGCTTTGCTCCTGGGCCCAAACAGAGATGCGCCTACTTTGTCAAGCATGGAATTCGAACCCGTGACCTTCTGATCACAGGCCTAACCCACACACCATGCCCCGAAATATAATGTTCACTTTCTTAAGAGATCATTTAAAATTATTTATTTACTTCAAGAAAAACTGACTGGTAAGGTGGTGTAATGTCATTTTTCTTGTCACTTTTTACAGTTGTTGGCAGTTATTTGCTTAAGAGTATTAGGAAGGCAAATATTTGATCTGGTTTTTGGCTTGGTCAGTACAGTAGTGAGTATTAAGTCTGTATGAAGTTTGACCTAACCAGTGTTGGAAAAAGTAATTTCTTGATCTGTATATACTTCATTTGTTAATTAGTAAATCAGTGAGCATCAATTTAGCGACTCCGAAACCAGCTCTGACAGGTTTTGTGAAATTTCGTGCAAAATGTAAATCCCTGGAATTTAGGTATTTTATCTGTCACGGAATTATGACTTTTGGGGAGAGCAGGTCGTTTGGCCTTGTTGTTGGCTGATGCCCAAGCGGGCTTCACGCTTCAGTATGAACCCGGCGCTTCACAGAGTCTCTGTATCAACCAGTATGATGGTTTTCAAGAAGGAGGGGAGGTTCTGTAACATCATCTCTGCCAAATTGCCTTTCTGCTGTCTGTCACTCTCACGGCTCTGTGTCATCCGCTCTGCTAAAACGTCTTTTTCGGCTGTCTGTTGGTCTCCCGGTTCTGTGACGTCCACTCTGCTACAGCATGTGTTTCGGCTGTCGGTTGGTCTCCCAGTTCTGTGACGTCAGTTTTGGTAAAGCATCTGTTTTGGCTGTCTGTTGGTCTCCTGGTTCTGTGACGTCCAGTCTGCTATAGCATCTGTTTCGGCTGTCGGTTGGTCTCCCGGTTTTGTGACGTCCGCTCTGCTACAGCATCTGTTTCGGCTGTCTGTTGGTCTCCCGGTTCTGTGACGTCCGCTCTCCTACAGCATCTGTTTCGGCTGTCTGTTGGTCTCTCGGTTCTGGGACGTCCGCTCTCCTACAGCATCTGTTTCGGCTGTCTGTTGGTCTCCCGGTTCTGTGACGTCCGCTCTGCTACGGCATCTGTTTTGGCTGTCTGTTGGTCTCCCGGTTCTGTGACGTCCGCTCTACTACAGCATCTGTTTCGGTTGTGTCGCTCTCACGGGACTGACGCAGTTGGGACTATGGTGCCACGAAACTTGACAGGATGATTGTGTAAAATACCCGTTTAATAGCTTTTGCAGACGTCAGAGATCAACCTGGCATGAATGAAATTGTTACCTTTCAGGAGAGAGGTTAAATTAACTTTTCCCCGTGGTAATTTTCTAGTTTTCGCCAGGAAGACTCGCAGATGAGGAGAGGAGATGGAGGCTGTCCTTAACTCTTTGCATTTACCTCCTCTGAGTATTTTGCTGGTTCTGTTTGCAGGACCTGCGGTCATCGGCTTTCGTGTGGCGAGACTAAAGAAAGCAGAGTAGAAGACTGACACACAGAATAACCATAGTAACGAGGCAAAAAGAAAATGATAAATCGCATTAACAAATCTATTAGTGAAACAAGATTATATGATCACTTTGAAATGGTACCCCAGTGATACAGGGTAGTGCTTTGACTTGCTACTTTTATTTTTTATTTGCTCTGTCCACCTCTACTTCAGAATAATATATCAAAAGATTAATTTGTTTTCTTAACCATTTTTCATTCATTATGCCTGATTCCATAATTATATTTCATGACAGGGAATTTAAAAACTGTTTACCTCTGGGCACTGAGTAGTCGTGTGCTGTTTTCCCTGGCATTGGTTCATGCGCACAGATTCATGTACAGTACCGCTGGGGAGAAGCAGACCGGTTTGATGGGTTACTGGATTTCTGTGAAAACGGATTCTAAATATTCACTGAAATTGTGGAAATAGTTTCTAAGACTTAAAGTATTTAAAAACCGCAATTTTGTTTGCTGGGCTGATGTTGGTACAGGACTGTCAAATTTAAAACCCCCTTGCATTGATTTGTTAAGCTAACAGCGGACTAGTCATGAAGAGCTTGTGTTTGTCTTTGATGCACCTCAGAGTGCTGCTTTGGGAAATTGAGCCTGGTTACTGTGAATGTGAAAGCCACATTTCGCGTTATATTTATGTATCGGATGCTTTTATGTCAGGCGACGTAGATTTTTGTTTTTTGAGAAAGTAGGGTCAGACAGGTCCTGTGGGAATTGGTGGTTAAGGGCCCAACAGTGAAGTCACTCTGCCGACCACGGGATTTCAACCAGTGACCTTCTGATCACTGGCCGTGTCCTAACCTGCTGAGCCACACACCACCCACACAATGCGTGGTATCTGTGGTGTAGCAGGCCCGAAAGGAGCCAGCTGACCCTCAGTGGTGTGCCGCCCGCTGACATCTCAACTGTTATGGGACCAGTGTAGCATTCTCCTACATCCTGACGTTGATATCTCAGTGATGCTTGTGTGGCCGCCTAGATGAAGCTGTTTGGCGTTTGTCTCCTGAGACTGTCTTCCTCGTCAAAGCGGAGTTGTCAATGAAAAGAGTGTCCCGCTTCTCTAATGCCAGTTTGTTGTTTAATTTCACCCCATAAAAGCCCTTCTGTGTGCTGAGCCTGTGATACGACAGCCAGTCCAGTGCAAATCATACCGTTCCAGTGCTCGCTTTACGCTGTTGCTCTTTCTAACGTCCCTGGCTCGTTGTTAATTGAGAAACGACAACAAACAAAAATGTAGAAAGTCCGCCCGTCTGTTCGAGTGTCACTTGCGTTCGAATTTGGTAAAGAGTCTTCATCGAAGGCGATGCCGCTGCCTTTGCACTTGTCAGATAACAAAAAAAGTCTGTCGTCGCTCCTGGTTTTGGCATCGCCGATAGTGGAAGGGCTCTGTAAGTGCTCTGAACTCTTTCCAGCTTTGCTGCTCCATTATGTTTCCCCAGACGTCAGTCTCAGGTGCTGAAAAGCTCTTTTGGCTGTGCAGGACTCGCGTCGGGCCAGTTTTCACATACCCGTCCACTTGGTGTGTGGTTACGGGGCACCTGAACCAGTAGGGTGTGTCCTTAACTGAAATGTTTTGGGCTTTAAAGATTAAATGTTGAATGACAGAGTTAATCTGCCTTCAGGACACCAAATTGTGTCCCTACGCGCCATGATACCTTATTCTCCCACGATGCACCAGGGTGTGTGTCCCTTTCATGTTTATGTGCAAGTTCTTGAAGTGCAGCACAAAGTAACCATTTTATCTACCCTATTGCCGATTAAGTAAATATGCGAAAGCCCAAAGTATCTGTGTGATTCTGATCTGTAATCACAAGATTCGGAAATGGCTACCTATTGCCCTAGCTCATAATTTAGTAAAGACTGACTGAAATTTGCTACAGCTCTCACTTTGAATCATCTTCCGTCACAAAAGAGAAATGTTTTACTCTCTCGCGTATCACTGAGGTTGATCTGTGCTGACAGTGACGGTGATCATATTTAACAGAGTATTTTTTGGATGAGTGCTTATCCAGACAGATTAGCAGAGATGCTCAATGTCTGAGGCTGAACATAGCCTGGATGGCTCACCAGTGCATTGCCTTGGACACACATAGTAAGCCCATCCATCTTCTGACCGCTCATCTGGTGAAAATTTGTGAGGTGGGGAGGGGAGATCCTGAATGGGGCCCTAGAAGTTAGGTCAGTCCATGAGTGACACAAACTCAACAGAGATGTACAGGGTGGTATGAGGAGACGTGATTCCCATGTAACGCATTACATGTTGCCATCATCACCTGTTCAACCTCAAATACAAGAAGCGAACACAATCTCAGCAGCTGGGATGGATTCGAATCTGCACAACTGGAGGTGTAGTAAAGTTGATTATTATTTTACTAGAATTAAGAATTTGTGTTGTATATTAATCATACACTCAGCTTAACATAGCATAGCATTACATAACATACACACTGAACATAAACCTTAGAAGTTTGTCTTTGATACTAATTACATTGATGCATTTCACTTCAAATGCAGTACATTAATTAGACATTATTGTTTACTGCCCCACCTTAACGCAGCACTGTATAACATGGAGTATGTCGGTTTGTGGTCTGCGGAGGGCGGCAGTCTGTGTTACAATGTATTGATTTTTGAAGATTGATGTTCGTTCCTGGTGAGCATTGAGGCAACATCTACAGTTCTGCTCCTTTAAATCAGGTTTTATTCGGTTTATTTTCCATCATGGAAAGAGTGGGCGTCTACTGCAGTGCCAGAATTCTGGCTCATAGGACAGGCAGTATGATCACTGCATTTGTACAGTGAAAATGGGTTTTCTAAAAGGGAAGGTGAAGAATCTGGTTATCAAATGCTCGTGTGCTAAGAAGAGACCTTGTTTGTGTCTATTCTGCATTTCTTTTAGTTGGTTACCTCAACCCCCTTCGTATAATTTTAAAACATTTCATTGTTTACACATGATCTTATTGCTTTGGATTCTTGTACCTCTCGGACTCCTTTAGAAGTTTAAATATGTTTTAGTGGAACAGTCCTCTTCTTGTAAACATGGACGGAAATTGTCCAGGTCAAAGATAGGGAAGAAATGTATGCACTGTATAACTATAGCTCTGTTTATACGTATATCTGAATGTGAATGTGATGCAGGTTTTTTTTCTTTCTTTTCTTTAAATGACGTCCTGACGGTTCCTGCGTCAGGAGCCTCCGCCTGAGCGGCGCTGTGTACCCAGGCTGTAATCTGATTTTGAGTTTCAGTCGACTCTAAGAAATGTCTGACGCTAGGAGGATGTCATATTCTGGGGCTTCCGTGAAGCAGCTGCGGTACAGAATCTGTCAGGGGCCGCAGTGGACCTAACTCTGGGGGGGGGGGTCACTGATTAGATTGGAGACAGGCAGACAGGCTGAGAAATGTGTTCACAGCATCGCAGGCGTGCTCCCAGAAAGGTGTTTTGCTACGGTTTAAGATGGGTTATAAATGAATCCTGGGCTGTGATTTGTGATGTGGGGAGAGGAGGAGTCGGAACCATCTATGTCATCCGGGAACTTCCTCTACCCCTGCCTCAGATCGCAGTCTCGTTGCTTGGCAACAGCCGTTGCCCGAAATAGCCGGCTGCAGACAGAAATAGAGCACACATATTGAACAACAAACTATGTCTCCTGGCCCATTTTTGAGCTCCCCCCACTCTGGCTGCCTTTGTTCTACACTGTCTGGGCAGATTGGTGTGAGTCAAACGAATGAGGCGGTCCTTTTCTGAGTGTGGCGTGCATGCAGATGTTGGCCGGACTCACAGCCTGTGATGGTTTTGGGATTCCCTGTGAGATGAAGCTCTCGGTTAATGTGTAACAGTCAATAAAAGCCGTTCAAGCGACACGCTCTGGAGGTTAGCAAACAGAGCGATGGCGCACACAGGTGCACTGCTCAGATGGGCCCAGTGCAAGGCATGTTTGCCATGGGGCTCATAAACCGGGCAGAGAGGGCCAATGCATGATGGCTATTTATTTAGTTTTATTATGACCCCTATAGGCAGGAGGCTGAAACTGAAAACCCTTTTCAGATTCTCCTGGCATGAGGTCGCCACGTTCTGTTGGGTCAGCGCTGTTCTTCAGGAAACCTGTGGGAAAGAACGGACACTGCGGCAGCGGCCACGGGAGGCTTGGAGGCGGGGGGGTCCATGATTAAGCCTGGCAATAACATAGTGCCTGATTGACCCTGCCGATAGCTCCCCTACCCCTGGGTCTCCACACAGTATGCGCTGTGATACATGTCCTCAGGTTAAAAGAATGTACCGTTGCTAATGTTCCTTACCGGTGTACCCACAATTCCCTGCGGTGAGGCATTGTGGGCGATACACATATATAAAAACACAGCTTGGGAAGAGCTGTGTCAAACCACCATAATCAGAAGATAATGAATTGTGGTACAGATTTCAATATTCAAGCTCATAAACATGACTGATAATAATACAGTGCCTTAAAACCCTCGTTAAAAGTGGCAGCTTTATATCCCTGTTTGCATTTACAATGGTGTATAACTGGATAACTGGTTGAAAATTGGATGGGTAGTTATTTTGTTAAAATTTAAACGTTAACTTGCCCTGTTAATCATCGTATTTGTCCGCTGAAGGGAGACGCAGGAGGATTTTTAAGATTAAATGGTAATCCAGCACACACACAAGCTCGGAGTCATTGAGGATGACACTGTACTGTTTTTTTGAATGTATAACAAAAACAATGTAAGAACAATAGACAAAGACAGCAAAATGAAGACGTTATGTAGGGCCCTATGAAATCCATTTCGTTTTTTCCTAAATTCCGTTTTTTCCATTTTTATTCTTTTGAATTCCATGTTTTACGTTATAATCATATTTATGCACCTAAAAAGTGTCTAATTATGGAGTGAATGGGGAAAAAGAACAATGCAATAGGAAAAAATCTCACATTTAATGACTCTTATTCAACAAAGTGCTGCGTTCAGGAGAACATTTACTGCTTTGGTGAAACATTTACCTGTAAACAACAAAAAACATTCATTTTTATGCAAAAGAAAGAAACGTATGTATTTCACATTAGCATTGTCTGTGACCACTGCCCAGACATCATTGCAATATTGTAATGCATGTAATTCGCATTACATTCTTATAAGTATAATGTGTTTTAATTTAATGGTGTGAATGCTATCTAATGCGTTCTGGCAGTACTCCTCCTGGTTTACGGTGCTTGACCAAAAACGGACGTAGCTTTTCATTTTTTCTAAACGAACGTCTGACTCGGCACACTGAGCGACAAAACGGCTCGCGCTAGTTTGCTTCTCGTCTCAGTCTCTCATGCGAGTCTTTGACTGTAAGTCGTCGTCACATGTGTTTTTTGCGGGTCCAGTCTGTCGTGTGCTGGCAAAACTTACAAAAGAGTTGTTCTCCCGATTCATAACAACCGTTTGGGTATTGTTCTGCTTTAAACTTAGCACTAAGAGTCGAATTCCGTAATTTTTTTGAGCACTACCTCAACAGGTAACACATACAGGGGGCTGCAGTGGCCAAAATTTGTTAGAAACCATTGCTTTGCTTTGCCCACACACCGATATCAGTGAATTATACGACATTCCGCGTTTTACAACGGATTCCATTTTATTTATTGAATTCCGCGATTCCGTCCGCGTTTTCCGCATCGCGGAAATCATAGGGCCCTAGTTATGGCCTGGTGTGAAGCTCCATTTTTAGGGTTAGGGCTTGTAGGAGTTTGTTCTTCCATAGTATTGAAGTTCCTTGTTAAGGATCCTCATTCACTCACTACTTATCCATCAGATCACCATACAGCTTCTATTGCACCAAATGTCAATTGGTCTGGTGTCACAGTTGCATGCAGACTACATCCCAGGATCTTTGACTCGTTGGCCATTGCCAGGGTCAGCCAGTCCCTGGAGCAGTTGGGGTTAAGGGTCTTACTTAAGGGGCCGAAGATAAAATCACTCTGCCGACCTTGGGATGTTAACCAGTGACCTTCCGATTATGGGCTCAGAGTCTTAACCTACACAGCCATACACCAGCCCTACATTTTACATTTTAGTCAGTTAGCAAGTATGTTTATATTAATCATACAGTGCGCACCTGTAGAGTAACATATGTTCTGTGGAATATACTATACTGCATTCCTCTATACCTGTCACACACCGAGACTGTTGTAATGTCTGGCTAGTTCACTCTGCTCCATCCCTTCTGTGAAGATATCAGGGAGTATGTGTTATGATAACTGTGAGTAAAACTTCAGATAGAAACTCCTTATGATCTCTGCTTTTCAAGGAAACCTTTTTTCCAATGAATGTCAAATCTGTCAGTTTTTTTTTTCATAGAGATAATGCCTTATCTGAAGTTGTTTAGAGATCTGAAGTTGGGAGGTTGTGTTGTGTTTGGAGATGTTCATATGCTCTGAATATTCCTCTCAAACAAATCATACATTCCAATTTTCCACCCATTAGTGAACTGGAAGCCATTTTATTTGGAGACGGGGGTGATAATTTGATAATTTTCTGTCTTGGTCCATGTCACCAAGACGTTCATTATTAGGCGTTTTTTCCAAGTTGAGGGAGGATCTTCACCCCTACTCTTGCCTAAAACTAGTAAGGCAGGTCTGCAAGGCTCAGTCTCTGTCTTGACCAGTGTCAGGTGCTGAATGAAACCACTGTGGAGGAAGTCTTGCTTCAATAGGGTGTCCCCTCTCCCACACTAACTGGAAGGCTGTTAACCAAAAAATGAAATACAAGGTTTTTCCTGACATCCCCACGACATTTGCGCGTTTAGATCCTTAGCGTCGTCTTTTGGGACGAGAGTAAACAATGTGGATGTAACAACATTATTTTCACCCAGTTAATCTTGCCCGTTAGTCAGACTTTACTTCTGTCCATCAAGGCGTCTTCCTTTTACGGGGCCGGAAGAGGTTTTATTTTCAGTGAATACAGCTGAAAAAATCAGGGGGTGACTTAAATTCCTAGCTTTTTCATGCCCTTGGGAGTCCTAAGGTTTTACTGCAATAGGGGTCGGTACGACCTATACTGCTTAATGGCATCAAGCTTGCCTTGCTGAAGTTAACCTTGTAGAAGCTTTCTACAACAGGAGTAACTGCTGGCAGAGCGTGATTAGGCTCTGCCGTAGCCATGATAGCATTGTCTGTTCCCTCCTGCTCAAGGTTACTCCCCTAATATTGGAATAACACTATGGATATGCAATAAACTCTACAGCGGTTCTCTGGCTGGGGTGATAAAGAACATCTCTGCCTTGTTCCCGGTGTCAAGCACATGGTCCAGAAATACGACCTCTCGTTTTTATAGCTGCTTTTGGTGTGTTATACAGTAACTCTGCCCACTCTGTGAAACCTGAACCTATGTTGAATCTATTCATAATCTCATATCAATATGAAAAGGCCCCATATTTTTTTCCTGGTTAAGGTTGTGCATTATATTCCATAACTTCCTGTTTTTCGCAAATGAATTCTGACTCAGTAAAGCCTGTTTGTTCATTGTCTGTGGGAATATCCTCTCTAAACTGGTTGCTAGTACTTCAGCTGGTATTTTCATGTCAACTTTTAACCAGTCTTACAGTATAAGCTATAAAGCCCAGGGCTTCTTCCCTTTTTGTGAATTAAGTTCACGTGTTTGGTTCTTCTTCACACTGAAATATTCCTCAGGAAAGCTTGGCAGCCAGTGATTTTCCTGGCTGGAGATTGAGGAGGTGTCTGCTTTTATTTCTGGTTTGGAGATTTAAGAATTCCCTTTGTAGCATATCTATTTTAGGAATATCAGTGCTATCCAGGAAGACACTTTCTTGTCCACTTTGGAGATATGAACATCTTGAAGATATATTTGTGTTTTTGTTGTCTGTTGTTGGCTGACTTCTCATCTTCCTTTGAGGCTTTTATGCGGCTCTTGTTGCTTGGTGCTTTCTGAGCAAACTGTGAGTATTATTAGAGTATTATTTATACTGTAGAGATTTGCAGACGTTAAAATTTCTTTCCATTGTGTGTAAGAGTGTTTCAAGTCTCAGTTGTCTTTAAATCCATTCCTCTTTCTTTTTACTCATGTAATAAATCATCACATGTTTCTTGACAGCTTTGTAATTCTTTCATGTTTCTTCAGGTTCATGTTATTTTGTCATTTAATACTAAATATAGCATTGTTTGGATAAGAATTTTTTAAAAAAAAATAAACTTATCCTCTTAAGCCTCTGCATAATGGTATGTTTTGGAGAGACCATGTGCATTGTGATTAGATGTGGCAACTGGTCCAATATTAACCTCCTTAAACAAATGGATTATTGGGCAACACCAATGAATATAATCAGTGTCAGAGGCTGTTTGCTGTGGGGCTGAATAAGAGCTGAAATCTGTAGCTGTATCCAACTTTTTTGAGAAGTTGTGACTCTCTTCTGTCACCAAGAACAAGGTCTTTTGTTTTGTCTGTGTTCCGTCTGTCAACCAAATTGCAACCCTTGATACTCTCTCT
This sequence comes from Mormyrops attenuatus, assembly GCA_026777985.1. NCBI lineage: Eukaryota > Metazoa > Chordata > Actinopteri > Osteoglossiformes > Mormyridae > Mormyrops > Mormyrops attenuatus. The sequence continues at coordinate 17,120,967 of JAODKC010000043.1, forward strand.
CAGATCTTGTTGACAGCTTCTATATTGCAAGTTCTTTAGACGGGTCATGGTGCGTGCTGGCCTGTCTGAAGCCCCTTTAACCTGTTCTTCAATTCTCACTATTCCCACTATTGCCCACTATTCTCGAAAATCGTCTTTGCTTCCCACCATCAATGTGTCCGTTTCATTTGACTCCCGAGTCGCTGAGACTTTGCAGTCATTTCAGGCATGTTTCTCGTCATACTCTCTGGTAAGTTTTTGCATCCGTGGCAAGGTTAGTACTGATGATAAGTTTAGCGTCACAGGTACAGTATGGTTAGCATTGATGGCAAGGATAATGCTGGTAGTTAGGTTAGTGCTGGTAGCACGATTAGCACTGATGCCAAGTTATCATTGGACCACCTCTCGCTTTGGAATGCACCTCCATCATGTCTGCCATCTCCTTCTTTTTACTAGTTTATCTTGGCTTTTAGCCAAGATGATTTTTGTCCCAGTGAGTGCTTCAGTAATGTTTTGTCACTTAAAAATTAGGCATGATAAGTGAGAAGAAGATCGATATTGATGAACTGTTGGGGGAGAAGCTTGTTGTCCTAACGGACAGCGTCCCAGGTGCTTTACATGAGGCCGGCTGGGGCCCCGTCGTCAGGGCTGTGCGGCTGGGGCCCCATCGTCAGGGCTGTGCGGCTGGGGGAGGGGATCAAACTCTGCACTCTGCTGTCTTCAAAATAAACATGAACGTGGAAGTAAAGAGCTGGCGCCGGCCAGCGCTCTGTGCCATGAGTCTGCTGAGCCGGGCAACATCTGGGTGACATACAGCGTTTATTCGGCAGAACCGTGTGGCTCAGCTGCACGTGTGTGTGTGTGTGTGTGTGTGTGTGTGTGTGTGTGTGTGTGTGTGTGTGTGTGTGTGTGTGTGTGTGTGT
>JAODKC010000043.1:17132564-17156249 GCA_026777985.1 Mormyrops attenuatus
AGTGAAGGTCATTAGGGGTAGCTGAGAAAGAATAACTAATCAGCATAGTCAGCGAAGGTCATTAAGAGCGGCCTGGTTGGAAGGACTAGTCAGCAAAGTCAGTGATGGTCATTAGGAGTGGCCTGGCTGGAAGGACTAGTCAGTGAAGGTCATTAGGAGCGGCCTGGCTGGAAGGACTAGTCAGTGAAGGTCATTAGGAGCGGCCTGGTTGGAAGGACTAGTCAGTGATGGTCATTAGGAGCGACCTGGTAGGAAGGACTAGTCGGCATAGTCAGTGAAGGTCATTAGGAGCGACCTGGTAGGAAGGACTTGTCGGCAAAGTCAGTGAAGGTCATTAGGAGCGGCCTGGTCAGAAGGACTAGTCAGCATAGTCGGGGAAGGTCATTAGGAGCAGCCTGGTAAGAAGGACTAGTCAGCAAAGTCGGGGAAGCCCTGGTGAATGATTATACTAAGTATAGCAGTTAAAGTCATGGCTGATGCATAATGTGCTGTAGATGAAGGTACATTTTGATCCAGATAAATGTGTATGTAGCAGATTGCATAGTCTGCCATCTGCCAGAGAGGGTATGTAGCACAAATCACCGTTGAGCACATTATCGCACCACCCTGACCAGGTGTGAAGGTATCTGGGTTTGAGGTGTGCTGTCAAGATGTGGAGAATGAAAGAGGTGCTTGCGAATGGTGAAGTCCATAAATCTGCTGGGGGTTCAGCTTAAATACGTCAGCTGCTGGCTCAGACCCCATCTTCACCCTCCTGTTTGAAGTAATGTCCAAGCAACACAATTAGCTTCTCCAAAACAGTTACAATTAGCATTATGCCAAGATTTTTACACTCTGAGCTCTTTACATTGCACTGTGTATGGATTAGGGAATATAATGTATATATGTAAACCAAGTACATGCACATAGCATACATAAACTGAATACTCATGGGTATACAAATGAAGTACTGGGTACACAAATGACATACTCATAGTGAGTCATGGCTTTGTTGTGTAGTTTGAGAATCAGAATAGAGTATTTCAGTGCCAATGTCTGGGCTTTTTACGCACGTGCACACAGCGACAGGGAAAATGATAAGAAGATTACACTGCGTGTCACCTGTCTGTGCCTTCAGTAGGTGGGCAGTCCCCTGTGGAACAAGGTCGTGACTGAAGTTCTGGGACCTTCTGATATCTTTCGTCTGCGGTTTGTCCTTCTGAAAAGCAGATGGCCTGTGCTCACACGCATTCTTCGTGGGAGACTTCAGGTTTGAGTTTGAGGTAGTGACCGTGATTTAAAGTGAGGCACAGCCTTTGGTCACTGACCTGTAATGATAACAGTGTTCAGAGGTTCAACATCTTATAGCCTCCAACAGGGGTTATATGACCTCTGTCGTGGTCAAATGAAAGATGTTAGTTTATGGTATAGGAGGGATTTCAGGTCTGTGGATGGAGATGGAATGAAAGAGAGGGAAAGGGAAAGAGCAAATCAGGCCATGTTTGGTGTCTGTTTTCCGGAAATTGCCCCGCTAAAGTAGCATGGTGCTGGGATGTGACGGGTCTGTGTACTTTTTGGGAATGACACCACCCTGATAGGATACCTCTGCGGCTTGCTCTGACACTTCAGATAAACTCTTTGATTCCTTTGCCTCAGTAACAGTATAGACGTGTGATTGGCCGGTTAGTTTGTAATGCAATTTATGTTACTCATTAGTTTGTAATGCAATTTATGTTACTCATTGTAAGTAAATGTTGTTGGATCATACATAATAGATATTTAAAGTAGCATCACCCCCCAGAGAGGCTGTTTTCTGCTGTGATTACAGTCCTGGGTGATGATAACGGTGGCCTTGGGGTAGATGATACCGTCTTGATGAAAAGTCGTATGGAGGCGTTTCCCTCTAGATGGGCTTCTGGTCCTGCAGCTGAGGCTGTGGGTCTGGTGGGTCGGCATAGCAGACCCTCGCTGGGAACCGACTGGTACAGGTGTGGGATTGTGAATAGGACTACTAGACCCTAACTAAGTATGTGCCAGTGTGTGCGTGCATGTGCGTGTGTGAGCCCATTCCATCACTCACTGAATAACTGGTTTTTATTAACTTTTATAGCATTGATGATTACTAAAAAAATATGTTATACTTCAGAAATCCTTCCCCTCTAAGAATTCTTAGTAGGATGTGGAATATCTGAAATAATCCGAAGTATTGGACCATCTTGAGGTGTTTTCACAGAGTATGATAAAAATACTTCAGTCGTAGATGAAACATCAAAGTTCGGGAACGAAAAGATTTAGCTCCAAGGCCGTAAAATGCAAGCTGGTTTGTCTTTGGTTTATCTTTGGCAAGGCACTCACAGCTACAGACAGGCTGCCATGTTTATATGCAGTTTATATGGAATCACTAAGTCCGACGGAAGAAGGATTTCGTTTTTTTTTTTTTTTTTGGTGTGAAATGTTCCTGAAGATAAGACACAGACCTGCATGTATTTACAAGCAGTGCATCGGGTGTCTTTCAGATTATTTCTAATGCTCAGGATCTCAGGGGGCTCTTAATTTGACAAAAGAATTGAGTCGATGACATTATTTTAAGTAATCAAAGCTGTTGGGTTGGTCATTTTACTGTCCGTAATAATTTCTAAAAGTGTAATTTATTATTCATAATTCAACATGTATGTGAATCGATACCAGCTCTCAAAGTTCACGTGGGACTGTCAGCCTTTCTGATGCAGTTTATTTACGTTTATTTATTTAGCAGGTGCTTTTATCCAAAGCGATAGACATTTTGTGAGAAAGCATGGTCAAACAGTCCCTGCAGCAATCGGGTTAGGAGTCTTGCTCAGGAGCCCAGTGGTGTGAAATCACTCTGCCATGTTTCTCTGTCACATTGGCACACATCTTTGTATTTGTACACGTTACATGCGTGGTAAAAAATAGCAGACTGCGTTTTTAATCTTCCAGAGCCAGTTATTGATTAACAACGCAGGCACACACACGCACACCTCTGCTCTTCTGTTAATCACACAGTGTTTGTGTTTATATGTGTGTGTGTGTCTGTGTGTGTGTGTCTGTGTGTGTGTGTCTGTGTGTGTATGTCTGTGTGTGTATGTCTGTGTGTGTATGTCTCTGTGTGTGTGTCTGTGTGTGTGTGTCTGTGTGTGTGTGTCTGTGTGTGTGTGTCTGTGTGTGTGTATGTCTGTGTGTGTGTATGTCTGTGTGTGTGTGTCTGTGTGTGTATGTGTCTGTGTGTGTGTATGTCTGTGTGTGTGTGTGTCTGTGTGTGTGTCTGTGTGTGTGTATGTCTGTGTGTGTATGTCTGTGTGTGTGTGTCTGTGTGTGTATGTCTGTGTGTGTGTGTCTGTGTGTGTATGTCTTGCGCCAATCCATATGATGCATTAAAGCCATCAGGCTCGGAACCAGGCCACCATAAATCCATCGGCATTACGGACCTCTGAGAGAACAGGCGGTCGGGAATCCCGTACGGAGTCCAGCTGGCTTCAGCGTTGTACCAGACGCGGGTTCAAGAACAGGCCAAAAGGTTCACAACGGCCCTTGTGTCAAAGTAACTGCAAACAATGTCCTAAAAATGTCAAATGAAGCGTTATTCACTAGAAGTAAATCGGAAATTAGAAAAAAGGTTAACAAGCTCTGTGATCCTGTTCACTCTGATTTAGCATTCAGGCAGTATAACCGTCACTGTCTGTGTGATTCATTCAGCAAGACGAACCATGCAGACATAATGTATGCATGCTTGACTAATTATTCATACGTAACAAACGCAGGCATTTATCATAGTTTGCTGTGAATCACGCTAAATAGAATCTGCAATGCCTCTTTGTGAGGTATCAAATATGTATTTGGAAAGTGGATGATGGGTCCTGTGGTGTCTTGGTGGTCAGCAGGTTGTGGGTTCAGCTAAGACTACGTTCACACTGCAGGACAAATGTGGCCCAAATCCGATTTTTTTGGTCATATGTGACTCAGATCAGATTTCTTCATGACAGTGTGAACAGCACAAGTCACATGGAATCCGATTTTTTCAATTCCGACTTGGGCCACTTCAGTATGTGGTCATAAATCGGATACAGGTCTGATTTTTTTGCAATGTGACCTCAGCGTAATCGGAATTCATGCGACTTCTCCCGCGTTCGATAATCTCTCGGAGCTCGGAAATTCCGAGGTGAGTGACGTCACGTCCGACAATCTCCCGTTCGAGCTCCACATCTCGGAACAAACGTGTGGCTGCCTCCATGAACACGCCGTTGATGTGTTGTTGCTTTATATTTTAGCAGATCTGGAGTGAGATTATTTTTTCCGAGAGACAAACAAACAAACAAACAAGAAACACGAACTAGTCAAACTATTAAAAGCTTTATAAAATATTTTAATACATTCATGCGATATTCTTTTTTCGCGAGGCAAACAAACTACAAACAAACAAAAGACACTAACAAGTCTGGTAAAAATCTGATATTGCGTGCTGGGATACTGTTTACTTTTTCAAATATGTATCAAATAGAATTACTCTTGACTCCGTCAGAATGCCAAACATGGAGGGGAGCACAGAAGCTGGCCAGTGGAAGGACAGTGAGGTGCTGGATTTAATAAGTATTTGGGGAGATAAATCTGTTCAGGCAAAACTGGAACAGTTTTTCCGCATCCATAAAGTGATGTCTTTGTTTATGCACATACGCGCCATTACGTCTTTGTTGTTTTCTGTGCACGCGGGCCAGTTCAGTATAGTGAACCATTCACGTTGAAATCTGATATTGCCCACATTAAAGAGAGTAATGTTAACAGGCAAATAAAAAATCCGATCTGAGCAGAAAATCAGAATTGAGCATTAAGGCCTGCAGTGTGAACGTAGCCTTAGAGACTCGCTCTATTTGAGTGGAGGTGCGCATTCACGTCCTGCAGTAGGAACCCATGTGGTCAGGTGAATGGACCATGTATGATTGTGTGCATGTATGACTGTATGTGTAACCATGTCTGTGTATGACTGTGTCTTTGTATCGCTGTGTCTGTCACAGTGTGTGTATCACTGTGTCTATATTAGTGTGTCTGTGACAGCGTGTGTATGTCCTTGTGTGTATGACCGTGTGTGTATATGACCATGTGTGTATATGACTGTGTGTGTCTGCCCATGTGTGTATGTCCGTGTGTATATGACCATGTGTGTGTTTACCGTCTGTGTCTGCCCTTCAATGTGCCTGTGTGTGTATGCCCATGTGTGTGTATGTCCGTGTGGGTTTACCGTGTGCATATGCCCGTCTGCGCATGACTGTGTGTGTATGATTGTATGTGTTTCACTGTATGTGCATATCTGTGTGTGTATCACCATGTGTGAATGCCCGTATGTTTACCGTGCCTGTGTGTCTATAACTGTATATGTTTACCGTGTGTGTATGCCCATGTGTGTATGCCCATATGTGTGTATGCCCATGTGTGTGTATGCCCATGTATGTATGCCTGTGTGTGTGTTTACCATGTATGTGTATGCCCGTGTGTTTACCATGTGCGTATGCCCGTCTGTGTATCATTGTGTGTGTATGACTGTGTGTTTCACTGTTTGTGCACAACTGTGTGTGTATTACCATGTGTGTGTATGCGTGTGTGTGTATCACCAAGTGTGTGTGCCCGTGTGTGTATCACCGAGTGTGTATCATCGTGTGTGTGCGCCCATGTGTGCTTACTGTGTGTGTGCCCGTGTGTGTGTGTGTGTATCACTGTGTGTGTGTGCCTGTGTGCGTATGACCGTGCAGAAGCAGCTGGATGCTAGCTGGCTGGACGCTCCCTGACATTTGCACACCTGGTGGTGCATAATAGTGCCTGATAACTAAAGGCACCAAAGAAGCCCCCTGACAGCAGCCCTGCGGTGAGGTGTTCCTCTGCCCTTCCCACCCCGGCACTCAGAAATCCGCCGCCGCTTCCTGCAATTAACATGCTCTGGCCACGGCTCCGGCCTTGTGAAGGGCATGCGGAGGGCAGCCCCGTGCTCACAGGGAGCTGGCTCGGGTTTCCGCAGATGGATGCCCGTCCTCAGGAAACCTCCCAGCCTCAGCTCTTTTACAGACTGGTGTTTTCAGAGTCAGCCTCGTCATCACCTCCCACTCTGTGCCTCCCTCTCTCCTTCACATCAGCAATTACCTGTACAGCAGATACCCCTGTGTCTCCCCCTGTGGTTGGGCAGAGCAGAGTACCGGTGGGGGGTGGGGTGGGTGTTTTCAGAAAACAAGGAACCCGCAATCTGCATTTTCTGACTTAAATGCTGAGGATCCGGTCGAATAATGTTCAGCAGATTACAGCAAAAGTCCCTCACTCTATCTCTGTTACGTATTTGGCCTTCAAAACATAATAATTGTGAAATATATAATAAAAATACTTTTAAATGTAAAAATGTAAAAAATTATTCTTTGCCCGCATTTAGGTGTGGCTCAGTGAGTTTGGATGCTGTGTCTGTGATCGGAAAGTCACATGTTCAAATCTCAGGGGTGGGGGAGTGATTTCAGCATTGGGCCCTGAACCCCCCCCCCAATTTCTCCAATATGTCACTTTGGATAAAAGCATCTGCCATATAAATGTGAAGTTGATGTTTTCTGAATCTAATACTCATGATGATTGATCAGTATTATTAACATTTGTGAAGCTGATCCTCTCTGAGGAATCGTTCCGGCGTATCGCCCGGGGTGGGGAGGCTTCACAGAGCTCTGTGTCCTGTTTTCACTGCACGCAAGGCACGCATACCCATGAGCTCAGCGTGTCAGTCGGCAGAGGCTAAAGCTGGGACCCAGGACACGCCGAGTCACGCGTGAATCGCGCTGAAGTGCTCCCGGCGTAGGTGGGCTTGTTTCCCCAGGAGCCGGCTCACGTTCCTAGCTGAAGCCTGTCTTTGGGTGGGAATCCGCTCCACTTGTGGATCTAAATATACTGTGGGAGACGCTCCCCAGAGCCCCCAGGGAGGCCATCCCATCATGGAGAAAGCACCGCATTTGTGTGGTTGGCGTCATTCCTAAAAATACATTGCTTTTAAACACGCCGCTCTTGCGTATCCCGCCATGCTGATGGATGTGTGAGTTATGAATCCTGGATGCTGATCGGTTAAACCGGGTTCCCTGTTCAAAGTATCTCCTGTATTTTTCTGCGTCATTACAATTCCTTTTGAAATATTACCACTAAAATGACGGATTTCAGTGTCCATTCACTACTGACGTCGTGATGCGCCGTGACCACCTCTCCAGCTCTGACAGCAGCAAGTAAGACAAGACAACACTTTACTTGGGAGGCCCCTCTACCCAGAAAACCGATGATCATTTCACCTTCTCTGCAATGCAGGTAATTTGGGGGCCTTCGCCTACTGCCTGTTCTGCCTGTAGAGCTGGCCATGTTTCCGCCTGCACGTAAACATTTTAGCTTGATGTATGTGGCTTAATTTATTTTGTGCTATTTTAAAATTCTGCGTAATTATTCTTATTTACAAATATATAAATGAATATATAATATTCTGTATATATGTTTCTTTTTCATGTTTTTGTCTGGTCACCCTTGTGGCAATCAGGCCCTAGGCAGCTGCCTAATTTTATTATGCCCAGATCTGGCCTGAGCGGTGTATGGATACCCCACCAACGTAGCACGCAGTTCTTACTCAGCAAAGGCACCGTGGAATGTTTCCCTGGCACTCTGCTGTTCATTGAGCCTGAATAAGGACCTTTACAAAAACCATTTCACTTTATTCATAGAGGGAGACCAGGGGTCTTACACATTAGTCCAAATGCGGGATTCGTAAGCAGCCTGCAGGCCCTGCTTTCCTGCCACAACCACAACCACACCTTGAGGCGCGTCAGCTTCGTATTTGCAGAACCATTCTGAATGTATATGGGCCCGGTGTTTACTGTAACTCCTATCTGCCAGATATTTCGGCCGTGTGGCTGCCATTTGTCTCCCCGACAAAGCCCTGGCGATCAGCCATTTGGGAATAGCCCTGAGAGAGAGGCCTGGTATGTCAGGGGCTTCGTGCTGGGACTTGAGTGAAATCCTGGCATTACCCAGATTGTGGAAAGTCAACAGAGCGAGTGTTGCGGCGTAGTAATCCACACAATTGCACAGTGTCAGACAGAGCAGGCGGTCTGCGGATGTCTGTGCAGTGATGTCACTGCTCCTTGTGGTGGACATGAACTTCCCAATGGCGAGGCTGAAGACGCGGGACACGTATGTGGTGTGTCACCTGTGGGTGCTACTTACTCACACTGTGATGGGAAAAATGGTTGGAATGTGATTTTGGAATTGGCATGACAGGTCCTGTTTCATGGCCCCGGCAGGAAGATGACCGTTTATAAAATGGTGATACTTTATTGAATCCTATGGGGGGGGGGGGTCTGTTTTTGCCTGCTTCATATAGTCCTCCAAGAGACATACGCATCCAGGAGGGCACAAGTCTGGAGGGGAAGTTGGGGGTTAAGGGCCTGGCTCAGGGGCTCATCAAACATGTGACCATTTTGCCAAAGTCTGAACCGGCTAATTTCTGGTGCAGAGGCAAAGCCCAGTCTTAGAGGCGCAGAGGCAAAGCCCAGTCTTAGAGGCGCAGAGGCAAAGCCCAGTCTTAGAGGCGCAGAGGCAAAGCCCAGTCTTACAGGCGCAGAGGCAAAGCCCACTGAGCCACACCAAAGTACAAGTGTGACGTCAGTGAATTTAATGTTTCTGTATATGTTCACGTTTGCTGGCATAGCGCTTGAGGACATCAGGAATCTGAACCACAAGTCCTGCCATGCATCCTTCTGCTCACCGCTTGACATTTGGTTTTGGTGTTGTGTGTTCCTGGGGGCTAGGCCCATTTCCCATAATCCCCCGTGGTGTCTGAAAGATGCATATTCTGCTGTGTTCCTTTTGGCTGGGGGAGCCTGTCTCGTTTCCTTACTGGTACATGCTGCTTCTCTGCCTCGTTGGACATGCCGTTCCTGCGGTGGGTGGACAGACACCTGGGTGTGAATCTGACTCAGCTCTCGCTCGTTTTGCATCTTCCCTGAATCCTGTGAGAGCTGCAGTACTGTGTTGTTTCTAGGGTAACAAGAAACCCACCCCCGGCTACATATGCACACTTCTGTGGGGTGGGTGGAGTCTCTTACCCCTTTTTAATGTGACCATCTGCAGGAGTCACATTAAGGCAGCGACATTCACCAGGATGAACCAGAATGAGGTCAGAGGAGTGGAGGTGCTAAGGGTTAAAGGTTAAGTTAAGGTTACAGTGTTATGGTGAAGCAGAGGTCAGCTCCATCCGCTAAACAGTCTTCCATGACATTCCAGCTCCCAGCTCCTGCAGTAACATAACATGGTTTTAGTTAATGGTTTCTGCCCCGTTCTTAGAATTTGGAATCAAGGAGAGGAGGGATTTTTCCTAAGAGAGTGTAGCGGAGCTGTCTTTGACTAAAACAGCCATAGCACAAACCCCATTAACTGTGGGATCTCTTGTAAGTGAATCTGCTCAAAATGCTGTAATGTTCTGGAACTGTACTGTTGATTGATTTATTTTGTAGTTTCTCTAATTAGTTTTTGGGGTACAGAGGCACAACATTCAGCTTATATGCAATTTTTTGGATTGAACGTTAAAGGGTTTATCACAGACGGTAAATCCTCAGAAAACAGAGGAAAGAATGAACACTGGGACTGGTACTCGGGATGAAACACAAAGCCTTTACTTTACAAAGCCCTGCACAGAGTTAATCACAAACTCACGTCTTTACTCTGGGAAAGTGCAGCAGACAGAGGTGTGATCCTACTCATAACCTAGAAGGATTCTTCAGTGATGGACCAACAGGACCAGTCAAAGGTTTAACTACATTTGCTACTTGAAACTATAGTTTTCCAGGCTTCAAACTGTTATTGTTTAAACACTTGTCTAGTAACAGAAGTGGAAGTCAGTTTGATTGCATAATGAATCAGTATTGAGATACAGACGCTCCTCTAGTTACGAACGAGGTACGTTCCGAATGGCCGTTTGCAACTTGAAATGTTCGTAAATTGTTATTCGACATCATTTTAAGGGCATACGCAAGTACTAAGAAGTAGGATGCTGGGAGTACGCACGCTACACTGCTGCGCAGCGGGAGCAGCGGCCAGAAGTCATACTGGGCAGAATTACGGCGCAGAAAAAAAAAATTATGTTGCTGACAGGAAATGGGAGCCCAATGAACAAAATTTGGACTTACAGTCCTCTTCATTTGTATGTCTGAAAGATCGAAGTTGAAAATTCGTAAGTAGAGGAGTGTCTGTATATTTTTTTTTTATAAGACACAGAAGGTGAGCACATGAGCTCTGAATGTGTTTTCTGTTGTCAAACTCTTATCTGCTTTGCTGGTGATCCTTAACAAATCAAGTGGCATGGCTGATTGGGCAGTCTACTCTTCAGCAAGATCACAACCCTTAGCACGAGTCCCAATTGTGCAAGAACTGTCTGGTGAAGAAGGAAAGTGAAGGTCAACTGAAACTGTTTACCTGCCTCCAAACCTCTGTGTCACAGAGCTTGTGTGGGACGAATTGAACAGAAGAGTCAAAGACAAGCATCCCACAGGCCCCCACCTTCTCTGGGGATTGCTGAAGAAGAGCCGGGAAGAGCTGTTGACAGCCGAGTGGCTTGTGTTTGTGAAGCTGTTTTCATGACTAATGATACCACTCTTGAGGAACACGAGATATGGAGAAATGCTTTGGTCCTACCTATGTTATTTTTAGATAAATAAATGCTGTAAAACATCAAGTGTACTCTTAGACTTTTGAGCATCACCGTGTATAAAAGACGATAGCTGGGGAATGTATAATGATCCCGTCACTGGTGTTTCTTTGGCTGAATTCATTGTAGACGCCATGCCTCAGACTGCTTCCAAAGCACTCTTCTTGTTTATTAGATGTGGTGTTTAGCTCCCGCTTTGCCTGGGAATGGTACGTACACAGTCATCAAATGTATAAATTGGACAGACGCCGCCACCATGGGCCCCGTTAAAAGTAGCCATAACGTTTGAGTAGTTGGTTTGCAGTATGTTAGGCTGTTTAACTAGCTGTCCAGTTGAAGTCAGCTCACTGCTGAGTTCTCAGGCTACTTTCAGCTCGGGTTTGGTATTTAAGCACTGCTCGTACCCGTTTCGGGTTGCGCTATGTAGGGAGGGTGCTGGTTGTGAAGTTAACGACTGAAGGAAATCAGCATCGCTCGTCAACTAATGGAAAGTGTGACGCTTAGACCGGCAGGATAGGTGGGGTTTCTTTAATCACTTGTGTCTGAATGAGCTGAGGGTGCCAGAATCATGCTCCGGAAGCCGTTAACCGGGCGAATCAGATTAGAGGGGCTAACGGCCCAAGTGAGCAGGGCACCAACCGATTCTGTTCAAGTGTGTCATTTCCGCACGCTAATGCTAGCTGTTCACTGTGGGCCTGTTAACTTGTGAAACTGACACACTTTAACGCTAGCTGTTCACTATGGTGTCATTTCTACATGCAAATGCTAGCTGTTCACTATAGGCGTGTTAAAAGTGTGGTTTCCACAAAGTAACGCTAGCTGTTCACTACGAGCCTGTTAAAACGTGTCATTTTAACACGCTTATGCCAGCTGTTCACCGTAGGCCTCATTTTCACACGCTAATGCTAGCTATTCACTTTTCTTTGTAATCGTGATACGGTGTATTTAAAGCCATTATGGTCATGGTTGTGGGCTTGCCGGGCATTTCAGGTCACTGACAACACCGCCCTGGATGGATGAGTGCAGTGACCCCAAAATGTGTCTCTGGTGGTGTAATGGCCGACCTCAGGCATGTTGCAGAAGCACACTGATGGGTCATTTAGCGTGTAGGGCGCTCTCCGCTTCACCCTGCCTTCTCTGAGTGACAGGTTTACAGCCTGGAGTTGGCTAAGATGGCGGCCTCCTCTCTCTGCCCTTGGCCCCCCTATCAGACTGTTATTTATGAGAGGGCAGTCAGACAGGGATGGCATTTAGCATAAGTAAACGCCATGGGTGGGTAATGTGTAATTAACCAATGAGAATCGCAGCGCGTGTTTGTGTATGTGTGTATGGGTCAGATATACATTACATCCTGTTCTTTGACGTTGTGGGGACCATTTTTTCAGTCACCACAAGGGGAAAATCAATTTTATAAAAATGTGTATTTTGTTTGCTTACTTATGGTCAAGGTTAGGGCTGGGTAGGGGTTAGGGTTATTGTTGGGATTAGGGTTTTGCACTTAGAAATGAATACAGATCAGTGTGTGTCTGTGTGTGTGTGTGTGTGTGTTCATGCCAGTGGGTTCATGCCAGCGTGAGCTTTGCACTCTCATATGACTGAAATATGACCAAAATAGCAGAATAATCAGTAGCTGAGCTGGGCTTCTGAGTGCTTCCTGTTAGATGTGGTGTGTTCTTGGTGTGCCTGCTTCTTTTGCCTGTTTGTAACGTGGAAGGTCTTTCCGTTTGGATCCGTGGCTTAGTGTCGTGTGTTAGGGTGGCCATTTTGTGCTGTGCCTCACTCCTCTGCCCTCATGTGGTTTTTCATGCTAGCCCTGTTGGCTGCTCTCTGTCTGCGTGCTGTAGATAGCGAGGCTGCGTTTCCCTTCTAAGCTCCTCTGCGATTTTAAGTTCCGGACGTCTCTGTCCACCATGGTGTTTCCTCCGTTGTACTCTGCCGGTGTCCATTGTTGTGTGAATTCAGCGCCGTGTCCCAGCACAGCCTCAGTAAATGGCAGAAAATGCAGCATTGGCGGGAGATGATGAGTGATGTATTAACACGTAATGTGTAACATAATGTGTGACATATAAGTAACGTATGTCAAAGGCTAATCGGCGTCCACATTGAGGATGTGACTCTTCATTGCCTGTGCCCTTGGGAGACTGTCACAGAATGCTGTTAATTATCAAGCTCATTAGAGCACAGGGCCACTCAGCTGCGCAACTGGGACCCCCATGCAAAACAAGCCCTCGATGACCGGTGTGCTGCATGAGTATCTTGCCGAAAGACGCTGTAGCAATACAGCATTCGGCCCCAGCCTGGTGCATTTAGAAAGTAACTCTAATAGAGTATCTTTAATGGCAGTGTGGGAAAGTCTGAGGAATGGGTTCATGTGAGATGGGGAATTTCCAAATATATAGGCACCCTGTGACCAGGGACTGGTGGAACCAATCAATTCAAACCATTGCGGTCACCTAACCCCCTAGCCCCTCCCCACCTGACAGTCACCTTTTTGTCCAGAGCTTGCATAGCTATTATGGTAATCATGGAGCATAGAGGCTGTTGAGTGTTTATAGTGGTGTAAATAATTTGTTCTGTCACAAATAAATTGCACGGTAAAAATCCTCACAACAGACTGCCCAGCCCCTCGGATGTGGGGCATCGCAGACCAACAGTCTCCGCAGCTCCGTGGGTGACACAGCCTGTGCTGGCTGGCCGTCCTGCGTCTGACATCCCGTGCAGCACAGTGTTGCATTAACGCATTAACTCCTCTTGTCATGACGCTAACCCTCACCCACCCGCCTCTCGCTGACGCTAACCCTCACCCACCCGCCTCTCGCTGACGCTAACCCTCACCCACCCGCCTCTCATTGACGCTAACCCTCACCCACCCGCCTCTCGCTGACGCTAACCCTGTAACCTCTAACCCTCCTACTTATGGTACTAATTGTTCCTACCCCAGTTCAGCCTAATTATTACTTGAATTTGGTTTCACAGTGATCTTTAGTTCACGTATGCAGTATTTGCACATAGTTGCATCAGTCTAAAGTCCTCGTCCGTCATCTTCTAGAATTGGTCTAACAACATCTTCACCGTGTAAATCATTTCCCATTGAACAATCTGCTGTGAATTTTAAGACATTTCTGGAGCTGTTTTCTGCGTCCCTGTGCATGACATTCCACATGTGTGTGCATATTCTCTAAAATGATGATGTCATTAATGAGTGGCAGCTGTGTGTTCATTCAGAAGTGCAGAGCAGAGCCAGGACCTGATGCAGAGACACACTACATAAAAGGCAGCTTTCAGCTTTTACCTGTCTGCTCCCTTTTACAAGGAAACCGACTCTCTGTTATGGTCCCCCAAGGAAGCTGGCTCCCTTTTATGAGGCCCCCAAGGAAGCCGACTCCCTGGTATGGGGCCCCGAGGAAGCTGGCTCCCTGTGACGGGTCCCCGAAAAAGCTGGCTCCCCGTGACGGGGCCCCCGAGGAAGCTGGTTCCCCGTGACGGGGCCCCCGAGGAAGGTGGCTCCCCGAGGAAGCCAGCTCCCTTTTTTTTTTTAAAAATATATATTTTTATTGGAAATGTCAATAAAAAGATTGAGTACAATGAATATTTGGCAGGCATTTCCCCATTAACACTGTATGAACAACCCCTCCCCCATAACATAGGGTTCACTCACATGGGACATCCATCCATCTTCTGAAACCGCTGAATCCCAACTGGGGTCACAGGGGGGATCAGAGCCTATCCCACCAACACACTGCAGGGCGCATGCAGACACACACACAGGGCTAATTTAGACTCACCAATCAACCTATCCTGCACACCTTTGGACCGTGGGAGGAAACTGGAGCCCTCGGCGAAAACCCACGCGAACACAGGGAGAGCGTGCAAACTCCACACAGAAAGGACCCGGGACCGAACCCAGGACCTTCTCGCTGTGAGGCAGCAGTGCTAACCACTGCGTTACCGCACCCCCTTCGCATGGGACATTAAAATAAATTTTTTTTTAAAAAAACTAGTAAAGATACAGAAATAAATAACCAAAAGGAAGCCGTGTATGTTGTTGGCCTGTATGTATGTATGTATGTATGTATGTATGTATGTATGTACGTACAGAGATATACATTAACACTTAGTCACACATATACATGTAGAAATACATAAATACCAAGTGGATGTATATATCATCCTATACATTTAAAGAATCTGAAAAATAGCAAAAGTATTGTAAACAGTAAACCTGGAACATCCCCCCCCCCCCAAAAAAGGGACTACCATTATAGAATAGTGGACACAGTTTTAGGGTAAGATAAAGTCGGACCCCAAATAGAGGAGAATTTATCCCTAGACCCTCTAAGTCAATATTTAATCTTTTCTAATTGTATAATTTAAGACAGATTAACCATAAGGACAATCTGGGAGGGTCTGCTGATTTCCAGTGGGCCAGCTGCCTTTTACGGAGCCTCAAGGATGATGGCGCCCCATTACGGGACCTGATACAGTCTTTATTACAATCTTCTTTTTGTAGTCAATCTAAACAGCCTTATAAACTCCTCTCTTGGGGCACGGTACCATTAATGCATCTGTGACAGCAGCAGGTGACACACAGGCCACTTCTAATAGCACAGGATGTCTGTGAGCATGAAGAGGAAGTGACAGGCAGCCCTCGCATGTGGCCTAGAAGGGCAATGTGGAGGCAGCGAGGGCGGAGAGCGTTCACTCAGCTGTGCGCCGTCGACACGTGCAGCTCTCTCACCCTGTAATCGGAGCGCTCTGGACTTCTGCATTCTCTCTTCATTATGGTACGTCCAGCCTGCTCACTCCGTTGTTTTTAAATGTCAGTGTGTGTGATTGTGTGTGTGGGGGGGGGTGATTGATTTCTGCATCGGCTGTGGCCACATGTTCCTCAGTGTTCTTCAGAGCGTAAAGGCCAGCGCTGTTGTGAGTCTTCATGACGTAAATATCGCATGCGTCGCCTTACAGGAAGGGCATGTCACCTTTAGCTGCTGGACCACGTCCAAAACATCATGGTCTTCAGACAAACAGACTTTGGGTTATATAAACGGCCATCTCTGAACTTTTCTGAGTTCCTGTGAATGATTTCTGGTTCTGGCCTGCTTCTGGTTAGACGTTTCCCATTGTGTCGTTTTTATCCCCTGATTCTGTCTGCGTGCCTTACGCTGCCCGTACTTCCATGATATATTTATATCTATATTTAGACCTATTGTTTACTACAGCATATGTACACAAAAGTAATTAAGACGGCAAGTGTCTTATGGCTTTGCTGTGGGGCACTTTTTCATGAATGAAAGCGGAATGTGAGGCCAGGGGAAATCCTGACGTGAGCCCTGATGTAAATCGAGCCCAAAAATGTGAGATGTAAATTGGCAGCAGAATTAAACAGGCCTTCCTTATGGCTGTGATATTTAATTTCCCCATGTTCTCAGCCTTGACTTAAAATGTTGGTGTTTTTGAGCTTCTGTGGGGTTTAACAGGCTCACAATTGAAACCTGCTTCTACCTGCTTTTCCTGCAACCCCCCCCCCCCCCGAAAGCCACCCTGTCCAAACCGAGCTTCCGCTCATGTTTTAAATTTGATAGCCCCGGTCGTGCATCCGCTGCTGCCCCCTCACGCACCCCACCCTACCCTGGAATGCGTGTTATTAAACTGTTCATTAAGACACTGCACACATCAGCTTTTAATCACAAGCCAAACTCAGTTCCCTAACAAGACGCGCAAGCCTCCCACTCTCCTGGCAGGAACGCCTTGTTGTTATCGTGCGCCGTGCCCTGCGACTCTGGCCGGTGCCCCAGCCACCATCGTCTCTCTCTGGGGCCTCTGTAGGGGGCGTGTAATCTGCAACGACGTAGCGACGCACTGAAACGCCCTGCTCCATGCTGGAGAGTCCTGCCTTCTGTGTTTATGGGGGACGCGTGTCCCACAAGCTGCACACAAGGCCGTGGCCCGTCACGCTCCGTCACACCAGCGGATCCATCGTTATCCTGTTTCTATGGCAACATGACTTTGACTTTTAAAATTGCGTGACAGGTATATCAACGCAGTGTTGTAGACAAAAGTAACGGGCACCATTCTCCATTAAATCAGTCTTTTAATGCACCTTATATTGATGCATGTTTACATATGTTTGCTGCAGGGCGATGCAGCTTCTCTCTGCCAAAACATCTCGCCAATAAGAATTCCCGTGTGAGTGTAAACCCTGTGCCGCCCACGGAGGCTGTCCACCGAGAATGCCTGAGCGGACCGGTTTGGCTGCCTCATGGCTTCAGGCGGCTGTTAGGAACTGTTGCTTGTCTGTCATGGTGCGTTCCTGAAGCCTGGCCTGTTTAACTGGGTCTAGAACGGCGCCAAACATCTTCTCGCGAGCCCTGCTAAGGCCAACAGTGCTGGGTCCTCAGGTCTGCCAGTGACGGGGGCAGGCTCGGGAGCCGAGGTCGCTGTTCATTTGCAGATACCCAGGGGGTCGGAAAAAGCTGGGACCAGGTGGGGTCGTCGGCGGGGCGTGTTAGCACCTGTCGAGCTCCTGGCAGGATGGCAAGGTACCTGGCGCCCATAACCGCGCCTACAGGGAGGCGGGACAGAAAGAGCAGCTTATCTGCTGCGCAAATCAGGTGCGTTACAATGTGACTGTCCTGTTTTACGATAAAAATGGTCTCCAGCTGAGGTTTAAGACTTTCCTGGCTACTTCACGCAAATGAAATGGACCTATTCATCCTGTTTCACCTAAGCAGTTTTTTTTATTGTTCGCCTCTTTTCATTTATATGGATAAATCTGACTTTAAATGAGGTTGTATTTTCTTTCCTGTATAGCTGTGTGATGTCACATTTTGGCCTGATTTCTATCTTTCTGGAGTCTTTTGTGTTGAGATGCTGGCTTTAGGGTCCAAGAGCAGGTGCCCCTAAGACATTGAAGCCTGTCAGTGCTTGCAGCGGCCTCCGAGAGGAGCTGAGCCTCTCCGCATAGTCCTGCTAACAGGTGGATACTTTCACGCTGAAGAAACACCAGTTGTAACAGATGGTGCACTTTAGCTTTCTGCTAATCCAGTTTGAACTTTTGCTCTCTGTAGCACATAATGTGTGTTTTTATTGCTGTTCTGAAGGTGGTGTAGTCTTCCTGTTTTTTACGTTCGCGCTCTGGACAGTTATGGATCTGTTTTTGTATTTCACCGCCGGTGAATTTGCTGCGTGTATCATCGTCTCTACTGGATCGAATGTGGTTTGCGTCTGACAGTATTTAGAATGGGCTCCCATGGTAACCCTTTGCTGGTTGTTTCATCATGCGGGTCACAGAGTAGGCGAGCTCTCCTGCTAGCATATGATGTAAGTGTATGAGTGGGGCAGTGTGGAGTCTGTGCAGACTCATGTACGTGTCAGAGTGAGTCTCGGCACAGTGATGAGGACAGGGGTCCATGTATATGAAAGCCTCATATATGAAAAGGTACTGGATCCTCACTCGAGATGAGCTCCAGTTCAGAACCGGGTTGGGTTGGTCCTGAGAGCTCAATTAAAGAATTCTGCACTGGGTCCTTGGAAAGACTGTGTAGAGCAGTGTTTCCCAACCCGGTCTTCCGGGACCCGCAGACAATCCGTGTTTTTGAGCAAAAATGTAGTCAGACAGGGAGCTGGGAGGGAGCAAAATCACGGACTGACCGGGGGTCCCTGAGGACCAGGTTGGGAAACACTGGTATAGCGCCTCAGGGTGAACCTTGAGACACCCCCTCTCTATTGAGAGAGGTGAGACCCCAATCCTGTAAGTCTCAACCTGACCTGCTGCAATTCCCGTTTAGATTTTACCAGTCAAGCAAGCAGGCTGACTCAACACACGGCAAGTGGCAGGGACGGCGAGAGGAAGCCAGCGGCGGCTGTCGGGTAGTGCCAAGCTGCGTCGCGTCCTGCAGGCCAGCGCCGCCATCTTCCTCTCGTTCTAAGCTGTGATTTTCCCACGTCGTTATTAGAAACCTGCCCCCGGGGTGGCATGTTAACGCCTCCGCTTTGATGGAGCCCTAGACATTTTCCAGAGAGGGACAAGGAGTGGGGACTGTTGCCACGGTGTCTCGCCTTCTGGAACATTCTGCATGCGCTCCGCCCTCGGGTCGGCCACTCATTATGTGGGGCAGCCTCAACCTTCCACGAGAACCAAGTCTGCGCTTAATTAAGTGGCAGTGTGTCAACACGTGCAGTTATTTAATGTGAGCACAGGAGTGTTCAGGCACTGATTAGCAGACCCATCAGCTGCCGCAGACCGAACCGCCGCTGCGGTGTTCTGGACGGGGGGGGTGCCTCTGTCCTGTGATTTTTACCTGCTTACAGAGAGTACGAGGCAGGATACTCACAGTGCACTGTGTTTACTGGCCATTTCTCCATTTTACAAGGGAGGACAAATAGATAAGAAAAATCAGGAGGCAGCATTTTGTCACCCTCATCATCAGGTATCTCTAAGATGGCGTGTGACATGGGGGACAGTGTCATGCACCCTCTGACCCATAAACTGCAACCATCCCACAGAGCCAGTGTGGGTCCAGGCTGTACCCCTCCGGACCACTTACCCCTTTAATGACACTAGCTTCATGTGACCTCAGCAGCTGTTTGTTCTGCTCTGACATCTACTTTCTTCCCGATCTTTTTTCCAGAGTGTTCTGTGACTGAGCCTTGGGGAGTAATATCACGCTGACCATGGGAATCGTTCCCAGTACCTTTAAGTATCACCCGGTGTTTCCCCTCCCTGCTTCATGGCGCTCTGTAGCACCTGTGGCTCCAGAGGCACAGGGCATTGTGGGTAACTGTGACATCACTGCCCTGACAGTTTCTGGGAAGCTGTCTGTGCTGAACATGGCAGTGAGATGTGGGCTTAAACTGGCGAAGAAAAGAAGGACATCAAAGAGGCAGAGGAAGGGGGGCTGAAGGGAAACAAAAAAGAGATGGAAAAGAGAGGTGAGAGGGTGGGAGGACAGACAGCATAGACAGAAAGGAGCGAGAGGAAAGAGAATTCGAGATAGAAAGGAGGGAGAGGAAAGAACGAGGGAGAGGACAAATAGTAAAGAGAGAAAAGAATGGAGAGAAGGAAAGGAGGGTGAGGAAAGAGAAAGAGGGAGCAGACAGGAAGGGTAAAGAATGGTGAGACAGAAATGAGGGAGAGGAAAGGGAATGGAGAGATAGAAATGAGGGAGAGGAAAGAGAATGGAGAGATAGAAATGAGGGAGAGGAAAGGGAATGGAGAGATAGAAAGGAGGGGGAGGAAAGGGAATGGAGAGATGTGTGGGAGAGTGTGTGGGACTGTATGCTGTGAGCACCATGCCTCGTCGGAGCCAACCTGCTGCGGGAAGCTTGTCGTTCCGCGTTACGGCCAGGCCGGGGTGTAATGTGCGCCGCTTTTCTGTCACTGCAGGTGGCCAGCTGTGATGAAGCCAAGGACACTGTGCTGGGGCCCAAAAGTCACCCCTCTGCAGAGCAGGTCCACAACGGGGAGCTGGTTGGCCACCAGGGCAGCGCCTCATCCAAGCAGGACAGGAGCGCCCCCGAGAACAGCACCGACCACCCTGAGGGCCTTCTGGATCAGAGCTCCACTAGGAGGGGCCGCCCAGACTCCTCCTTGGAGAACGGACTGCTGGACCTCATGGACGAGCGCGAGCAGGACGCGGAGCGGGACAGGGAGCAGGCTCCTCCCACACCTCGCAAGAGGCGCGGCAGGCGGAAACTGGAGCACCCAGAGAAACGTGAGTCTTCCCGCCGTCCTGGTGGAGCTGTGAGGGGGTGGGGGGGAAGTGGGGGCACAGTAAACAGTGACATTTCTGACCTGTCAGATTCTAACGGTGGTAATATGATAATCATGTTTTTTTTATTGCTTCATCCTAACAAAAATCATTAAATATGAAATAAGCCAACATGTTATTACGATATTATAACATTATTTTCTGTTAAATGGATTCATTCATCTTGTTTATTCAACATAGATTTTTTTTTTTAGCCATTTAGACTGATCACTTGTTAATCTATAGAGGTTATAGTTTGGGGGAAGTTCCCTTGTCAATTTGCAGACTTATATGGAGAAAACTGTTCTGCCCTCTAGCAGTTTATTATATTTATATGAATGTGAAATCTGATTAAACTGAGCTGTAAAAGTTGAGGTGTGATTCATAAATGACAGGGACTGGGTCCGTTGTTTGATCTGCATTCTACAAAACAATCTTTATTATATTTTATTCAAGGAATATTATATTTTATTGATCAGTTTGCAGACCGCTCTGTAAGTTCGGACATGTTCTTCCTGGGGTGTGTTTCAAGTGCTGTCTGGCTATTTAAGACTATACCAGCCTGATGGATAAGACATTGGCCTGCAAAGTCGGTAGTTGTGGGTTCGGGTTCCATTTGGGGGGTCTGAAGTGTTTCCCCCTGGGATCAATAAACGTTAATTGCTTGTGGCTGGTTTGTGGCTCTGTGGATCAGGATGCCGTGCCTATCTGCAGAAGGTTGCCGGTTCAAATCCCAGGGTCAGCAGAGTTATTTCACCCTTGAAAATGGCCCTTAACCCCTCAGACTATCTGGGGACTGTCTGACCCTGCTTTCTGAAAAACACGCATTGCTTTGGATAGATGTGTCTGCTTATGGAAATACAATGTGCAGTATAACTGAGCAGCATTGTGTGTCAGGGCTGCTAGGGTGACCCACCCTCTAAGAGTTATGGGGCAGACTTAAGAGCATTACTTCATAGCTTCCACTGCTTCATCTGTTCCTTTTGTTCGTGTCGTCTCTCTCTGATAAGCCGCCCCCGCGAGGCCGATTTCCGCGTGTGGTCTGCTCTAGCAGGAGCTGGGACGCCCCTGCACGTCTCCGTCGACTTGCTGCAAGCCGGACTCCGTACGCCTTCACTGAGAGTTCATGGTAAACTGTGACCGTTGGGGGAGGGGAGGGACTTCCCTTCTCATAGAAATGTCACACTTCAGGCAGCTGCGTTAGCGAGCTGAACACGTGGCTGACTGAGCACACCCAGGAAAACACATATCGGGTGTCGATACTGAGATTATGATCATACTGACGACTTTCACGGCTACCGCTCATTTTACTGTGGAAATGCCCTAACTAACCTTGCATTAGCACAGAGGAGATGAGGAAAACATCCAGCCAGCAATCTGCTCTTTGGCCTTTTTTAGGGTACAGATTTTTAACAGAATAACATTTTCTGTCAAAGCCACAAGCTGGTCTTGTGCTGTCGTTTCTATTAGTGTAGCGCAGGGCTCCCCAAATCTGGTCCTGGAGAGCCATAATCCAACAGAGTTTGCAGATTTTCCTGCTCAGACACACCTCCTAAACCTGGTAATTAGCTGATCAAAATGTCTGCGCAGGAAAATCTGCAAACTGTGTTGGATTCTGGCTCTCCAGGACCGGAACTGAGGAACTCTGATGTAGTGTACGAAATCCTACAGCCATGTAAAACCAGAATTCCCCTTTAAGATAATTCCACATTGACTGTCTTGTAGCAATTAGCCAGATATTTGACATGTAGGGCATGTGCTAATTAAAAGCAACATGACATGAACTAAAGCTCTCATCTAGCTGAAATGTTTCAGACCCCTCTGTCCCCAGGTGTATGTAGTGACTGATTTATTCCAGGATTAGTCAAATTTATGCTCTGTGTTAACACATGCAGCATGTCTGTGCTGTATCCCGCATGGTTGTTACAGAGAGGCGTAATGGTGACTTCTGAAGGACTCCTCGTAGATTTTCCGTATGAAACGAGCTTAAGGTCGCATGAAGTCTCTATGCAAGTGGCTGTTGTGGCTGGGCTATGTACACTGGGAAGTGCCGTTACTCCCTGATTGGTCAGTGTCCATTGTGTGATGCATAATGATTTATTTATTAATTAACTTTGCATTAATATTGCTTCTTTCCTAGTCTGAATGGCCCAGCGTGGAATGTGACCTTGTAGGACACTAGGTGTGCAAGAGTTGCTAGGGCAATCGATTAGGTAACATATAGACACTCACAGATGGACAAGCAGGTAGACAGATAGGGAGACAGACAAGCAGACAGACAGGCAGACAGACAATCAGGAAGAAAGGCAGACAGGAAGACAGACAGGCAGGCAGGTAGATAGAGAGACTGACAAGCAGACAGATAGGCAGGGAGAAAGGCAGGCAGGTAGATTGAGAGACAGACAGAGACAGAGTAGACAGACAGGCAGTCAGAGATAAACTGATTAGATCACCAGCACAGCTAGGATGGGTGAATTTCAAATTTCAAATTTTCAAATTTCAGTTCATCCGCCATCACGGAGATCCCAGGCTGGTGCCAGAGGCCGGAGCAGCCAATTGATTGATTGGATACTCGGAATGGCTAGGCCGTGTAACGTGACGATATCGGTGATCGACCACAGACGGAAAGGAGACCAGCCCTGTTTTAAAGGCTGGTTCATCCACAGGAGTCATGGCGGGTAACCGAGGCTCTTCTTCCAGAGTCAGCAAACCTTTTAGTGCGGCGAGCGAGACCCATTCCAAAGGCACGAGGCATCTTACACGCCGCCATGAAGCTCCTTTGTACTGTAACACCCCCCATCGCTGGAACTTTGTATCTTAAGTGAATCTCATTGTGAATAACCAAAGATTCAGCGATTTTAATTCGTCACATGCAAGTTGAAGGTCAGACTATAACCCACACCCACAGTGAAACAAAAGGCGGTGAACTCTGCCGTAATAAAATTAGTAATAGCACAAAAGACTAAAACAGAAAAAATAACTATATAATGCATATGTAATAAAAAAGGAACTGCAAGTTATGCTGAGAAAAAGGAAAGCCAGAGTTAAAAAGACAGAGATGTGCAACATCCATTTTGTGAAGTGAAGGATTCACTGGAGGAATCCCGACATCCAGGCGTTCCTCCAAAAGACCCCAATTACAGCAGCTAGCAGTAAGGGAGCCGTTATCCGCAGGGGCAGGCGTGCCGTGGGGGCCAGCTCTCAGACCGCCGTCTGACCCGGCCTCGGGAGCCGTTATCCGCA
>JAODKC010000043.1:17168927-17187924 GCA_026777985.1 Mormyrops attenuatus
TGTTTGGCCGCCAGGCCTCCCTGGCCATCCTGTCCCTCCTGTCAGTCTCTTTCTCGCAGTCTCCCTCTATCCTCTGTTCCCTTTTCTTCCCTTGCACACCCCTTATTGCACGCAAATGGTGAATTTATAATGACCCATTTTTCTTAGGTCCGGATGGTCGACTCTTCTCTGTGATTTGAGCGTCGTGATTGCCCTGGACTTTTTGGAAAAGAGCAGACAGAACTGCCCATTTTTATGCAAAACAGGCAGTGCCATTTTTGTGATCTATGTTTACTAGGTGACTTGGGGAATTTTTGGGTGATAGTTTGAATCTGACTAAGCAGCTTGTTTTTAATGGTGGGGCACAGATCACAGGCCCCATCTGACCATGCAGGCTGTCTTTGCAGCTGTATCTGAAAAGTATGCTTTGAAAACAAGAGGACCTTTAGAGGTTAATGGAAAAACATGAAAACACAATATAGGACCTAACTTTTAAACCAGCTCGCTGCAAAATTGAGCTGAGCCTGACCACTGTCCTCAGAACACTGTTAGCTGGGTTGTAAGAGTTAAAAAAATATATATATTATCAGACTAAGTAAGCTGACATCTCTGTCTATCTGTAGATGTATCTGTAGATGAACCTGTGACTTACGTACCTTACAGCCTGAGAGCTTAAACTACCTTGGGTTTGGTTTTAAATCTAGGTCTGTGAATCTGAAAACAGACGTGGTGAATTTGAGCGGTTTAAACCTATCCGAGATCAGAATGTGGTCTGTAAAACCCGTTCGCCACAGTAAACACACGGTGTGAACTTCCTGGAACTTATACAGAAAACATAAACAACTTTAATATCGTAAGTGATGTGGCTAGTTTATCTACTCTTACTGAGGTGTGTTTGGCTGTTATTACTGTGTGTGCTTGTGCTTTTAGATGAGTAACAGGGCCAGCGGCTGTACCACCTGCAGTTCAGGCTAGGAAATCCATGTGAAACTTTGGGCCTGGCCAGTACTTGGATGGGAGACTAGGAAAGCTGGGTTGCTGCTGGAAGAGGTGCTGGTGTGGCCAACTGGTTAGCCCATTCTGGGGTCAATCTGGGTTCCAATGTCCCAGGCAGTGACAGGGACACTGTGCTGTAAAAAATGGCTCTGTCCTTTGGATTAGGTCATAAAAGATCTCTGGGCATCTTTCAGAAGAGCAGGGGTGGTTCCCTGATGTCCACTGTGGCACTTTTAAAATCTGACCTCCTAATCATCCCCTATATCTAATTGGTGAATTCTCTCCTGCCCCTTCACCACTTTAGCTACTGTGTAGTGAGCTTACTGGTGCAGAATGGCTGCCGTTGTATCATCCAGGTGGGTGCCGCACCGCAGAGGTGGGACCACGAGTCACTGACTCTTGATTCGGACTCGGCAAATGACTCGATACTTGGACCCAACTTTGACCATATGACTCGAGAAGACGAGGTTATAGTCTTCCCTCTGGATATCATAACTTAAATTTTATATTTTCAATTTATATTAAGTCTCTGCTGTCTGCAATTTCAGTTTGCTGAAAGCACAGTCTCCTGAGATAGTTTGTTGGGAAGATGCATCACTCTTTGCATACTCATGTACGTAAAAACTGTAAGGACCTCTAATCTATAAAGAACATATCCTGTGATGTACTGTGGCGAGTTTTTGCTGCAGCAAGTTTTAATCACTAAAAGTTAAAAATACTGACACAGGTAGGGACTCAAGTTACATGACTCATCGCTCAACTTGGACTCGAGTCACAAATCTGATGAATTGTGACTTAACAGCAAAAATGATGGAAAAACGTGGACTCAACTTGGATTTTAGGGCTAATGACGCGAGACTTGACTCGGACTGCAATGTTCTGACACGAGCATTGACTCCCATCCCTGCTACACTGTGGTGGTTGAAATAGCTCCTCATTGGTTCTGTAACATTTATTCATTCACCTGCAGTTCTTTGTGCTTGTCCCAGTTCTCCTGGAGTGTGTTGTTCATTATCTCATGCTGTGACTGGGCCACTGCTCCAGACCCTGTTAGTCAGATGATTGCCTTGTCATGTCACACTTTCTTGACTCTTTTGTTCTCTTTCAGATGTGGAGGTGAGGGAAGAGGTCAGCAGTGGTGCAGGCCAGACGGAGGTAAGGGTTGAGTTTTACTGCAAGTCCCATATGGCTAGACCTTCTGGACAGACTCTGTTAATGTCCTGTTGCTAGATTTATTCATATTGCTACCACTCAGTCCAAATAATGGTACCTACTTGTTTTGTTTATTTACTTCATTAGTATCTCTTCAGACATAATGATCCCTGCAGCCTCTTACATCTGGTACCAACAGACCAAAACGTCCCTCAGTCAACAGCACTTCAGAGCTGACAGTTCCCTCAAAGAACATTCATGCATCTCTTGCTCTTGTTTGGCATCACAAGCAGATTGTCTTTGGTTGAGATCACAACGACTCAGGGCACCCATGCCTACATGTAGCGTCTGCGCTCCTTCTCTGCGACACCTTGGTCTGTTTCCTCATTTGAAAGGGCTGCAGGCTTGTTTTGAGATGAATGCAGATCAGTATTGTTCTGCTGTATTCACTGGAGAACGTTTACTTCTGATCTGATCCAAGCTCTACTGTAATCATGTCACTTTCTGAACGCAACAACCTTCCTACCTAAACTTTTCTCTCCTCCTCTGTAATAAGATATTTCAAAGCTCTGATTTTCACCCAGAGAAACGGATTCATCTCCCTCGGACACAAGTAATATTTTAAAGACCTTTCCCTTGCCTGCATGTTGATAGCTCCATGAGGGTTCCTCAGTCTCCTTTTTGCTGAGAACATTCTAGGCCTGAGGGATTCTCTGCTACTCCCTCTCTTTTTCAGTAGATCATATTCATCCTCACTGCTGCCAGAAGGCGGTTACCCTCCACCATGTGAAACTGTCAGCTTATAAGATTTTAGTCTAACCATGGCATTTTCTTCATGACCAAAGATTTCTGGTCTTAACCAGTTATTCATGTTTGCATATATGCATTAAGGGAGACAAGATATGGTCTAAGCAAATCTGCTCTTGAGCATATTTTCATTAAAATTATATCATAAAAAGGCAGAAAACGAATGTTAATGGACTGGAACTCCCTCTCTTCAGTTAATCATGAACCGGTGTTGATTTCGGCAGCTGGTTAAATGGGTGCCATGTTGTTTACCCCAGGTGGAGTACATGCTGAGGTCAAGTTAATAGAATACAGCATAATAATATAATGGACATGATGGTCGATAACCATGCCCGGTTTGAACAATGTGTCCTTTGTGTTTTATCTCTAGCCTAAAGTAACGTAAATATCCCCTTTCTCTAACAAGTCTCAGAAAACGAAAGCCTTAAATATAATCATTTAGATCCAAAGTCTTTGCAAAGGCTCTGTTCTACTTCTGCTATATTTTTTGGAGTTAATTAAACTGCATGTCTCTTTAAGACTGAATTACTTGGTTATAATATCACTCTGTTTTTAATTATGCATTTCTACATTGCCAGCTTTTTACTGCTGCCTCCCTAGAGCCACTCCATCAGGTTCTCTGTGTTTGCAGAGCGCCTTTTACACTGTAACTATTGCCACACTGACATAAATCACATATTAATCTTGACCTCGGGGGTCTTTGTTTCCCAAGACATGACTGCTCCTGTCAATGAAACCATAGCAAGGCCCCCACACCAGGGGGAAAGTCTTCCTTTGTTTGGGCCTCGATGCGTGGGGCTGGTGTTTTTCCTCTTCTTTGACTGTTGAATTCCTAGGGTGACTCACCTCTCCCTCAGTCAGAGCACCAAGACACGCAGGTAGGAGACAGGCTGGCTTTCACATGACAAGACAGGCAGAAAACACCAGCACCGGATCCGTGGGGGAAAAGGCCCCAGAAAGTACTGTAGGCAGTGGGGGTTGGTAATACTGCCCTCGGGGTGATGTTGTTTGAAGTTACACCTGAACAGTCAAGGAGCAGGCAGTGGCTTTTTCTCATCTGCTTCCTGTGAACCCAAGACTTCAATCCACAGGTCTGGACAACACCTGCAATCGCAAAGGAGAACACGGGAAAATATGCAGGGTTTCGCTTCTCAAGCGGTCAGCTCCTGCTCCGGAGCCAAATGACTCGAGTGGCTGAGATGTCCGTCTCAGGAAAGCCGCGCTCAGTGCCGCAGGGCCCTTAGCTTTCTGATAAATGGTACCGATTGGTATATAAATTGAAAGTATCAAATACACTTGGTTTTCATTGGAAGACGTCCACCATGCATGAGGAGAGCGAGTTAGCCAAGACCACTAGAGGGCGTGCCGGGAAAGGAAGCCGGCTTACCTGGGCATGCGGGGAGCTTGTGCCTCCGCCACGATGCTCGTAAAGACAGTGCCCCCACCCTCCTCGCAGTGGATCCCTCGTAAAGATGCTCCACTCTGCAGCTAGCCCTGCACTCTATAGCACCTAAGCTTTAGCATTAGCTTCCTGCTTTTTGGGAAGGGGAAAACAATCGAAAAGACAAATCAGTTAATTACTCTTGTTTTCCCGTCTTCTTTTTATCCCTTTTAGCGGGGAGATCGGGCGAAGCTTCGAGGGGCGCTGGGCTGGGAAATCAGCCTTCGTCAGAATCCTATGCAGAGAAATACCTTCCAGGCCGGCGACCCTTATTACATTAGCAAGAGGAAGAGAGATGAGTGGCTGGCCAAGTGGAAGTTGGAGGTGAGTACCGGGTACCAGGCAGCCGCCAGGACGGCGTCGTCACGGCCGCCAGGGACAGCGTAGGCCCCCAGCGCCGGGGCTGAACGTCCAAAGCCAAGTGTATTTGATGGGTCAGTTGATATTTCATGAAGGTACCATTTATTTCACGGCTTCGTGTTCACGGGTGTTGTTCCCGCCGAATGGAGAGTAACGAGTAGCATGTTAAAGTGCAGGGCTCTCACTGACGTTGGGGGATCCTGCTCTATCCCGCCCGCCTGCCTGAAGTTCATCATTTGGACAAAAGAAATGGCAGAGGAATGAAGGCGCGAATAGACAGTGTTCTCCTGACGGCCCCGATCCTCTTCAGAGGCCTCTGAAATGTCATCGTCTTGTTGCCTTTGCTAGCTTCTACTGTCCGTGCCGTGGTGGCAGGACGGCAGTTCTAATGTTCAATCATAACTCCTTCTTCAGGATGTAACGTCCGGTACGTTATACTGCATTGTCGTACTCGTTCAGCATTTGCCCCAGACCTGTGACAGAGATTTTACATGAAGCATAAAGCATTTTTGAAGGCACAATGTTTAACGTCATAAACAATGGTCAGCAGAGACAGTATGACTGAATTCACGTGGAACGATCTGCTCCAGTCAGAGGGGAGCCGGTCGCGTTGCGGTGAAGGCATCTGTGGTTTTAGACCTTGTGGTGGACATGGAAAGGTGCCCTGTGACCTGTGAGCACGTCTCCCCATTTCATATGAACCATTTCACCATGATGCTGAGTGTAAAGGCACTTTTTGACCGATGGTTTTCCCAAAAGCCCCTGGGGGCCCTCGTGCGTCAGCTTTTGTTCATATTCACCTCTTAAGTCATGCTGACTTAATTGGCATATTGCCAAGTTCTGATCAATACAGCTGCTAGTTACAGCTACAAGCTGCAGATTCCTTAAGGACGATATTATCGCTGTGTCACCTTCATTACCGTATGAAGAGTTCAGGTTCAACTTAATTACAATGTCATTTAGTTCATGGCTCATATTACTCTTCTGGGTCTATGAACTGTTACATAGTCCATAAATGGAATTGTATTATTACTTTAAGGAGTTTTTAACTGTTCATGTAAAACATATATGAATTCACAACACAATGAAACCTTCTTTGGTATAAGTTTAGCAATGCCCAAAGTGCAATATACAGCGATGCGTGATATTCTTCAGG
Organism: Mormyrops attenuatus; assembly: GCA_026777985.1. NCBI lineage: Eukaryota > Metazoa > Chordata > Actinopteri > Osteoglossiformes > Mormyridae > Mormyrops > Mormyrops attenuatus. The sequence goes on from JAODKC010000043.1 coordinate 17,174,819, forward strand.
GTTTATGTGCAGCAGGCCTAGGACAAGCAAGCCAAATTATAAGTGTAACCAGTAGGTTTTTGTCTGTCATTGTTGTTTGTTCTTGTAGCTGCTCCTCTGCCACTTTCTAAAATTCTTTGAAAGATTTTGTTTGCGTTTCTGGAAGCACAGAGAGTCAGCATGTGTCCTTTTTAGCCACCGCGTTTGCTGCCTGAAAAGCCAGGGGGCCACGAGGCCCCTCGGCCCGCGACGGAACAGAGCCGTAAACCATCCTTATCGGCGCACGCAGCTGCCGCTATGTGCCGCAGCAGGGAGGAGTCCGGGGGGCTACGCGGGACATGCTACGTCGCCGCCCCCTGCCACGGATCCTCCTTCTCTGGGTCCTAATGCTGTCCAGGTTCTCAGCCTGCTGGGGTTTGGCCCCATTTAAGATGATTAATCATAAACGTTTATCTGTAGACCTGCTGGGGGGGATGCCCCCCCCCTTGCATACCGAACAATGTGCCTCATTGACATAATTTAATTACGGGACCGGGTCATGCAGCACAGAACACCACCCCACCCCCCCGACACACACACACTGCAGTGTCTGGTCACCTTCAGAGCCAGTTGCACGCCATATCTTCCTTCGTTCTGTTTTTTCTTCAGCAGGCAGAGCAGGTTTTTGCCGTTTTTGGTGAAGGCAACTTCACAACATTAAGATGGTCAGTCTGCCTGCTGGCCCAGTGCCCCCCAAAATATGGGTATTAGCTTCTGACCGATAATTGTGTTACAACTCACACACACATACAGATACATGCTGTACATACATACAAATACACTATTTATTTTTTGTATGTTTATTTGAATGTCTATCTGTGTGGACATTGCTCTGGGTGCAGTGCTTTTCCAGAAAATACTGATGAATGTGCAGTCAGCAAATTCCAATTGTTAAGTCAGATAAATATCAGAGCATTTGGTAGTCCTTTTCAAAAAATAGTTGTAGCGGCATGTGCCACTGCCTTTAAGAAGTCACTGGGTTAAATGTAAGGGTTAAGTCAGTTGAAACAGACCACGAAATGCACTTTCCCTTTAAGAATTCAGAGTTAAGTTTAAAGGTTAGGTAAATAGAAACAGGCCTAAACATGTCTTTCCCTTCAATTAAAAGTTAAGTGAATTGAGAGATACTGAAATATTTGCCTTCCCCTTTAAGGAGCCACTGACTTTAACTTAAGGGTTAAGAAAATGGAAACAGAGCTGGGGGTGTCTCCCCCCCCCCCCCTTCCTTTTGCTGACTTGCAGCCATGGAAATTTGACACAGTCGCTGTCGAGAGGCCTGTCTGAAGCATGGCTGATAGGTAGTTTCAGAATACTAGCAGACATTTCTGTTGAGATTCCCGCAGGTTCGGTGGAGGTAAGAGAACGTTTCCAGACATCACTGCAGTGTTCTCACACTGCAGTGTTCTCACACTGCAATGTTCTCAGAACATTGCCCATGGGTGTGCACGCAAACGTTTTTGCGTCCCCCAATGTTATCCTCAGACAGCAGTGTCCCTGCATGGCATCCTCAGAAAGCGATATCCCCACATGGCATCTCCGCACGGCGTCCTCAGATGGTGGTGTCCCCACACAATGCCCTTAGATGGCACGGTGACATCCACACACGGCAATGTTCTCATATGCTGGTGTCCCCACGGGGCTTAGACATCCCCACAGGCAACGTCCTCACACGGTAGCATGGCCATACGGTGACCTCACCGTCCCACTGCAGTGTCCTTATATGATGGCAGTGTCCCTTAAATTAAGGTTAATCGGAGCGGCCCAGTGACACCAGTCACTAGAACTCGCCGGGCCTGCTGGACCTCCAAGAAGGTGACAGAAAAGAAAAGGCTTCACTAGCACTCAAGCTGTGTCAAGTGATGCCAGGAGTGTGGTTTTCTTTGAAGAAGACGTAACCCTAACCTTAAATACCGCTGAAATCTAAGTGGCATCCCCCCTCCCCACCTGAATGGGAGCTTCCAGAGGTATGTAGAGGGGATATGAGGACACAGGGACCCTGGGGGATGTGCGCTAGGCCGTGGACAGTGTGTCCCGCTTCAGTGCGATGCGGTATGGGGATGGTGTTAAATTCCGCCCAACCAATAAAATGGCCTCATTTTACATACCCGACCCTCTTTTTCATGCCTGTTTGACTGAGAAAGGTGCAGAGATGCCCAGGATGTCTGACAGGTTACGGAAAGCAGCTGTGTCTGAGAGACAGTGTGTTCGTGCACGCACGCATTCTCCACTAAATTAGGTTCAGCTGTACTAAGTGCTAAGTTAAATATTTAAAAGTATGCAAACCAATAGCTGATTCACGTTTCTTTTAAAATAAGATGGTTGATTTCGTTTTTTGAACAGAAGTGAGATGGGTCAAGAGCATCAGTATTAACTGTGGATAAAGCCCGATCACCCCCCCCCCCCCAGAAGATGGCTTCATGCAGGCTTCCTGTACTCCTGGGAAGGCCAGGACACATGCATACACACTCATCACCATACGAGGAAATCTGGGTTCTGCTATGTGACATTGTAGTGTAATGTGATAAAAACGTTCACCGGCGTGGAGGATGCAATGTTTTCTTGGCTGTCTTGAAATCTGCCTGTCTTGTTTTCTCTGCCTGTGTGCTGTCAGGGACACACAAACTCTGTCACTGTCTACAAGTGATGATAATTAGCAGCATCCTCTACGAAGTAACCCGTGAGTCGGGAGTGTGGATGTAACAGGGCGCAGTGGTTCCCAAGCCCTGGTCCGGTTTTCCACCGGGCCACAGGACACTGGTGGCTTTTGGGGGAGGGGTAGGTTACTGTTTTAAAAACAGCTGTATATTTTCAAGCCACACCTTTTTTTTACTACCCCTGTCAATTGCATGTTCTTTTTGCATCTAAAGAAAAAGGCACAAATTAAATGCCACTTGATCCAAGTATATTCCCATGAAATGTTTGTACAGCATAAGCTAGTCTGTGGTTGTCCAAAGTGGTTGTTCAGAGCCTGTGAAGTTGCGGAGCGAGACACGGGTGTGAGCCTCAAAGTGGCCTGGCGGCTGGACCCTCTCCCGGGTTCCGGGTACAGATTGCACCATGTAAATGAAACCTGGTGCATCTAGGCCTGCGTTCAGTCACAGATTAATGCGCGGCCACCCTGACGACATGAGCTCGCCCGCAGGCACGCTGCGGTTACGTGCTCCTCTTTGTCCCTGTCACTCTGGAACTCATTACGCTCCCTAAGTGCTAGCATGGTCGCTCGGAGATCTGTGGAGAGTCAGAAGAGGAGCAGCTCTTTATGTCTCGAGGTTTCAGGCTCCAAAGATTCACTAGATTAAATTCCAGTAGATTACATTTACTGAGTGAAATCTGACAAATACTTTGTTCTGATGGACCATCTCTGATGTTCCACAGACAAGCCTGGGTCTCTTGAAATACGCAGTTCAGAAAAAAGAAAATGTCTCAGACAGTGGTGGTTTTAAAATGGATTTGGTTAATGTGACGTTTCTCCTTTATGCTTGAATTAACATTATTTAAACCTTGTACAGGCCTTGCTAGGTTCATGTTTGTTTGCTGCCTTTTCCAGCTATTACCAAATAAGCAGCCATTCTTGAAGCCTTTTACACAATATGGCGAAATATTAGGGATTATTATTTTGCAGCCTTTACAAATTGATGAAGATGGTGATAATAGAGGAAGGTAAGAGCATTTTCGTGGTTCGATGGCTTGAGCCAGGGTTATTGTGTCACAACTGCAGGGTCAGATCAGGTGTATCACAGCTGATCTCGTTCTTAAAGAAAGGTCTAATTGCAGGATGTGAAACACTGACTCCGTCCATAATTAACTATCACTTTGCAACAAGAAATGATGATTTCTGGATGGAGGTGAATAGCTGGTTAATAGTCAGCACAGGCAGACTGCTTTTCAGCTGTCCAGGCTCAAAGTGTGAGAGACATGCCTGGGGATCGATGAAGAACACATTGTTTCAGACGAACGAATCGCAAACAGCTGCTCCTTCTCAGCATCCGCGGTCGTCAGTCCTAGAATGAAGACATGTGACTGAAAAAAAAAGAAACAATGGTCTCTTTGAAAAGGATGAATTGCAGTTAAACACTGCAAGGGCCAGTTTGCTCTCCCCAAAGGATCAAAACAGAAGCCGGCCTGTACAGTGTATCACTGGGATTGAAAGCAATTTTCACCTTCTAACCTCTGATCTCAGTGTGGCGGCTCATTCTAGGCTCCAGATTGACTTCTGTGATTTGCTAGGTATTTCGCTTGGAAGTGAAGGGAGATTATCAAAAATGTAACTCACATTGTAGTCCTGTACTCTATGGGGCCCAGAATGCATTGGTAATGTGTTCATGCCATTTCTACAGAGAGCTGTTTGTTATGGCTCCCTAAATTGGCCTGAAATTTAAGAAGGTTTAGGTAGTAGGACTGTTGTAGAGGTTCTGAGAAACGTCTGTAGTGTGATGATGACAGATGTGGAGGCAAGTTGGGTCTGATCCTACAAAGTTTTTGTTTCTCTTATTAGAGAAAATAACAGGGTTGGGCATTGTGTAGACATAGTGGAAGTTGATGGCCATACAGTAAACATGGCTTCTTCTTCTCAGACAGACACTCTCTTTTATCACATGGATAAAAGGTAAATTTCTGCAGCATTTTTAATTGGAGTGCTGTTTCTCCACATATAGCTTTTTCTGGTATTGATTCAAGACTGCTATGTAAGGCTCAGTACAATGGGAGATGTTTGGAGTGATTAAAGGCACCACTGATGGTCCACTGTGGTCCCCAGTAAACAGACGGTTGTTTTGTCCCACTACTTCCTGTTCAGGAAGGAGGGTTTTCGCTTCACCAGGAAGTGCTTGAAGCTGTGTCCTCCTGTGGCTATGAAGCGCTTTTCTGTAATCCTTTGTGTTTGCATTTTACTCTGAGTGACAGAAATGTGCTTGTGTATATTTATAGAACTACGGCAGGAGCAGAGGGACACAAAGCACGGCTTCCTCTCACCTCATTGAGATGCGTCTCAGTTGGGGGACCACACCAGTCAATTAAAAATAATCTCAGCTCACCTAAGCTATAGATAAACTCCCTCTAAAATATCTAATGATTTGTCTGCAGATTGTAATGATTTTCCTTCATCTAAAACAGTAATGAAATTGTTCTCAGAGACCCGAGTTGCTGGCAGCCAGAACAAGCCCTGCCTGCTGTTTAAACTTCCTTCCTGCTTTTACAAATAGAGATTTCTCATGGAAGAGCACGTTTTAAACCAGGTGCTCAGCAGCTGCACACACGCTTCAGATCATACGTGTCCTGGAGCCGTGAATCTCTGACCCCAGAGACCAGCGTGCTCCTTAGTCTCCCCAGAGGCCTGCAGGTTCATTCAGACACACATGTGCCTTTGCGTAAAAACACGGCCGGTGCACAAGTTCCGGCCGGCAAGGCGGAGGGAAGCCGTCAGATCTAGTTCCATTTCTTAAATGCAGCTCTGACAGATCTGTAGGTGTTTCTCTGGAAGGAAAGGTAAGCATTTTTATAAAGGGGCACCGGCTTGTGTGTTTGAAGGAAGGAGACAGGCTGTGTTGTCCTCAGCTCACCCCGGGCGGGCCAACAGACACAGGAGGTGGAGAGGTTGTGTCTCTGAACCAGCATCATCCAATCGTAGGCTGGAACGTGGTGCTGAGAACTCCCCCTCCCACAGGATATGACTCGAAACCTGATTACTAACACATGTGTAACGGGCAAACCCTGAATGCCGCATGCCCCCTGGTGGCCAACCTGGGACCTGCAGGCCCAAATGTGCTTCGGGAAAGAGGGCATTGAGTTCAAGTGTCAGGTTTCCAGTTTATCCTCAGATGTAATTCATACAATGACACGCTTTGCTGGCATGACTGCTGCAGACTGTTCGTTAAAGAATAACTGTAAGTATGAGCTTCAGATAATGAGGACACGAACAATAATTACCGCAGACAATAAATAGCAGGAAGCCATAACACAGAGCCATAAATAACACCAAATGACACCAAACAAATAGCAGATGACTGCTGGTGATTAATAGCGTGTGCTGATACCCATTAGTTTGATCTACGGTGCACTTTACATTTCATACCTCACAGCTGTGGACTGGCCTTCTGGCTTGTAGGTAGAAACTGTTTCTAAACATTCTTGTAGCTGATGCTCATATGCCAGAAGGTGGGGGGTTGTCTGTGGGGTAACTGGAGCCTTGAGAGGGACGTTTGACTGCATTGTCCACTGTGGTATTACTATGAGATTACTTTTGTCCACAGTATGGGTTATGTTTACAGGAATGGTTATCGACTTGCTGTGAGCGTGTGTGAGAAACCAGTAGTGGGCATCCGTGGCCGCTGGTGTCGGTGCCTGTGTTGTATGAGCCGGGCCGGGGAGTGGCTGATGCGCTGTTTGGACTGGGGGGGCTGGGGACCTGGGAAAGGGCCGGCCCAGGCTCTCTCAGTGCCGGTCCCTGGCTGGAGGTGGCTGGTGAGCCCTGTCATTTCTCTGCGCCCATTTCTCAGATCTGGCTGGGCCCGTGAGCGCCCTCTGTTGGTTCTCTGAAACCCGCGCCAGCCTTGCTAGACCTCTCCTCCACTCCAGATTCATGGGAGTCCACAGGTCTCCAGCTACTTGTCCTCATTCCTCCGGGTCAGTGGGGGTTTCTGGTCCTTTCACCCCTGGGGCGCCTGGCGTGCTCAGAGATCCCCCCCGCGTCACCGTGTGCTGCCTGCTGTGATGTTTTTCTGCTTTTTCTGCTCCGCTTTGATGCCAGACCACCCCCGGCCCAGCCCGCTGCACATCATCGCTGGTGTGCTGTGCCGTCGGTCGCCACGTGGCAGTGTGTAACTCTGTAGCGTTTCACACAGGTTCATCAGAGTGCCTGCCGTCGCCTCTTAGGCTCTCTGTAACTTTTTAGTAAATGATTTACTGGAGGAATGGCTGCTCTGAGCCGCCCACCCGGCATCCCCAGTGACGGTGACGTCAGCACCAGTTTAATGGGGTTTATGGCTCTGACGCTGCCAAGTCGGGCAGCCATCCCAGGCACCCCCTGCTGGACTGATTAAAGCTCATCAAAGGTCCCCTTTCTGCCGCCATTTTCTGTTTTTTGGCGCTTCCGCATTCATTTTTTCAGTGCCTGGAATATTCTGGTATTTGTACCTAGAGTGTATGAACAAATGGTGAATATTTAGTGTTAATGATGATCTGTATTGCTATTGTGTGCCACACATGAGGTCTTCCAGTTGCTGTGACACTCTGCCAGACTGAGGACTGATGATTACATCAGCAAATTCTGTCATTTTCACGTTTAGATTTTTTTAAATCATTGTATTTTCTGTATCTGTGCATCGTCGGTCCATGTCTCCTTTATGTGTTTTGTGATATCAGAAAGCATCCTCGAAATTATTATGAACTGATAAACACGCCCGTGCGCCATAATGAGTGGTCACCATGGAAACGTGAGTGAGGCCTGTGAATGTCGCCTGCTACAGCCCCCCAACTCTCCCCCTCCCTCCCCGACACAGGGATGGGGGAGTCACAAATGTGTCTCGAGACGGGAAATATGGGAAAACGATGAGGATGGGAGGCGTGAAACATCAGCAGAGGACAGATCGATGACCGTGGCAGTGGCAAGCGTGTTTACACGCCAAGGGCCCGTCACGCTCACGCATGTGTTGCTGCCGGCTCCCCATAACGCTCTTTACACTGGCATGTGACGTGAGACGGCTGTCACTGGAGGAGGATTTCCTTGATTCTGCAGCATGTTTATGGGGACGGTGAGGAGTGTGTAACTCGTTTTCCGCGGCATCGTCCTGAAAACACAGTCAGGGATCATCTGTGAGGAGAGACCTCCTTACTGAAGAACTCTCAGGCCGGGTCAGAACCTCCTCAATAAGAGCAGAACACTGTGCTTTTAGTTGCCTGGTGTTACAGTCAGCTCCAGTGCTCCCTCCCTGCCCCCTCCCCAGCTATGGAAATGATCCCCGCACTATAGATATTAGGGTAAGGACACGCTTCGCGGCCCCTTTCCGGCCAGCGTAGAGCATAGACGGCCTCCTGGCTCCCTGCCAGCATTTGCAAGTCCTCCCCAGCCAACCAGATTCCCAGCCGCTAATCACCTGACCCTGAATTCCCAGACAAAGAAATTTTCAACATCCCCCCCCCCACCCGGTTTTTTTTTTTTTTTTTAAAGCTAGCTCCTTTACCCCAAGAGAGGGGGCAAAAAAAAAATGGAACCACACTGGATTTAAAGTTTGCGTGCACAGGAGTTTATGGGTATGTGAATTCCATTGTTTGCCTAACGAGATGCTGCTGTGTGTGTCTGTGTTTTAGCCTTGGTACAGTGAGCCTGAAATGCTGACTTAATGTATTTCTGGAGAGTTACTACAGAGCATCTACTGCAGGCGACTTAAAGGGAAAGGGGCCCTTTGAGAGGCGCGGGGAGGTAGGAGCCGGCCAGGCTGCCGGGAGGAGGGCGATTTGCACAGAAAGGGCTCGCTTCTCTTGCGTGGAGGTGCCAGGCGCTGTTGGGGATTGGTAGCCCCCCCGGCGCACACTCAGCTCTCCCACGGCATCTTTAGGAGCAGTGCTCCTTCCTGGCATCTGCCGTGTTTGCATGCTGAGCCCATTGGGCTTGAAGCTGCAAGGTTCACAACGGATATGCTCCCGGGCTGAGCTCGTGACGTGCCATTAACTCACGTGTCCACGCCGGTGTTAAACTTCTCAAACTGGAGCGGGACCCAGCCAGGTGGAAGCTCAACACTCCGTCTGTCTGCATTGGGGTGAAGAGCTGCCGCCCGTGTCTTTTTTGCAGAATGTTTCTCCATTTTTCTGCTTTAGAAACACATTAGCGATACTTTCTGCATGCTTCACGTCTTTAGAGTTGTCCTCAAGCTGCAGCTGTTTTCGGAATGCGTCCGGTATCGTTTGGGATGTAAATACAGGACCCTTGCGTACATTCACTGGGTCCCTGAAGCAGAAAGATCTGATGAAGATGTGAAAGACTTCAGGGTTTTCAGGGTGATGGAGCCCCCGTTAGTTGTTCCAGGTGTCTGGTCCATGTGCCCGTGTGTGGGAAGGTGTCTGTTTCAGCTCACACGCTGCCCTCTCCTGGATGGGAGGTACACTGGCTTCTTTTGGCTCACCTGCCACATTCCTACATGCCATGTTTTATAAAGTTCCCGATATAGTGTGGAAGTAAATGGAAAGCAGTGAAGGTTCTTATTAAAGTTCTGTGTGAGTACACTACCGATGAGGTGTTTTAGACTTGGGGAGCATGGCAGTGGTTACTCTGGGACGTCCATTCATCATAGGGTCACACACACACACCATATGCCATTCTTTATTACATGTGTGTGTACATATATATCTGTAAAATGCAGTGTAAATATGAAAGAAATGCAGCGACAAACACTTTGATTATTAAATAAGCCAGTGATATCTGAATATTTCCATTGAAAAGGTTTCCAGTCTGTCAGAACGTCTCACAAACAGAACATTTGTGCTGCGGCCGGTAATTCAGCATGTCTGGATACTGGACATTGAGCAGAATCATCGCTGCATTATTACTGTGGGGAGTATCATCTGACTGAGTGTCTGGCTCTGTTCCTGGCTGTTGCTGTGGGTCGATGGGATGGCCACTCTGTCGCCAAGGCACAAATCCAGCAGCAGGGGGCACCAGTCTTGTGTGGAATTTGTCCTGGACCGTTGGTATCCTGCTTCTCTCTCTGCGGTGTGAGTGTGCTAGGTGAGGCGCAGTGTGTGGTGTGAGTGTTGGACCCACAGCAGGGCTCTATACTTCTTTGGTTAAACCCAGAGAATTCTGTTGGACCCGATTTGTGAGAAATGAATTTGTTTGTGTTGTGTGTCACCCTCAGTGCCACTGGGCACTCGGTGAATGGGGGAGTGCCACACTGAGGTGCATGTTTTGCTATCCCACAATGCACTGCTTTGTCCACAGAGTCTATAGGGTTAAATGTCATAGAGTCACATGATCAGCATCCATCTTCTAATGTAGCTCACAAACACACACACACACACACACACAGGTTTGTAATTATCTTTGTGGGGATTCTCCATTCATTTCTATGGGGAAAACATCAATCCCAACATGACGACCTTAAACCCTACCCAGCCCTAACCTTAACTATAAGTAACCAAACAAAATATGAAACTTTTGGCATTTTTAGTTTTTTTGATTACATTCACAGATCTTTGTAGGAACCTGAAAAATGGTCCCTAAAATGTCAAAATAACAGGTTCTTATTACGTTGTGGGGGACATTTGCTCCCCACAATGTAATATGAACATAATCCACGCACACACACACACACACACACACAGACACAGACACACACACTCAGCCCCTAATTATCCAGCGAGAGGCACTGTGTCTCATGTTACTTTATCCTATGGGTCATGGACTGTATTCTCCTCTAAGGGAACCTGAACCAGTAAACAACTGAAACCAAAAACCAAAACCTGACAAGCTCCCAGTCTCTTATTTTGAAGCGTTTAACCGACTTGCTAAAGATAGCTCTTGATTAAGGTCATATCCCTACGGCCGGATGACTGGCACAGCCAAGTCCCTCCTATTCAATGAAAATCTCTTTGTAAGGAATTTGAATTATCTCACTTGCTTTTCAGTAATGACACATTTTATGCCAGTGTCACCATTTTATTTATGCCAAATATGAAGCATAATGAAATGCATGTAACTTGGGTTGTGTTTATACGTTTATGACATGAGGATGCAGCTGGTGCCATGTCGTGAACTGGCTTCCCATCCTGGGCGTCCCCTGTCCTGTGCCCTGTGATCAACTGGCATCCTATCCTGAATGTCCCCTGTCCTGTGCCCTGTGATGGACTCGCATCCCATCCTGGGCATCCCCTGTCTTGTGCCCTGTGATTGCATATCGTACAGGATGTCCCCTGTCCTGTGTTTTTTCCTGGACTGGAGTCTACCCCGGGTGTTCCGTACCTAGGGCCCTGTGTTTTCCTGAGGTGTATAAACATTTATAAACATGCAAAAAATGTTATAAATGGTGCAGTAGTGACATTAAAATCATATATAAGGTGGTTGACACAAACCCGCTGCCAGTACAGCATGCTTGAAATGTCGGTAAGGGGTGGCTCCTCACTTATCGACCAATTCGCTTAACGACCTAGTCCTAGGATCGGAACTTGGTCATCAAGTGAGTAGTTTCTGTATACATATACACACAGGTGAGAGCGAAGCTTGGGGTCGCAACGCAGGGTCAGCCATTTACCTGGCACCCCTTGGGCATTTTCGGGGAGAAAAAAGCCCCTAGAGAGTCATGACTATTTTGCCAACCATTTGAACTGGCAACCTTCCGATGAGTAGCACAGAGGCCTAACCCGCCAAGCCGGACGCCTGTAGCTGTGCCAGCTGAGCGGAGCTGAACCGGGCCATTCCACTGCAGTCACAGGTGACAACAGATGGGAAAGAGCAGCAGGTGGTCCATCTGGGATGCCAGAAGCCAGCCCACTCCTCTTCTCCCCCAAGCTGTCTGAAGCAAGACGACCCCTGAACAGAGGAAAGGTCTTTCAGACGTCACTCATTCAGTTAGCCCACCTGCTTCCACTGGCTATTAAAGTAGGACCTACCGAATCAGCTCATACATACTATATATTGGGGTCAGAACTTGCTGCTGTCATCACAGGCTTCCTGTGTGATTTGATATACATTACTAATCAAAAGCTTTTGCACACACTGAGATTTTCTACATTTGCATGCTGCTACTCATTTAACATTCACTAAAAATATACTGAATATTCTTTGCTAACAAATACATTTACAGAGTACCTTTATTGGCAAAAAAAATGTTGTGTCTTTGATTCATCAAAGTAACATCCTCTAGCAGTTATAACAGCAGAATAAAAGTCAAGGCATTCTTTCTACAAAGGACGTGAAATATTGCTCTGCTTTGTGGTGGCCATTCGGCCCATCAAGCTTGTTTGGGGAGAATTCAACTAATAGCTTAAAGTTGTTAAAATCTTATCTAGCTCTTATTTAAAGGAACCTAAGGTCCAACTGCTTCCTCAAATCCAGCTTAAAAATGTTCTCCTGCTGATTTCCACCTACGGCCACGAGTTCTTGTATTTGAACTAATATTGAAAATAACTATTTGGTTGAACAGCATCCAGACCTGTTAGAATCTTATAAACCTGGATCATGTCCCCCCTTAGTCTTCACTGCTTGAGGTTGAACAGATTCAGCTCTGCTAACCCCTCCTCATAAGACATTCCGCTAAGACCAGGGACCATTCTTGTAGCGCTACATTGAACCCTTTCTAAGGCAGCAATATCCTTTTTAAGGTAGGGTGACCAAACCTGCACACAATATTCGGGTGGGGTCTTACCAAGGAATTATATAAACTTAACATCACCTCCCTTGACTTCACACACCTAGAGATGTAACCCAACATCCTATTTTAATTGCTTCCCCACACTAGCAAGAGTGGGAAATGGAAGCATCAACATACACATCGAGGTCTTTCTCATAATCAGTTTCCTTTATTTCAGTAGAACCCAAATATCTGTACTTTATATTTTTGCTCCCTGCATGGACTGCCTTACATTTGTCTACATTAAATTTCATCTGCTAGGAATCAGCTCAGTCGCTAATTAAATCGCTGTAGCCTCTGTCCTGCTAGCTCAGTGTCTGCTACACTACCCACCTTGGTGTCGTTTAACCAATTTACTGTATATATTAGTGTTAATAATGTTAATGTAAATTAGGAATAATAGTGGTCCTAAAATTGAACCCTGCGGTACCCCACTATGAACGCAGACCCACTAAGACATTGTGCCTCTAATAACTACTCGCTGCTTTCTGTCTGTTAACCAGTTTTCAATCCAAGCTGCTACAGATCCTAAAATCCCTGCTGCTTTGAGCTTAAGCAGGAGCCATTTGTGGAGGACAACATCAAAGGCCTTCTGGAAATTTAGATCACATCGTAGGCCTTTTTGTGATTCCATTGTAGCTTCCTCAAAGAACTCAAGTAGATTTGTTAACTATCCTAAATCCATGTTGGCTATCCCTCAGAATGTTATTTGAATCCAGGTAATCTACCATTTTCACTTGGATTATAGCT
>JAODKC010000043.1:17207505-17232826 GCA_026777985.1 Mormyrops attenuatus
CACTGTAATATCACTGTGAACAGTTTCTTAGGCTTGGTGAATGGCCTTTTGTTGGGGCTGGTCAGCAACTTGGACTGGCACTGTAATATCACTGTGAACAGTTTCTTAGGCTTGGTGAATGGCCTTTTGTTGGGGCTGGTCAGCAACTTGGACTGCCAGTAAAAGCTAATTAAAGGACAAGCAACCTACAGTAGGACCAATCCTGAAAGAAAACTGAACTATGCTGCCATCTTGTGGGCAGTGTGACAGTTATTTAATGATTTTTATTCTTTGACATGAGATTTGATCTAATGGAAAGAGTTACGTGTTTATGTGAGATTAGCACGTTATATTTTGGACTATACCATGAAATGTCGGCCAGAACTACACATGTACATGTGTAATGGACTGGCACTGGAGGCGGCGCAGGAGGTCGCGCTATTGTTCGGCAACCGGAGGGTTGCAGGTTCAAGCCTTGGTTCTTCCTGACCCCATCAATGTGTCCTTGAGCAAAACACTGAACCCCAAATTGCTCCCGGTGTGCAGGTTGGTGCCTTGCATGGCAGCCTTCGCTACTGGTGTGTGAATGGGTGAATGTGAGACATAACTGTGAAGCGCTTTTAGGTGCTCATAAGAGTATAAAAAATTCGCTATATAAATGCAATCAGTTTACCATTTAATATACGGGGTCTCTTAGCAGTAAGGATCGCACGTTTAGTTGGCTTATCAACATGACAGACTATTAATATATAAATGTACCTATTGTCTAGGATGGAACCGTGCACTGTAAACCATTTCAAAATAATTGGTATGAGATTATATATGTATGCAAGTAAAAGAGCTCATTTGCATTATGGCTGAGAGTGTGATACCTTCTGAAGGGAATCATACGTTTTGACTGTTCAGGAATTACAATGTTAACCATAAGTATGATCTAACATTGATCCTGTGTACAAGTAAACATGACTCAGTGGAATCCAGAAGATCTTGTATTATATCCAAGCTACAGAGAAAAACATTACTATACACAAGGAATGCAGATAATTTGTAAATCGTTTTGTTTAAGATTAGAGGTAATTCGGTTGATCTGTAATGTGCTCGGGGGCACAGGGTGGCGTGTACCCCCCCAATATTTTGTTTGTATTTATAAATAAGTATTTAGATTAGTGTGTCCCCGTTCTCCGCCTTCAATATCAAGCTCTCTCCTATGCTGTTGAATGTGGTTAATTCAAACCGGATGTTATTCTTGTTTTTCTTAGTCGGGGTCTGCAGGCCCTGAAGGGCCCTTTTCTGGGATTACTTCGGGTAAATGATATCTGTCCCTCGTGCCATTCTGCGGGGCAGCTAACTCAGTTAGCCCCTTCAATGACTAGAGGGCATAAAGCATGGTATACATAGTAATAAATAAATACTATAGACACTATAGACATAAGGAATACTTATGTGAGCGTATGGTGTATATATATATGAAAATAACACTTTACATTAAATACACCGTTATAATGCAAAATGCATTATAATGAATGCATAATGCATTCATAAGCAGCATGTAAGTATACCCTAACATACTTTAACAGCTTTAATACACATTATTAACAGACATGAAAATTGTATAGTTATATAATGTATTAAAGCTGTTAAGGTATGTTAGGGTGTTATGGTATACTTACAGTATCTTGCAAAGGTATTCACCCCCCTTGGCATTTTTCATGTTTTGTTGCCTCACAACCTGGAATTAAAATGTTCCGTAATCTTATTTTATGTGATGGATCTGCACAAAATAGTCTAAGTTGGTGAAGTGAAATGAGAAAAAAAAAATATAAAAAAGAATAATAAAAAAAAAAACTGATACTTGGAATGTGCATATGTATTCACCCCCTTTGCCATGAAGCCCCTAAAAAGTCCTGGTGCAACCACTTACCATCAAAAGTCACATAATTAGTGAAATGAAGTCCACCTGCGTGCAATCTAAGTGTCACATGATCTTTCAGTATAAACACACCTTTTCTGAAAGGCCCCAGAGGCTGCAAAACCACTAAGCAAGAGGCATCACACCATGAAGACCAAGGAGCTCTCCAAACAAGTCAGGGACAAAGTTAGTGAGAAGTACAAGTCAGGGTTGGGTTGTAAAAAAATATCCAAATCTTTGATGATCCCCTGGAGCACCATTAAATCCATCATCTTCAAATGGAAAGAACATGGTACCACAACAACCCTGCCAAAAGAGACCCCCACACCAAAACTCACAGACTGGGCAAGGAGGGCGTTAATCAGAGAGGGCCCCCACAAAAACTTACAGACTGGGCAAGGAGGGCGTTAATCAGAGAGGGCCCCCCACCAAAACTCACAGACTGGGCAAGGAGGGCATTAATCAGAGAGGCAGCACAGAGACCAAAGGTAACCCTGAAGGAGTTCCACAGCAGAGACTGGAGTATCTGTCCATAGGACCACAATAAGCCATACGCTCCATAGAGCTGGGCTTTATGGAAGAGTGGCCAGAAAAAAGCCATTACTTAGCGTTAAAAATAAGAAGGCACGTTTTGAGTTTGCCAATAGGCATTTGGGTGACTCCCCAAATGTATGGAGGAAGGTTCTCTGGTCAGATGACACTAAAACTGAACTTTTTTCGGCCACCAAGGAAAATGCTATATCTGGCACAAACCTAACACATCCCATTACCCCCAGAACACCATCGCCACAGTGAAACATGGAGGTGGGAGCATCATGCTGTGGGGATGTTTTTCAGCAGCAGGGACTGGGAAACTGGTCCGAGTCGAGGGAAAGATGGATGGTGCTAAATACAGGGATATTCTTGAGCAAAACCTGTGTCAGTCTGCCTGTGATTTGAGACTGGGACGGAGGTTCACCTTCCAGCAGGACAATGACCCGAAGCATACTGCTAAAGCAACATTCGGGTTTAAGGGGAGACATTTCAATGTGTTGGAATGGCCTAGTCAAAGTCCAGACCGCAGTCCAATTCAGAATCTGTGATCAGACTTGAAGATCGCTGTTCACGAGTGAAAACATCCAACATGAAGGAGCTGGAGCAGTTTTGCCTTGAGGAATGGGCAAAAATCCCAGTGGCAAGATGGGGCAAGAGCATAGAGACTTATAGTCATAGAGACTTATAGGCATAGAGACTTATCCAAAGCGACTTGCAGCTGTAATTGCTGCAAAAGGTGGCTCTACAAAGAACTGACTTGGGGGGGATGAACAGTTATGCACGCTGAGGTTTTCTGTTATTTTGTCCTATTTGTTGTTTGCTTCACAATAAAAAAAGAAATACATCTTCAAAGTTGTAGGCATGTTCTGTAAATGAAATGGTGCAAACTCTCAAACAATCCATTTTAATTCCAGGTTGTGAGGCAACAAAACATGAAAAATGCCAAGGGGGGTGAATACTTTTGCAAGGCTCTGTACATGCTGCTTATGAATGTTCTACGTTCTGAATGCATTATAAAGGCTTTATGAAGGTGCAGTTAATATAACTCGTTACCAAATATTGCACTGTAGTTTATTGAGAAACTCAGAGTGCAGTAATAATAGTGCAAAAGGGTCAGTTGGTCACAGCAGCATTCAGTGATAAAGGACGGGTAATGTGCCAGCGATAGTGGGGGGGTTTAAACTGAAAATGCTTATTCAGGCCCAAAGCCGTAAGTCTCCAATAACAGGAATCCATTTTTAATCTGCGGTTATCAGTAGTGGTTTTTTTGTGTTGAGTCTATTGCTGTCGCTACCACTCATACTGGTGCTATCACTGCTTATGACATTTCCTAGCTTTGGGATTATCCTCCCTGCCCCAGAGTTACCCAACTTACTCTACTGGGTCACATGGAGCGCAGCAGAATGGCCGGGTGTCACTAATGCGATGGGGTGTTTCCGTTACTGTTCAATCAGGACCGATCCACTTCTTGTGTGTGACTGAGCCTGTCTGACTACCTGCTAAACACAGTGTGACTTAGACTTCCTTGAAAAGCAGTAAAACGCCTTTGAGCATGAATTCTGCCAGGTTCACTTTCATGGTCGGTTAGATGGTGTGGCCTGTTCTAGGGAATGTGAGGTGATCCGAAGAGGTGGATGTGTTCGGTGTGACTTTGGGTGTGTCTCACATGGATGTTTGAAAGGCCCCTCTATCTTCACCATGCAGGCCGCTGACAGCCATGACGAATGACAAGCTGGACCTGCAAGACTGCCTGGAGCATGGGAGGACAGCCAAGGTGAGTGTCCTGCCCACTGTGGCATGTACTTGGACACTGGGCAAGATGGACCTTATGGGTAACTTACCAATCATGTGCAGAAGCCGGGAACACACTGAGTCCGTGATGCATCCAGGAAGGTTAAAAGGGTCAGATTAGACCAAGGCTTTGCCTTGATTCCTCGGATGATTGTCCCCATTTTGAGGTTTTCTGTGGGGGGGGGTACAGCCACCTAAATGAAAATAAATCCACCCCCTACCCCTTTGGGCAGATTGAGGTCAGTGTCCTGGGACTGGGCTGTGTTTGAAGTATGATGGCTTTTCTCCATGTATGTCATACCTACTGAACACTGCTTTCATGTGTCTGTTGTACATGTGAAGTCTGAAGCCCTGGGATATGATAGATACGACACCTTTCTGTTCAGCTTGGTTTTTAATGCTTTTATGAAGCCATTTGGACCGGAAGGTGTTTACCCTGCCAGACAACAACAGCTCACTACGAAGTAGCTCAGGAGAACCATATAGCTTCTGCAGCTCGGGTTCGTTATCTACAGTGCAGTGAACAGCTTCGGCGTCGGGCATTTTGACCAGCGAAAAGAGACCATGCGAGTCCTCGTCTGAACAGTCGGCTAACTGGCTGGGCAGGGAGACTTCCTGCTCTTTAAAAAGATGGGGAGTCCCAGGCTGCACGGCAAAAGCTGGAAATCCTTGAGGAGTCTTGGTCTGTGATCCTGCAGTGGCAGAGTGAGGAAGCGTGTTCATCTGGAAGCACTGCTTTGTCTTTGCAGTTCGGCAAAGTGAGAACCATCACCACTCGGTCTAATTCTATCAAGCAGGGCAAAGACCAGCATTACCCTGTCTACATGAACGAGAAGGAGGACATTCTGTGGTGCTCTGAGATGGAGAGGTAGGGCCCCCATGCGGGACTCAAACACCATCCTCATCATCATCCCCCATCCATTTTCAAAACCCTTTATTATTATTATTATTATTATAGTCCGAGCATGTTGGGGTTGCTAGTGCCTGAAACTACCAAATTCAACAGATTCTTACACATATGACAAAACATGAAGGTAGTAGTAGTAGGTAGTAACTAGTCACTAGCCTGAACTTGTGTGAGGACATAATTGGGTGAAAGTACTGCATTTTGTGTGAATGCTCTAATGGCTATAAGTACTGCATCTCATGTGAGTATTCTGATTACTGCATCCTGTGTGAGTACTCCAAGCCGCTTTCCTTTGCGTCCGCTCCAGGGTATTCGGCTTCCCTGTCCACTACACAGACGTGTCCAACATGAGCCGATTGGCCAGGCAGCGACTCCTGGGGCGGTCCTGGAGCGTGCCCGTCATCCGCCACCTGTTTGCACCGCTCAAAGAGTACTTCGCCTGCGAGTAGACCGAGCCGCGGCACCCCACCCAGCAACACAGCAACATACACAAGAACTGATATTTAACAAACAACCAGAAAAGCAAATTTACCAATCTCGATTATTCAAATGCATTTAAAGTTAGATGTTTTACGTTATTTCTTGAAATTTAAATGTCATTCTTTTATTCTATTTAATTTTTTTTATGTCATTTTAATTTTTAGCAATGTTATCCAGTAATTTTTTATATTGATCTATGTGAGTAAGCTGTATTGAGGCTTTCTTTTAACAGCACTGGGAAAAGGTACATTTGGAACAACGGAAAACTAATGATCTTTCTTAAGATGCGTATATATACTGCATGGTATATTGAGCATATATATGTGTGTGTTAACTGGGCAGTCATTACAGCATGATGGTGGCGGATCAGACCACGGGCCCGGCGTGGGGGGGGGGGAGGGGGGGTCCCTTCGGCAACACTCACACTTCAGCTACTGAGCCGTCACTGAGAGAGTTACAAGCCTACGGTAGGGGGCATGGTCTCCTCTCCATCTGCAGGAGACCCTCGGACTGAGAAGCGAGCAGCCCGGCCCACTTAGTGCTTGTTTATAGCTCATCAACAGAAACAAGGTACTACTGCACAGCGGTCACTAAGTTATGGTGCTTCAGGTGATGAAAAACATCTCTCTCATGTGGCCTTATGATTCAGACAGACAGGGATACAGGCATTAAGTAGCCAGGGATCTTTTGGCTTTCTTGGTCTTTTGTATTTCTTTTTGTCGTTTTTATTTTTACGGCGTGACTTCCACAAATAAGTAAATAAATAAGGCAATGCAATATTTACAGTGGCTGAGAGAGGTCCCCGGTCCCCGTCGCGGTGGGGGGGGAGGCCGTGCGGCGGCAGACAGGGCGCTGACACAGCCGTGTTTTTTTTACCTATCACAGCTTTTGTACACAGACTTACTGGTGCTCTCTCCAAACCCTTTGGCCTTGTTCTTCTCAGGCCTCATTGCCTGTGGCAGCACAAAACCGGGAAAAAAAAAAACAACAATAAATCTAAGCCAGCCAAGTGAGCGGTGATGTTTTTTGTCATCCAAAAAGTTTGAGATCACAGACTGTGGTAAACTACTTTTCTAGTTACACCCAGGACATTGTCATTTTACTGTACAACTGTGTGAGGGCCAGGGGCCACAGGCGGGCGCGTTACAGCTGGCTCCTCAGAAGCCCTTGTGGCCCCGTGCCCACGCAATCTATTCAGTCAGGTGCAAATCTGTAACGTTATGGTGCAGCTCCCTCCACATTGCCCTTCTGCCTTTTTATACCCGTTTAGACGCATACTCCCATGTCTGCGCTTTTTTTTCCCTTCGTAATCCGTTATCATATTATCGTCCTCCCTTTCTTTGTAAATGTGTGCTCGTTTCTCGTTTTTGCTTTATGATGTGAACTTTACGAATTGCAGTACTTGACCATTCTAGGGCTGTGCCAACAGGTCTGAAAGACCGGGGGTGTATTCTGAATGATGGAGGTTTTTCAGTTTATCCATCTGCCTGAAAGGAGCGATACACGTAAGCTCCCGCCTCTGTTTTTCCCTCCGTTTTACTATGGGAGATGGGGTGAGAATGCCACCTTGTTACGCTTTGGTGGGGCGCGGCCTGCAGGTTAATATGTGAACTGCACACCTCTGTGAAATCAGGTGGGATTGTGCTCCCCCCCTGACTCCGCGTCTCTTGCGTACCGTCGAGATGGTTCACTGTTCACTGGCCGATCCCTGCTCCCAGGGCGGTTAGCTAAGGTGCTTCGCTGACTTCAGCAAAGAAAAGGGAAAAAGGTGCATTAACTTAAATCACATTTTCCTTTCAGTTTAACTTAACAGGAAACTACTTATATTTTACCAAGCAAATGTGATAAGCCCAGCCACACGTCAATGGATGATACTGTAATAGCCACCATTGCACTGGATGTATGTCACTCCTTCAGTTTTTGATAATACCCAGACGATCCCCTCTCCTTCAGTTCAACTGAAATAGGTAATAACAATGCCTGCGTTTTACTGTACATACTTTGCCTGGTGCTTATTTTTGGTCATGTCTTTTTAAATTGCCTATGGGATGTACAAATATGATTCTTTGCTAATATATATCATGAAATTAGTAACGCTTCGATGAGAGGGATGAAAGAGAGCTGGTGAATCTGTGTGAAAATAAGCTACAATGCAGCTGGCTTCTGAGGGTCTCCAAGCGCGACTACCGCGTGTATTTATGAACCGTTTACCTGTGTGTCACGTAAGCGGCCAATGCAGACCCGACGATGCGCCTATTAGCTTCTCGACAGCTTTAAGAAGGAAAAGGCTCAGCTCTGACGCGCAGCCCTACATGCGCTATTCAGTTATTGGTTTTTTTGTTTGTTCGCATTTTCTTTTATAAAAAACAAAACGTAAAAAGAGGGACTGTAGGTGTTTCATAAGGTGCTACACAATTTTATCTAAAAAATAAAAATATATTGTTAGGAAAAAAATCAACTTGTCTTGACAATGACTGTTTTTAAGTTCTCGTAGTAATGAAAAAGCACTATTATTTTACTCTTATACAAATATATTAACAAAGGCATTTTAACTTTGTACTTGAAAAAAATAAAATAAAAAAATGAAAATGGACAGATTCATGTGTTTTAGCCTAGACATTGCTGTAGTTGGTGCTTATCTGTGGGAAATCATGTATTCATATTGGAGATTAGAGAGACCTTTGGTAATAACTTTTACTGTTACATATTGTGTTTGCTCATTGCCTGGCGGCGACGCTCCTGTGCTCTCCATTCCATACAGCCAGACCCTCCGTACTTTATAATGTTTGTTTTACTTTCATCGGACTGTAATTTCTACTGTCGCTTTGATATTTATTGACAACAATAATGTACATTTCACAGACTTACAGGTCAACTCTCTGTATATCTCTCAGTGATACTATTGTACTCCTGTGTAACTATTTTTCGTGACATAGCTGTTGATGGATTATAATATAAAGGTCAGTGCGTGCCTCCATGTAGCGGTCACACTCGCTCCACCTTCGTCCCGTTTTTTCAGTGCCCAGAAAGAAGAAAAAAACCTTTCTTATGTACTTGTGCTGGAGAACACTTGAATAAATGTACTGTTTTTGTGCAAAAAAAATAAATCGCCTGTGTCTTTACTTTTCCACTTTATGTGCGTTGCCGTGTTACATGCTGTGCATACAATGGATAGGCCTTTGGTTTTTTTACCGGTACATTATACGGACGCGTGTTTTCATCCTTCCAGTACCCATAATTAAAAAGCAGCATACAAACACAATTGCTTTTACCCTAAAATCACGTCTGCTTTTACCTAAAAACTGGACACTATCTACATTAAGATGAAGGATATCGATGCGTCCTCCTTCAGAAATGAGCTTCTTGATGGACGGGCGGGCAGGGATGTGGCTCCGCGGTCCGGACAGTCCTGCTGTACCGGGCGGATGTCGTCTGTCCCGTCTCCCTATATGACACTGAGACCTTTTCCTCATCCCCCCTCCATACCGAATACCGAGGTCTTCTCCATCCCCCAGCCCGTGTTTAGGACCCTGTCTCCTTCAGCTGAAGTTCTCCACCCTCCAGTGAGAGTGGCTTAGGGCGGCGGCGGCACCGCCCCAGCTGCCCGTACATTGGTCCCGGCTCGGCTGCCTCGCCGTCGGCTCCCCGTTATTGGTGCATCCGGCCGCCGCCTGCGCTGGATGCTGCTGCCTCGGCATCCGTGCTCTACATCTACATAGGAGCTCCGGCTGTCGTTGGCTTGCGGGCTGCGCTTAAACGTGGCGGAGAACAGCATTTCGGAGCGGATTAAGGTAGGTGTCCGCCGTTGATCGGGGCACCTCGTCCAGGCATCTTCAGCCCGCCTTGTGACTGCGGCGCGGCGGCCGTACTGTTGCTTTATCCATTCAGCGGATATGCAGGGGAAAGCTACATTTTGAGCTTTTTGTCTCTTCGGATTAAACGGCTCCCGCGGAAAGCCCAGCTAGTGTCGATGTCTCATCGGGGGATGCCCGTATGCACCTTCCCCGCGGTGATCGCATGCCATCGGGCCCCTTTGTCGCGAGCTGCCGCGTCCCGGGATGAGGACAGGCGTGATGCTGCCCAGCCGCATTTTAAACGCCTTTCCGGAGACCCACGGCTGCATTTAATTTTCCAGTCCCCAGCTGACCCAGCGAGCCGGGGAGACGTAGTTTTCTAGCGCATTTGCGGCAGAAAGGCGAATTTGCGTGTAGCTGTAAAGCTGTCACACCCATCGCTCGGACAACAAAGATCCGGGCTGAAGATCCGCACGTTTCTGTGCTTCGGTTACATAAAGGTACATGGATGTGAAATGCGTTGTAATGGGGTACGAGCGTCTGTTTGTTAGCGAAATGAGCATCGTACTTGGATAAAAATCATTTTGATGTGATGGATTCGTGTTTGCGTTTTGCGGACTCCCCTTTAAAGCTTGGGCTGGTTCGTTAGAGCCACATGAATTCGCCCCAATTTCCCTAATGATTTATTCATGATCGGATGCGCCGGGACAGGCGCTCTCTAAGGCACAAAGAGGGCATATTTTTCACTGAATCATTTGCTTTTGTGGGCAGAAATCTTTGGATGTGGAGTAAATATGCATTTTTTTATTTATCCAGTGATGGGCACACTATGGGAATGAAGGGATTAGGCGCGTTCCTTTGGCACTCTGACTGACACCCCCCGCCCCCCAAAAGCTGTAATTCGGCGAAATGTCTGCGGGCAGCTGTCTGCTCTCATCACCGCTTATTTGCAGACATACTTGGTCTGTTGCCCGTGTTCAGTCTTTGCGGTGCTGGCCTGCTGTTTGCTGCTGTTTCCTGCTCTATATCGGGATCGCACGGGTACCAAAGCAGACGAGGGACTATGGCAGACTCACGGGGGTGTGATGATGCATCCCAAACAGGCGATGGGGCCAAAGAAGTGGCCTTCCTTAATGTCAGTAAATCCGGTTCTGTTAGCTGCCCCACCCTGCTTCATTAGCGGGTACCCCTCCCGGGAAGCTGGGCCGGGTGTCTGGGCCGAAGCCGCCCGCTGCGCTAATGGGTGTTGCTGGAAGGTCGCCGTGCTAAACTGCTTTGGCTTGATTTTATTTTCGAACCGTTTCCGTGTGTGATTTTCCTCGGTTTTCCGTCTGCTGTGCCTCTTTTGTAATGCAATGCTTGCTTATACGGCAGTAATTGTCAGTGGTTGTGAAGGGTGTCTCACTGGTTGGAAGCGAATATTAATGCCCAGACTCACTGACGGGCCACATAGATGACGTCACCCTGGTCCAGTACAAACAGCTGCACCGCATTTTATCAGTGCCACGAAAAGCCGCCTGCTGCCAGTGACTATCCCGCTCACTCCTGCAGTCTGGCGCATCATCGGAAAGCTGGTGCTGGGGCAGGAGGGCAAGGGGGGCCTGGACCCCAGAGGCTCTGTGTATGGGGGGGGTTGCTTGCATAGATCACATCTGAGGACCAAAGTGTCCCCAAAGTGTAGTAAAACTTGAAATTCCCCTGCTTTTGGATAATCCCCAGTTTTATAAAAATCTGCGAATGCAATCAAAAAAGTAAAAATGCCAAAAGTCTTGTATTTGGGTTGGTTACTTATGGTTAAGATTAGGGCTGGGTAGAGGTTAAGGGTGTCCTGATTGGGATTAAGGTTTTTCCCATAGAAATGAATGGACGGTCCCCATTTAGATAGGTACACCAACATGTGTGTGTGTGTGTGTGTCCTTCTTCACAGGAAATGTGTGTGGGCTTTAGTGGCTGGGAGGAGACCTGCCCAAAAGAGATAAATGTTCTGCTTTAGCGGCATATGAGCATTGTGATTTTACCGTAATCACATATGGAATTCTCCACGTTAAATGATCTCCCACCTCATGCTGGCAGATGCTCCGCTGTTTCCCTGTTAAATTCCTCTCTGTTGTGTGCTTGGATATTTGGGTTAATTTGCTTACAGAGACACATTAAGAAGAGCTGTACCTGAATTCATATATCAGATCAGGTTTTTTTCACAGTCTGCCAGTGTTGTTGGCTGTTACTGCACTTTTTCTGGATCATCTTTTATACAATATCGTTGTCTTTATCATTTCAGGGCCGTGGCGGTTGGTGTGCATTTAGGACCATTTTGAATTGTTCTTCTCCGAAGGCTACAGCGGTGACTCAGGGCTTTGGATCAGGACGATTGGGAAGAACCCTTTTACTGCCGAGCATCTAGGCGTACAAAGCAGTGACGTGAAGCTTTCTCTGGGTTGGGCTGCAGCAGGTCACCGTCCATGTTGATTCATGTGAGTGTGATCCTGCATAGAGGCCAGAGATGGGGCTCTGTTGCCGGAATGGCCCTTGATCATGGTGAATCGCGCGAGTAAACATCTCCGTGCACGGCGTATGGCGAGGGTTAGGATTACTCCTCTGTTTGCACTGGTTACACTGTCACTGTAGGCTGCAGGAAGTGTGGTCGACCGTGAACGTCTCTCAGTAATAAACGAGCAGCGAGTAAAGAGTCACAGTGAAGCAGGGTATAATTAGTGGTGTTTCTGGTCTGACAAACACTGCAAAAACTGCAGACGTTTCTGCTTCGAAAATGATGCAAGCATAACGAAAAAAAAAAAAAGCTTGGAAAGATGTCATCATGAAAGAGAAGTTCTTGGTGGGAGCAGATACCCCAGAACCACAAGGCTCATGACTACCAGTGCAGTGCACCCCATTTAAACTGGCAGGGGCGTAAGGCGGTCGTTTCAACCAAATGGTTGAAAAAAGCTAGTTAATGACCTCTAGCCATTCTAGACAGCATGTGTTCATTGCCATGTTAGTGATGATGGTCCAAAGAACAGCTTGAGGTCACCACACCATGCTTTCTTCACTCAATCCCAAAGAATGCTTGCACTCCACACTCTGCCAGGTCAGCCACTCATCTGCTGTCCCATAATGCCACGCTTCCTCCAGGTGGACAGTGCTCTCTTAGTGGCCACTGTCAGCCTGCATCCATCCAGCAGAAACTGCAGGAAGTTCATGTGGAAGACCTGAGCCAGATTCCCGCAGATCAGCCCCATGGTGCCGGTGACATTATGCCATGAAGGGTCCAGGCTCTCCTGCCTGAATGTGACAAGCCGTGGGCCAAGGAGTGACATTTTCTTGGCCATTATTGCTGTCTCTCGTCCGTTTCCATCCAGCACAGGGCCCATGATGGCCTTGTCACACCAACATGCCTTTTACATGGTGAATGTGTGTACGTGTGTGTTAAGCACGACCACCGAGGCACCTGAAATCCATCATCTCCCTGATTACAGTCTTTATCTGCTAAAATAGCCGGTACTGATGTTACACGTCTCTTTACAGCCAACTGAAGCCCTATAGATTAGTGTTTCCATACCCAGTCCTCAGGGACCCCCAGACAGTCCACATTTTCGTTCCTTTCCAGCTCCCACCCAACACCGAATACATGGTCCAGGTGTGTAGGGAGCTGGGAGAGCAAAAATATGGACTGCTGGGGGTCCCTGAGGACTGGGTTGGGGAAACACTGCTATGGATGACCCTACAAATCTGTTCATATCCATGAAATTTATGAGACGCGTGGTGTAGCGGAGAGAAGAGCAGGAAGGTTGGCCGGAGTCAGGAGGGTCAGGAGTGCCTTCAGCTCTTCTGGTTGGTCGAGCTCCTGTTTAAGCTCTGCTGTAGCAGGAGGGCAAAGACACTGTGAACTACTGCTTACTGCTGTCTGCATTGCCCAGGTCTGAACCAGATCTTCAGTCGGATGCCTTCATGTTTTTCTTAAAGCATCGGTTGGTCCCCTTGCAGGCTGTGATATCTGTCTGCTTCCTGATCGCCCAGCATTTTGTTTCCGTTTCCTGACCTTTCACTCTGGATATTATGTTTCCGGCATAGACTACACATTTGTTGAATATTTGTCATTACCCACTAACCCGATGTTACATGCAGTCTAGCCTGAGAATAATGTATTTTTCTTTAATATGTATTTTATTAGCACATGCATTCAGCAGGTTTGTCTTTAATTATGAAGTCTTTACTTTGAAGGAGAATTTTCTTCTTGCTCTTGACATGTTTGACATTGTATGAATCAGTGCCCTAAAGCAGTTATTTCACTTTTGTAATTAAAATGAACACATTTGAATGTTTAATAGAATGTGGATCGCTGTTAGAATCAAGCGGTTTTACACATTTCCCACTGTGACGCATCATATAAAATACTCTAAACAAGAAGGGTATAGATAGTGAACTTAGAATATACTCTATTATTCTCAGTCATACCATACTATGCTATATGCTATGCTATGCAATATAATGTTCTGTACTATGCTATACTATGATATATACTTTTAGGCTGTATTTTTGCAGTGATTAATGTGAAAGGGAAACAAATCCATACATACACACAAATACGGTGTACCGTATATAGTACTGTGCAAAAGTCTTTGGCAGTCAAAGAAAATGTTTAAAGCTATTTTTCTGGGTAGTAAGTGTATATTTGCTCAGAAAAAGACACAACTTAATATTAGGTCGTATGCAAATGAGCCGTAAGCCAATTTCTTCTATTCTACAAAAAGTGACTGATTTCCTGCTGGATGGCCAGAAGAACTCGGCTTTGGTTCCCGGATCTCTCCTCAGTGGCTCCTCAACCATTCTGTGTATTCATTAAATTTCACCTCTAAGTCAATTAATTAATTAACTTAATTAGTTGAATAGCTCAATGAGGTATTAATTATCCCAACATGGTATACCCTACATGGGTATATTGGACAGTTACTGCCTTTACTGACTTCATGAGAAACTTTGAAATGGCTAATGCTGGCCTTACACCAAACCACTTTTCAAGCGGTTTTACTATCACAGAAAAATTTTGCGAGTTTCGCTAGAATTGGGGCCCGCTCTCATCACCTCGATCGTTTGCCATAATGCGGTCAGGATTGCTGTCTCATGTCTCGTCTTGACGTTCCGATAAAATCAGCCATTTTTAATATTATCAAAGGTCTTAGTCTTGGCTCATGCAAATAATGACGTGGACATTGTCAACAGCCAATAGGTGAGCTCCCTGCAGTACCAAATAGCGACCCTACAATATGCCCAGTCTTTGCAGAATCATACTTTGCGACAAAAAAACTCTGTGACTAATGACACATTATCTAGATGTGAGAGAGTGTCAGACTTTAGTCTTGGAAAAGTCTTCTCAAAGTCTTCTACTGTACTGTTAGCACAGTTGACTCATTTTGACAGACATAATATCGTAGTTTCACACCAACATAAATATCATCAGTCATTTTCTTTGACTGCCTGAGACTTTTGCTCAGTACTGTACATACCCTGTTTGATTATGGTTGCTTTGTCTTTTCCAACTTGTCATTATAGGGTGGATGGACGGATATGATCAGTACTGATAAAACACAAAAGCTATATTTTATGGAAAAAGCTATCCTGTCGTCATATACAAATCGCAAATGTATTGTTGCCCGAGCGTCATAAGGACAGTAAGAGCGGCCATACGAGCGAAGATGGCTGTGCTGAGCTGGGTCGTACCGTGGGGGTGGGCGTCTCCTGGGAACACACGTCTCTGGTGAGAAGAAAACACTTTAGCGTCGCTACATTACTCCAGAATGGTGCCCGTGTAGATGCCCACTGGTACGTCCGTGTTTCTCAGCCTCAGCAGATCTACATACCCCTTGACTGTTTTGGGCAGGAACAGAGGTACCGTACAATGACGTGAACCAGCCAGATACTTTCGGTGGTGGAATTTGAGTACTCATTTTCAAATTTTTGGGTGGAGACCATGGCAGGTTTTTAACCAAGTCTCTTGTTATTGGTCTGGATTTGAGGTACTTCAATACTCATATCGGTATCTGGTCCGACATAGCGCTCGTACTCATACTCATCCTTGTAACGATGTGCCGATACTTATATACCATGTAGTGATGCATCAGTGATGTTGTTAACAAGCAAAGCAAACGGGACCATAAAATATCTGCCCTATGGAAACACTTCAGAATGAATGACAAAAGCCAAAGCATGGCGGACCACGAAATGTGCTCTGCTGAAATATCAAGAGGAGAAACAAGTTCAAATAAACTAATTAAACATTTAAAAACGAAACAAATTGTAGACCACCAGCGGCACTCCGCAACAACCCAATGTGAAACACAGAGAGAAAATGTCAAATGAAAACTTTCATTCAGTGGCAATAACAGAATGTCTTACCCAGCATATTGTTCTTACTGTCATAATGGAAAGTGTAGTACTTTCTGAGGTACGTGGTACAAAATGTTTGTGAACCATTGTTTTAGACGGCCCGTGACATATTTTTAAGTCATAATGAAATCAGTCCTGCCTATTCATTTTCCATGAGCACCGCTAATCAGGTTTGTATGCTTGTGTGTGTAGGGTGGTAGGGGGGACTTCAATACTATTTTTTATCCCAATACGTATAAATAAAAATATTGCATATAAATTTTTTTTAGACAACTCCCATTCTTTATTGGTATTGGTATTGGTGAGTACCAGACAGCGAAGATCGCTACTCATACTCTGTCTTAAAAAGAATGGTATTGATGCATCCCTAATGTGAGTAGCTGGTGTTTGCCCTGAACTCTCGTCATTAGGATGATAAGCAGCAAGTTTTTCAGTAACGCCTCTTCTGATTGGTAAGATCAGGAGCAGGTTTCTGAATATAGTCTGTTATCATTGGAGTGATCTGTAGTGGGTCTTGTAGTTTTCGACAGACACTTGTTACTTTCTTAAAGGTTTCCCTGCAATTACTGCTATTGCTGATACAATTATTATCTTTATACCTTACAGTACATAAAAACTACTTATAAACACTTTTTGTCTTTTATTGATTGCATTAAATCATCCCAAACATCATTTGTCTTTATTGTTGTCTTTGGTAACCATGAACACAACCTAGGACTTTTAGAAGTTGCTTAATAATTCATGTCTTTTATGCCTTTTGTGAATTATTTAACGCACACTGTCAAAAATGCGTAGAGGGTTATAGGGCTTAAAAGCTGCCTGAATTCATTTCTGCTGCAGTGCCATCTGATGCTTGTGTGTGTGTGACTTACTATATATAGAAGCATTTGTACAACTTAAACACGTGAATGGCCAAGAGCAGATCAGTAGCTGTTAAGGAGGCATTTTTCTGTGAAGCTGTTTCATTTGGAAGATGGTCGCATCCAATACCACTTCAGCACCTTCCAGGGACTCCATCTCAGTGCACCGGTACAAATAAACATTCTCCCGTCACCCAGCGAACCAGCGTCTTTGTGTTCTGTGCCCACAGGACAATGGCTGCTAATTCGGCAACAGTGCGGATCCTGATCAAAGGCGGGAAGGTGGTTAATGATGACTTCACCCAGGAGGCGGACGTCTACATCGAGAACGGCATCATCCAGCAGGTGGGCCGGGAGCTGATGATCCCTGGCGGGGCGAAGGTCATAGATGCCACAGGCAAGCTGGTGATCCCGGGCGGCATCGACACCAGCACACACCTACAGCAGACCTTCATGAATGCCACCTCTGTGGACGACTTCTACAGTGGCACCAAGGTGAGCGTCCCCTGCTGGAGGAGGTCCGCCATTACAAGTTTCCTGGTTGACTCTTTCATTATCTATAAAAAAGAGCTTCTGTATTGTGCTAATGCTCCTTTTAGCAGGAAATGGATACTTCCAGAGTCAAGCATGTGCCCCACTAAGCATGAAATGGCAGGTTTGCAGCAATCTGCCTTGAAAAGACAACACCAGCCTCTAAGGGCACATTAGCCTTTAGCTACCTTCCGATTCTCCGCCAGATATGAAAAATATGGATATCGATCGCAGATGGTATGCACCAGGACCTGATTGAGCTGGTCCAATCCATAGCACCGCTGATAATGTTAGGCTTGCAGTTGGTGCAGCAGAATGGCCGGCCACATGCGCTTCCATGGTGCATTAAAAGATGCGTGTCAGGAATCTGCCTGCAGCTGTCAAAGGGGTTTCTCATGGGTGTGCCTGCAGGAATGTGGGAATGGGGCACCCGCAGTTGTGCCTTGCTGAATTTGATGTTCCTTTCCCGGATGACCTACTCTCTACCTCGAGCCTCCCAGGCTACCAAGGAACGGGGAGCACTTTTGCAGAGAGCTCGTTGATCAGGGCTGGGACCTCCCAGCGATGTTAAGTGTTCGGTTAGCCAGGATCTTCTCTTTAGCTCTGTGGTCTCATCATAATGTAGTCCATTTTTAAAGTGAGCTTAGATAAGCTTCTAAACCACCACTGGCTTCTCATCTCTACTTTACAAATTTGTTCAGAGACTCCTTCAGCTGGATTTGACCCCTGTGATGCAATATGTACGTTTTTTTACGCATAGAAAGCTGATCTTTAGCAGAACACCTTCAAGGTTAAATATCCATCTGAAATAGGTCTTCTGCCATGGAGCATTGGAGTATGGTCTGGAAGATATGGTGTAGTAAATCTTTTGTGGTTGTCTTTGAGGTGGGAAAAAGATTCGAGGTGCTGGATTTGAAGGGCAGACCTCGCTTTGCTTTTTGAGCTCTGAAGTTTGGCAGAGCGGTAAAGGAGCAGGACGTTACGAGCAGAAGCTGCTGATAAGGTGAACATGTTGGGCTTTTAAAGTCTCCTGAGAAGGTGGACACAGACTCAGAGCACCTAAGAGGCTCTGTCACGCCTCTCCTTGTCTGTCAGCACTTTCCAATGCCCCGACACCTGGAGGGGGCTGGTTCTGGGAATTTTAGCAGCCGGCAGATTGAGAGAAGGGTGAACTGGGTGCATAAACAATAGAGGCACATGATGGTCCCTTGGATTCAGGGGGTGGGGAGGGGGAGTGGCTAAGCAACACAAAAGAAATCCGATCTCCTGTGAGCTCTGCTTCCCGCTTCCGATGGCGCACTGAGGGGGCTGGCCATCTGCTGCAGGCTGTCATGTGACCACGGCAGGCTGCACCCCTCTCCTGTGGACTTCAAGAACTGGGTGCACTAGGGGTGAATGGGGAGTGGCCATTAGCCGGGCTACCTAAGTCTATAGGATGGAGAATTCCCAGCCGGCTTTCCTGGACCAGGCCGGTCTGAGATCTGCTTCATGATGGTGTTTCCATAACTCTTGCTTACGGAGCCTTCGTGAAGGTGGTCACGATGGTGTCTTTACAGCCTTTATGAGCCTGGACATGAGCCCATTCTGGCTGCACAGGACTTCCCCTAGAACCATGGTTTGCTGACCTCTGACCTCTGAATGCACTCCATGATGAATGGCTTAATGTGAACTCCTTTAATGAGTGATTCGCAGCAATGGGAAATTTGGGGCGACAGCTTTCCCAACATGGGCGGGATAATCCTGCTTGACCAATCACGCACTGCAAAGCAATAAAGTAACCAGATGGAAGTGGATTAAAGCAATCAGTGACTGACAGCCCACGGTGGCCCCGCCCACCACGGGACTCACCGGTGCATTAGTGCTCTGTGTATCGTTCATTTAGTATTGATTCTGCCTGTTCTAAATGCGGCCGTGTTTCACCGAATCATGGGGCTGATGACATCATCCTCTCTGAGGTCTAAATGGGTTTGGAGCTTTTCCAAGGCGCTGATGTCGGAATACAATACAGAAGGGGATAGTCAGCGCTATGGTAGTGCCGGCACAGCGCCGGGCTGCCGTGTGGCCTTTCTCGCCTCACCAGAGCTGCCCAGGTGCCGATATCCTTGGGGGTTTCATCGATCTCCCGGCTGTGTGAATTGTGAAGTGTTGCATCTGCTGTGCGTCGGCTCTATGCCGCTTGGCGAGGGTCGGGGCCTGGGCCGTGTGACCGTGCCAGCATGAGGGCCGGGTTTCAGTCCCGAGGACCACGGTTCAGCCCGGACGGCGGCCAAGCTTGGATTCTAAAGCCACATTGTCTTTGCTCCTCTCTCTCCACGCTCGGGCAGATTACTGTCTGTTTCCATAGCAACCGCAGTGCCAGAGACTTGTCCTGTTTGTGCGTCGTGCCATTGTGTCAGAGAACAAAGATGCTTAAATGCAGGGCAGAGGGTGACACTGCATCTCACCGCCTGGCTACGGCTGCCCGCCAGCCACAAGGATGGGAGCGAGCATCTGGACAGGATTCCCACACAGCCATGTTTGCTGCATCCCTCCACATGGCGACTCACAGCACCGCGATGTTACCATGGCGATGATGTTACCATGGTTCATGTCTCTCCGACGCTTGCATTCTCTGCTTTTCTGGGGTGCCTCTTTTATATCATGTCTTTGTTGCTTTTTATTTCCGGATCCTGCACCCGTCTCGTCACGGTACAGTGTGACTGTGAACGCAGCCCACAGGCTGCGCAGACGTGATCTCAGCACAAAGACGTGTCACGTGGGGTATGCCTCGCAGTCGTGTCAGGTGCAGCTGTCATCGCAGACCTTTCCGTCTCTCCTGCTTCAGCAGGCATCTCCTAGGGGTTTTCATTGTCCTCCACAGCCTCTAGCTGAGAAGTTATGATGCATACGGATTTATCGGCCAAGGCACCATGGCATTTTCTTTGCTTTGAGATAAGATGGTATCTTATCATGATAAGCCCTTTTATTTAAACTGTGGCATTAAACATAAGTAGGGCCAGCTGGGAGGCCTCAGCATTAAAGGCCAGCTTTGGGGTAGTGGCCAATTGGATTTCATTCAGAATCCGAACCAGATTTTAGGTCGGGGAGAGAGAGGTGTTAATGCAAAGAGTGCTGTGGATATCCCATAATATTTAACATGCACGCAGGTCTTTAGTTGTGCTACATACGAAGAGCAGGCAGAAGACTGTGTCCATATCGATATCACAGAAACCAGTTTGAGCTGAAGCTCAGGCCACACCTCCAGGTCCCCGATTACCAGCCTGCTGCGCTCGCCCCGTCAGTTAGAGAACAGCTGAGGAGCATCAGACATGGCTGATGGACTCCATCTCTGCTCGTGTAGGGCGACGTACGTCCAGTTCTAGCTGACATCCAGATTTATATCTATTTACTTAACAGACACTTTTATCCAGAGCGACGCACATTTTTGAGAAGTCAAGGAGCATTTGGGGGGGGGGGGTTAAGGGTCTTGCGCAAGGGCCGAGCGGTGTCATCAGAGACGGTCAGAGGGAACGCCAGGTGCATCATTGTCCATCAAAAATATCCATAAGCCTGATTATCTGAACGTCTCTTCAATGCCCTTCACGTTTATTGACTAAAAACAATTTACTAGCAAAGTCTTTTGCACGCATATGATGGATTTTAAAATATTAATCATAATAATAAATGGGGTGAATTCACATAGACAAGGCGCAGACACTGTTAAAATATTAAAAATGTCAGCCAGGGTGGAGTGTCACCTGAAGCCGCTCGGAGACAGGGGAAGCACTGAGCCTCTGGTGTGAACGGTTGCACCTGTCCTGACCGCGTTTTTCTGTGCAGCGTTCATTCCGCTAAAAGCTGCGGCCACAAAAATGCATCCTGCTGATCTCCCGTTAAAACTGCGACCAGCACAGTGATAACTTAACAGCCAGGAAGTCGTGGGTTATGTAGCTGTAATAAAAAGTAAACGTCTGTGGGCCAACATTCTCCTGCTGCAACCCCCTGAGTTTTCCCAGCCCTCCCAGTCCTCCCAGTGCACAGCTGACTGGGATTTAATTAGCCGGGAGTGGGGGGGGCACCCCCGCAGACCTCCACTGGACTGTGAAATAATGCTGAACACTCAGGCCTTGGCATGCATGCCTGTAAGCAGCAGTCACATGGAAAATCCCCGCCGCTCGTTTCTCGGCGAGTCACGTCTGCTGACGGAATTCCAGAGGCACACGCGGGTGGGATGGGGGCAACAAGGAAGGGGCGTGCCATCACAGGAAATGTGAGCGGAGGATCGCTTCAGCAGAGGCATGCTAGGGTGGTAACTGGTCCTCAAGGCCTCCCAGAGGGTCCACTTTTTTGCAAAAATGTGGACTCTCTGGTGGGGAGCTGGGAGGGAGCAAAAACATAGATCGTCTGGGCGTCCCCGAGGACCGGGCTGGGAAACACTGCGCTAGGGTGTGACGGCGGCTCTCTGGGCGCGGTGAGCAGAATCGGAAGGGGTCGGGTAGGGGGAGCTTTCCTGTTACAGGACAGATGGTGCACAAAAGGCTGAGCAGTGAAACCAGACACCACCCCCAGATGTGACTGGAAGCACCTCAGATCAGTCCTGTCAGCTACAGGCTGTGGCATGAGGACAGAGGTCACAGAGCCTTATTGGACGAGAGCAATGGATGGGCGTGTGCTGCATTCAGGGGAGGGTGTCACTATTGTCGTGTGTGTAAAACATGCAGGCAAGCAGAGACCTTCATAAAGCTGTAGCCATCATTTCAGTCCATCTGTGTTTTTCTTGGAAGAACCAAAGCAGCTTGGGGTCAATTTACAATAATGAGCTTTGCAAAAATGGAGATTATTTTCTGTGTATGATCCAAGTGAACATACCCATAATCCCCTGCATCCCCAGTCATTACTGTCATGGTTATTTTTTTGCAGAGCAGGTAAAAGTTCATTTTAAGGACATTAGCCCAGGCACACACATTGCTTGTGGTGTTATTAGCATTTCTCAGAAGACTTTCCTGGTTTATTCATTAGCACCCCTCCAATGACCTCAAGCACTAGACAGCCAGAGTTCACTGTCTCCAGCTCCTCAGAGAGCATTCCTCTAAATGAAGACTCGTTCCTGCTATGGTGGGGGCCTCCGGCTGCTAGTTTAAGCTACTTCCATAATTTTTCCCACAATCCTCTTGGGAGCTTTGACCAAACCCTCTGGCTGTCTCCTTTTAAAGGGTTACAGGAGATACGAACAGCTTATTTACCGCCACTAAATCCTCAGCGTGGTGGCATTAGGCATCAGTGCCGGCTGCTCCGCAGTACCCCAGTAATAAGTCACGCAGATTAATTGGTTGTTTTGCATGTGTTGGTTGCTGAAAGATTAATGGTTTTAAAAGTCCTCTGGAGATCAGAGCAGGTTCACTCTGCTCATCTAACTCAATGCCACCAGACTCTAGAACATTACACTGTATGCTCATTAAGCGAGCTTAACGAACACGCTGTTGGTGCTCAGCTGGGCCGTCCCTGCTGCTGGTGACTCGTGGTTTTTTTGTTTTCACAGTTTAAGAATCTTAATTCTATAAACACTGATGGGGGAGGTGGAGATAGTACCTTTGAACTAAGACAGATCCCCCTGGAGAAAATATAGCCGAGTGGGCATATTTGTCCTGTTAAAAAAGGGCTTTCCTGAGTGATGATAGACTCTCCAGTTTGCCTCCCTGGGCTGACATACTCTGAGAGGCGCGTCTGTGACGTCACTGATCCGACACGCAAACGGGGAGCAGACCGCATCGATCATGCACACGCATAATGGCATCAATCGATTTTTACACGGCTCTGTGTCTTTCTGTCACTTTCTGTTACAGAGGTAGTAAACAAACCGGGACCGCGCTGGGTGGCATGAACGCGTTTCCTGTCAGCTGTGTCTGTTAGGCACTTGGGATGGGCTTTGAAATCCAAGATGCCAGCGCATGGGCTGACTGTGTTCACTACCCAATATTGCAGCCTTCCTGAAAAATTGGATGCACTGATGCGGAAATTTCAATCCATCTATCCATTTTCCCTTCCCGCTTCTGCTGTGCAGGGTCATGGGGGTCCGGAGACTATCCCAGAAGCAACGGGTACAAGGCAGGGAACAATCCAGGATGGGAGTCGATCATAGCAATAACTGATATATTTTTGTTTAGCATTACCGATAATTGATACTGGCTAACTTGTGCCAGTGGTATAGGTTTTTGGGATAACCTTTAGGTCAGCTGTTCAAACCCAGGTGTGAGGACTCTTCAGCCAATCAGTCCTCTAAGAAGTAACCTAGTTAAGGAGCTGCAGCACAAACCCACACACACAACGGCCCTTTCTGGATAAGATTGCCCGCCCCTGCATTACAACATCATTAAGACAGAATAATACAAAAAATGGGAAAGAGGAAACAAATGAAAGAAAGAAAGTCAGATAACAACAGAAGAGAGGAACCAAAAATTCCCAAGTAGGGAGAAAATCTCTGTGAGTCCAAGGTCAACTGCTAATATTATAGGAAAAGAATGAGTGGGCTTACCTGCTAAAAGCAAGGTGTGACGTGGTCAAGGTCAAAGCCAAAGTCCATTACGGAGTATGTTGTCCATGGAGGTTTGTGTAGGATGGCAGATTGAAGGCTGCACCCACGATGTTACAGTTTGTAAGTCACATCCACGATGTCACCCCTCCATGGGACTGAACCATCCGGACATGTGGGAAGGAAAGCAGAGAGCCTGGGTGGTCAGGACATGCATTGACACATTAACGGACACGCACCGTGGATAGAAAATGATACGCACTGTGGCACCCGCGGCCATAGTTACGGTGTGTTATGTGTTAAACCGCGGGGAGCTATACCGAAGTAACAGGTCTTCGGTCGAGATTTATGGGAGGTGGTTTCTTGCAAAACGTAAAATGAGGATGATAAAACGAAAATACAATCTTCATTTTGCCATTTAGTTTTCAAAGTCTATGCGCAAAAATCCTGCCAAAATGAACGTTAAAACGAAATAGGAACTTTTGCATTTTAATTTTCCACTCATGTATGAGTTAGATGTGAAAAATTAAAAATAACCTTTTTCCTTTTCACTTTCCCTTTTGACTTTTCATTTGCTACTTTGCTTTTTCATTTTCAAGCTCACAGCATGCAAATATATGTTAATTGGAGCGGACAGGGGGCGGAGCTATGGACCCCTGCGCTTTCTCAGTGCGTTTGTCGATTCCGTTGTCCTCGTGTTCCTTACGCATGGTCACCCGTGTCGCCCGAACTAATGGCAAAGTCACACGTGGCCTAAGTTAGCTACTCATTTGCAGCTTCCGATTCATTCGGCTTCTTATTCGTAGCGTCTTATTTCTCATTATTCCTGGCTTCCTTAGAGGGGACTGTTTGCAGCGGCACATGCTGCACCGTGTATAGTTAAAACATTTTGAAAATACAAAATAAAACATAAATAGATTTTTTTTTTAACTCCAGCACACATATTTATACAGGTATGCCATTGTAAGGAAACACTAAAATTAGACTGGCCCAGACTGTCACGTTTCCAGCTAGGTAGCCCATAAAACTTATCTGGCTCAGGCTAATTTCAGTGTCCTTAGAGTGGCGTGCCTGCTGTGCACTGTGCATTTCATATTTACCTTACCCAAGATGAATAAGACCTCCACATTCCATTTGAAAATGTGCCTTCTTATTCAAATCAATATGTAAAATAGCTCAAAGTGTCATGTCACCAGTTTACTGTTACGAAAGAAAAATAACATTATGCCTGGGTAATTCCACCATTTTCATTACAGGGAGACTTCTTACAGTATATGAAATAAATGTGTGTACTGCAGCTTAAACCTTTTATCCATACGTTATTTTATATTGTCAAAATGTCATGCAAAAACTGCAGCATGGGCCGCGCAAACATTCCCTTCTAGTGAAGCTGCGAATAAGAAGCTAACTTAAAACGCTGAGCATATGAAGCTAAATGAATCGGAACCTGCAAATTAGTAGCTAACTTAAGCCGCGTGTGAGTTTGCCATTAGTTTGGGCGACACGGGTGAGCATGTACGAGAAAAACAGCGACAACGGAAATCGCACTGAGTGGCTGTAGCGCATGTGTACAGACACTGGGGGTGGGGATATAATGTGTGTGCACAGACACTGGGGGTGGGGATATAATGTGTGTGCACAGACACT
>JAODKC010000043.1:17232926-17242980 GCA_026777985.1 Mormyrops attenuatus
GTACTGTGTGTGCACAGAAACTGGGGGTGGGGATATAATGTGTGTGCACAGACACTGGGGGTGGGGATGTAATGTGTGTGCACAGACACTGGGACAAGGCTGTACTGTGTGTGCACAGAAACTGGGGGTGGGGATATAATGTGTGTGCACAGACACTGGGGGTGGGTATATAATGTGTGTGCACAGATACTGGGACAAGGCTGGAGTGTGTGTGCACAGACACTGGGGGTGTAGCTGTAGTATGTGTGTAAAGACACTGGGGGTGGGGATGTAGTGTGTGTGCACAGACACAGGGGCCAGGAATGTAATGTGTGTGCACAGACACTGGGAGTGGGGTTGTAATGTGTGTGTACAGACACTGGGACAAGACTGTAGTGTGTGTGCACAGACACTGGGGGTGGGGTTGTAGTGTGTGCGTTTAGAAACTGGGGGTGGGGCTGTAGTGTGCTGGGGCTAATGGCCTATTTATCTATCAGCCATAGTTAGATGGGGGGCTGATGGGTGGGCTGGCAGTCAGTGTTGGGAAGGGGTGCACGTTGCCATGGTTACCAGGCGCTCATTTCCTCACTCATTTAAGCTAGGTTTGCTGGTGGAATGGCTTCTCCGCTGCACAGGCAGTCACTACTCTGCAGCACCATCGTCTGCTAGTGCCTGCTCTGGAATATTCTGGAAAACTGCCATTGTCGGATGTTTATTGGCCCTTGGTGAAACGAGGCAGCTTCCTGAGTGGATCATGAGGCCTTGGTGTTGACACACATTTTGTCTATCAAGATAAAAAGAGGCTTTGTCTGGAAAATCTGAACAAATGAATGGTTGTGGTGACGATGTAAGATGCTGCTTCTCCAGCTGATATACTATGTGTTATCATTGAAGTGATTAGCATTTGTACAGGCTAAAGGGGTGTTTGATGAGAAGCTAGCAGTGAGGCTGTTAGCATTGATACAGGGTAAGGGGGTGTTTGATGAGAAGCTAGCAGTGAGGCTGTTAGCATCGGTACAGGCTAAATGGGTGCTTGATGAGAAGCTAGCAGTGAGGCTGTTAGCATTGATACAGGGTAAGGGGGTGTTTGATGAGAAGCTAGCAGTGAGATGGTTAGCATTAATACAGGCTAAAGGGGGTGTTTGGGACAGAAATTACAGCAAGTTGTGGAAGGCAGAGGTAGGAAAAACACTCAGTTCTGCTGTGTGTAGTAAGGTTCTTCTGGTTGAATAGTTGTTGCAGACTGATGGCTGTCAGTTGTAATGAGCAAATCTGACGTATAAATGTGCCTTTTATTTTGGGGTGGATTAGTTTTGTCTAAATGTAAAGCAGTCTGCTTTAACCCTTGACTTTAATGCTGTGGAGAGGTACTAGAGATGCAAATTGTATCTGTTAACATATTGGTATCAGCTGATGTTTGTCAAAAAATCCAGATGTTGCAATCTTGGTCGATATTGCTGACTGATATCTAGACTTTAGCCAGTAACCCAAAGTTAGCAGCACCAGAGCTAAAGACATAACTCCTAAAATAGTGGTACTGACTGCATAGGACTGGCAGCCGTTTTCGGCAGTGGAGGACGAGGGATTCCGTCGACTCATTCGCCTCTTAGAATCTCACTAAAGCCTCCCAAGTCGGAGTGACTTCCCTGATGTCTCACTGTCTCTGTTAAATGATACGGCTGCTACACACATTCATGGGATATTAAAAAGTAACGACACCAACGGCAGTTTCACTACAGATTTATTAAGTGCAGAGGGTAGCTGGTTATTGGTATTGGTAATATCAGGCAAAAAGATATCAGTTATCGATTTCGGCCAAAATTGCCACATCAGTGCATCGCTAAGAGGTACCACTACAGAAAGATGCACTACTGCTGTGCGCCCTTGCAGCCATGTGTAGTAGCTAGGCTTTCGGGGGTTAGTAAGCACCCCGGCTCCTATCGCTGCGAAAGAGCCAGATTATCAGTTGGCGTTTCGTCCATGTTCTGTCGGCTGCTGAGTGTTGAAGTGCTTCCCACAGCAGCATGGGGGTTCAGCACAATGCTGTTACGCACACATACGCCTCAATCTTACTGCACTCGTTTTTTTAAGTTTTTTGAACGGAAACATTTACATTTTACAGTTACTTTATTTAGCAGATGCTTTTGTCCAAAGTGATGTACAACAGTACAAGTGAGGCAAATAGCACATTACAAACATACGGCTAGGCATAAGTGCAGCTAGGCTGAACTTCCAGTGAATGCCCAGGTACATGTATAAGCAGTAATGGAGCAGGAGCTACACAGTGTCATGGTTTGGGGGAAAAAGCTGAGCTTCTCTGTTCACTGCAGAGAAGCACGTGGAGATACGACCCACCCTCACAAAGATGAGATGAGACACCCTCTGAGACACTGTCATGGACTGAGATGTCGGCCCTCAAGCTCGGGGGGGTGGAGCTCACGCCACTCGCTCAGATTAGGTGACAAAGCCATGAATTATTGATGGTTCGATTGTGTGCAGCGTAATGTTAAGGTGACACCAGCACAAGCTGGACATCAGTTTAAAGCAGGAATAGAAACCACAACCCTTAATGGGGCAGGCGGGGAAGGGGCGGGGTGCTCCAGGTCATCAGGGCCTGCCTCAGTCGCATCTCTACTCCACACATTGCTGCTGGCCTGCCCCATTCCCCCAAACCGGCAATGTCTACACAATGCTAACTGTCTTACTGCATAGTGCTCTGTATCTCAGCAATGGTCTTCACAGCCATTTCACTACAGACAACCGTAAACAGCGTCTAAGCCTGTGACCGTCTGGGCCCTGACCCCGTCAGTGTCTCGGCAAATTCGTTGCATGAGCATTTCATATGTGCATTTCCCTGCTGCCAGTGAGGTCACTGTGCTCTCATACCTCTCTGTTCCCCACAGGAGAGGTCTGTATATTCACTCCAAGACCTGCCTCAGGAAACACTCCGGGCTGCTTAAGGCTGTCTTTCACATGTTGATCATCCTGTTGACTTTAAATAGGTATCTGTGCTCATACTGTTGTGCGCTATGGAGCAGAGGCATTAAAATAAAAATAGAGAGGTTTTGAAGGTTAATCTTGGAGTGATTCAGTGTGCTCCTGAATAGCATCTTAGGTTTGTTGTGGATGTGTTAGAGACTACTGACAGGGGCTGGTGGTTTTTTCAGTAGCTGGGGGATGAATTTATTGTTCTTTCAGTGACAGAAATGCAGATTGAGACTGAAAGAATAGTATTCCTGCAGGAGCTGGAGGGTAGTTATAAATGAATCTCAAAGCTGCCCCCTTCTGGAGACTGAGAGAAAGTGACCTGACAGCTGACCACGAGCCAGTGACCCGTGAGGCTGTTGGTGGTGAAACAAAGCATGTCATGTTGCAACAGCAGAATCCAGGACCTCGGAAGGCAGATGTGGGGATTGGTGCCCCCAGGAGCTGTGTGAATCAGAAAAAGATGGCACCTGCTTCCCCTTCAGCTGGGATTTTTCCTTGCTGGTTCCCAGTTGCCATAGAAATCCCACTGGGGAAGGCTTGTCATTCTCCACATCTCGATGGATGTTTTGTTCGTGGGGGGCTGGGTTGCTTACATCAGTCACTTCATAGTGAGGGTGAACTTCCTCCTGCCCAGGACCACGATCCTTGGTGACCTTCTGCCCCCGCCCTTTGTGTGGCATTTATGTTAATCCTCAGGCTACTTATACAGTGGATCTGACTGAAAAGAGAGCCTGTCTCAGATCTCCACTTAGTGTTTCTGTAAAGCTGGTCAAATGCCTACCAGATCGTGTATGGCCAAGTACTACAAATCAGATGCTTGTGTGTCGGGGTGCTGGGTGTGTGTTTTTGAGTGGTACGGAAGACGCAGTCCTGCTTTCTGAGCACATCTGACCTGGGTGTTGGGTTTGAGGACATTGAAGAGGCTGACAATGAGTGATAGTGGGTCACAGAGAGGTCATGGGGGACAGAGAGCTGTACTCTGTGTGACCAGGATGTGTGACAAGCAGACCACTGCCTCAGTGTGGTGGGCCGGACAAAGCACTTCTGACCCCATGCCTTCGTAGTCTTTGTTGGGTTTGTGTTTGGATCCTACCAGCCTTTGCTATGCAACAAACAGGACAAGCCCATTACACTTAGTGAACCCGGATGTTTCCCAGTTAACAACACATAATGGGGCATCTGGTCACTGTGTTCCTGCCTTCCCAGTCTGCTAGGGACAGGAATAATGTATGAAACATGGGTGGGTACCAGTGAGCAACAGTGAGTTACAATGGGTACCAGAGAGCAACAGTAGGTAACATTGAGTACCGGTGAGTAATAGTACGTTACAGTGGTTACCGGAGAATTACAGTGGGTTACAGTGTGATACAGTGGGTACCAGAGATTAACAGTGGGTGACAGTGGGTACCAGAGAGCAACAATAGGTAACAGTGTGATTGGAAGGTTGTTGGTTTGAATCTCCAACCAGCAAGGTACCACCCCCATGCACTGCTCCCCACGTGCTAAATTATAGCTGACACATTTCAGTGTTGTGTTGTGTCAACAATGACAAGTAATCACTGTCACCTACCAGAGAGTTACTGGGGGTTGCAGTGGGTACAAGTGAGTAACAGGGGGTTACATTCAGTCCCAGAGAGTACCAGTGCGTACCATTTACATAACCGATACAGATTCCGATACAAAAGCTATTTTAAGATTTTAACATCATAAATACATGACATATATAGATAATATATGTACTTTATTTTAAAACTAGTAAATACAGAAGAGAAAATGTATGCCAAAAAATCTTTAATTAGCCTACTAGAAACATACATAACGTACTGTTCCACCTCGCTTGTATCTTGTTTTAAGCGTTTTTTGAGGCATTTGCGGTTCAGTATGAATATCTTCCAAACGATGATACGCAAGTGGCGAAAACTTTAAAATGCCCCCCAATTGTTCTCACACTGGTAACAGCGTCATTTACACTCCACTGCGATCGCAGCCACTCGTGTATTACAAGCTGTGACCAGAGCGCAAAACAGCCCAAGCTAGCGACTCCCAAATCACACACTGCTTTTTTCATATTACTTGCGTTGTCTCCAACAATTGCGTGCACTTCGTTTAGTGGGATTTTCCACTAAACGCTACTCCCACCTCTCAAAACTTTGTTTTTACAAAGACTGTACAAATCGCGGTGTTATTAGTTGTGGTCAAATGCATAAAATACTTCCGGACTGTCACCCTCTTGGCTGTACTTACGCTCCTCGTACTGCGAAGGGTATGCGCATGACGTCACAGCAGGCGGAAGTCACTGCACTCACACCCACGGAGTAGCGAAAAAACTGAGTGGCAGCATCAGTGGCAGCTTGAATGCCGCAAAAAACACATGTAAAATGGGAAATAGCTGTCGCGCGATTAATTGTACAAATAGATTTAGCACGAAACATGAGCTGTCTTTTTAGAAACTGTCAAAATCTAAATAAGTAAGTATCGGACGTGGATCGGTCACGTATAGCCGATATCCGATCCGTCTAATAGGTCTGGATCGGCGATGACAGCTATTCGAATATCGCACCCCTAACCCTAACCCATAACAGTCTGCTAGCCTGAACGATAACATAAAAGACAATTTATTACCAATTTCTAAAGAAACACTATTGTATTGTACTCTTTCCATGCTAAATTGCCTTGTCTTTTCTTATTTAGGCATTTTTATTTAACGTACAAACCATGTTATGCTTCTGTATGTACAAAGTTAATTACTACTGGGAGCACTGCGTTTTGGACACATTATTAATAACGACAAATTAACATCACTGAACAGTTGAAAAGTTACAGAAACGCGAAATTCCATGGTTAAAAAGACAGCTAACCAATGTTAGGCTGGTTGCCGAGACAAAGACGCACGGTGTACCCAGGCCAATATTTTTAATATGAACGATATGGACTTACACTAATAAATATTATGTATCATTGATATTTGTGTATTATATCATTTTATGTGAATCATTTTCAGCATTGTTCTTGGCTTACGCATCTAGTTAGTGTCTCTGTGATCTTTCAGCAAGCTACAAAAATATTCCCGTTTAATTGTTCACTTCCAAATCGCATATAACTGAAACTGCGAATGTCACGTCTCAGAACGTGAAGGGGTTACTATAGACCTGTCTGTATCTAATGCAGCCTGCCTGTTTCTGCACACGCAGGCGGCCTTGGCTGGGGGCACTACCATGGTGATCGGCCACGTCCTTCCAGAGAAAGACACCTCTCTACTGGAGGCCTACGAGAAGTGCCGGGCCCTGGCCGACCCCAAGGCCTGCTGCGACTATGCCCTACACGTTGGTGTCACCTGGTGGGGGCCGAAGGTAAGGACACGCATCATCTGGATTCCCCCATAACCTGGTAACAAACCAGCACAAATGCACAGCAGTCCTGCTGCAGATGGGGGTGTGGGAAGCCAGCTCCAGCGTTCAGCCTGATGG
Organism: Mormyrops attenuatus; assembly: GCA_026777985.1. NCBI lineage: Eukaryota > Metazoa > Chordata > Actinopteri > Osteoglossiformes > Mormyridae > Mormyrops > Mormyrops attenuatus. The sequence continues at coordinate 17,239,361 of JAODKC010000043.1, forward strand.
CATCTCTCCAGGTATCTTCAGCAAGATGGAAGCATGACGCACACATGAGGGATAGTGTGATTTCACTCCACCTCCAATCGATCTTTCACTGAAATTCCCAAGATGCTTTGCTGGTATTGAGACGAACACTGCAACTCCGTTTTAGGTACATGCCGAGATGGAGATGCTGGTGCGCGAGAAAGGTGTCAACTCCTTCCAGATGTTCATGTCCTACAAGGACCTGCTGATGCTGAGGGACAGCGAGCTGTACCAGATCTTCCAGACGTGCAAGGACATCGGGGCGGTGGCCCGTGTCCATGCTGAGAACGGGGAGTTGGTGGCCGAGGTGAGGACAGAACGCCAGCCTAACAAAAATGAAAAATAGTTTCAAAGTTCATCACAAAAAAGTGCTTTTTAGAAAGCTAATTAAGTTTTTTTTTTTACCTCATCAGGAGGTCTGCACGAGGTCTAATTTTGGCCTCTGGTGTCCTTGGTGGTACACTGTTCCCAAAACATTGCACGTGTACACACAAGTACATACATAGCTAAAGGCACGTGCACACGTACGCAGTGTGATGGGCGGTTGGGGAAGAAGCAGGTCTTGGGGGGTAAGCAGGACCCGGGAGATGTGTAAGGAAGGCCAAGGAGCTTTGCAGGAGGAGAAACGGAACAGGGGGTGGGGTGTCATGGCCCAGTCCATAGGAGATGGTGGTCACCACAACATAGTCATCCTCTGCGGAATCTTCTGGAAGGATGTGGCTCTTTACTCCCCCCACCTCTGCTCCTCAGCCTGCCCCTTAATGCTGGAATGGTGGGTTTGTCCTGATGGCAGTCGACCCCCTGCATCAGGTGTCATCTGTGTGTTCTCGTCGACCCCCCCAGTGCCACAGTTAATCATCAGCGCTGTCCAGCAGCATGGTGCTGATGTCTCAGTGCCGGTACTGGGGTGCAGTGCTGTGGGGGCAGCCATCACATCACACATTACCCACTGAGTCAAATTTCACTGCAGTTAATGCCTGTGCCCCCATTTTAACAAACTGGGGCTGGAATGAGACTTTTTTCCCATGGTGCATCTGGCTTTGGCCTCTCCCTAGTCGTACTGCAGGTCTGTCATGCTAGACAGCCTATCAGAAACCAAACGGCAGCTGTTTGCTATGACCCTGCAGTAGGCGTGCACATTTAGAGAAGGCAACCAGGGTATCTCCCACAATTCCCAGAGTGTAAAACATAAATTTCGACAATGTAGTCAAGTTTGGCCCAGATATGCCAGTGTAGGCCCCCTCCCCCCCTACCCTGAGCAGCGTTTCTGCCAAACTGGTCCCCATAAGGTAAAAAAAATTCATCACGTTGTGGGGACATTTGGTCCCCACAAGGTAAGGTATACCTGGACCCCACACACACACACACACACACCTTTACATGTCATAATTTACTGCCCAGTATGTGTACCTAGTAAACAGCTGAATTGAAAAAAAGACAAGATTTCAGAAGCCTCAGTTCTCTGCTCCTTCAGAAATCAGCCAGGATCCACAGTAATGATCTGTTAATGTTTGTCTACAGTTTTTGAAGTGTAGCCGTTTTAGTTGATGTTTTACGTTGAAGTCACCTGAGTGCCCCCTTGTGGCCACATTTTAAATATACGCGATTCCCTTGTAGAAACATTTAGGACAGACCCCCTGATATCCATTTAACGAAACACGCAAAAGGAAAAAATCTCAAACCTTGGAAATCTTTGAGATCAAATGTAAATAAAATGTTAACCTTTAGATAATACAAAATACAAACAAATTGACTGTATTCATTGACTGTAATTAAACACTACTAGGGCCGTGGAAGGCTGTATATATATTGATGAATCGGTGTCCATACGACTTCTATGGAAGCTGGTTCATCTCAGCCGCTGTTCCTGTAGCCTGGTATCAGGAATGCACCATCAGTACACCTTACTCCACCCTGCATACTCCACCCTGTGGGCAGTACACCTTACTCCACCGTGTGTACTCCACGGGCAGTACACCTTACTCCTGTGTACTCCACCCTGTGGGCAGTACACCTTACTCCACCATGTGTACTCCACCCTGTGGGCAGTACACCTTACTCCACCGTGTGTACTCCATCCTGTGGGCAGTACACGTTACTCTACCCTGGCAGGACTCCAGAGACACGCGCCACCAGTGTCCTCCAGCAAGGAGAAGAGCTTCCTGCTCATACTGATTCCGGCAGAGATCAGATGCTGGGAGATGCTCAGTATAGGGAGGGAAGTAGGCTCAGTGTGGGGGTGGGGGGTCAGTGTAGAGAAGGGCTTAATAGGGAGGTGAGGGGGGTCAGCTCAGTAGGTAGGGGAGGGGGGTGAACTAAGTATGTGAGGAGGTCAATAGGGAGGGGAGCATGTAAACCATCAAAGAATGTGAGCAGATGGCCAAGGGTGGGTACTGTGGTTGCATGGCTAACTAAAGACAGGCTATGGCAGCCGGTGACGTTCTCTGATTGGTCAAGATGAACAACTACTACAAAGATGTGGGTTCTCACTAGCATCGAGGGGGCGGGGCTTCTCACATTCCTGTAGAGTTCCTCTTGAATGCAACATGGCAGTTTTTATTCAGACGCTTTTGTTGAACAGTGCAGTTGATAGCCTTGAAAATACCCTCACTTATTCTATTTTGTATCAGCCTAAAGAACATCAGCTGGTTCACTCTCAGTTTACAGTGATAATGTTTTCATGAGCGTCAGATTCGCAGTAACTGCCCGTTGCATGCAGTCGTGGTTAACACAGGGACATGTGCTATGACACTGTGTCTGTTTCCCAGGGTGCAAAGGAGGCTCTGGACCTGGGCATTAGCGGTCCAGAGGGCATCGAGATCAGCCGGCCAGAGGAGGTCAGTCAGTCCAATCTCCTTTGGTTTTCTAAAACAGCCACCAGCCTCAGGGTGGCATCGGTATGTCAATGGTTCTGAAGAGGCTGTGTCAGTCCGTCGAGGGCTAGAGCATCCCTGATACTGAGGGGTGTAACAGCTGACTGAGGTCACAAGCCTTTGCATTGCTAGTCGGTCTGGTCAGATGAAACCACTCCAAACTTTTATACTGCCCTGATGCTGATGCTCAATTGAAGAGTACCCGGCACTCTGGGGTCTTTGCTCATCACTGTGGTCTTTAATCTCCACCAACAGCTGGAGGCGGAGGCTGTGCACCGAGCCATCACCATTGCCAACAGAGTGAGTTGCGTGCTGTGTGTGCGTGTGTGTGTCCAGAAGAGTGTGTGGACTGTGTGTCTGACCAGCAATAACTGCCTCTTCCAGGCTCACTGCCCCATCTACCTGGTCAATGTGTCCAGTATGTCAGCAGGGGATGTTGTGGCCACAGCCAAGATGCAGGGTGAGCTATGTCACCCTCTGTCTGTCCCTCTCTCGCTCTGTCACCCTCTGTCTGTCCCTCTCTCACTCTGTCACCCTCTGTCTGTCTCCCTCTCGCTCTGTCACCCTCTATCTGTCCCCCTCTCACTCTGTCACCCTCTGTCTGTCTCCCTCTCGCCCTGTCACCCTCTGTCTGTCTCCCTCTCGCTCTGTTCCCCTCTCACTCTGTCACCCTCTGTCTGTCTCCCTCTCGCCCTGTCACCCTCTGTCTGTCTCCCTCTCGCTCTGTTC
>JAODKC010000043.1:17243080-17258392 GCA_026777985.1 Mormyrops attenuatus
TCGCTCTGTCACCCTCTGTCTGTCCCTCTCTCGCTCTGTCACCCTCTGTCTGTCTCCCTCTCGCTCTGTCACCCTCTATCTGTCCCCCTCTCACTCTGTCCCCCTCTCGCTCTGTCACCCTCTGTCTGTCCCCCTCTCGCTCTGTCACCCTCTGTCTGTCCCTCTCTCGCTCTGTCACCCTCTGTCTGTCTCCCTCTCGCTCTGTCACCCTCTGTGTGTCCCCCTCTCGCCCTGTCACCCTCTGTCTGTCCCCCTCTTGCTCTGTCACCCTTTCTGTCTCCCTCTCTCTCTATTTCACTGTCTTTCTCCGTCTCACCATTTTCCTCTCTGTCACTTGATCTTTTTGACTCTCATTCTCTCACTCTTTCTCTGTTTAATTCTCCATCTCCCTTTCTCTGTCTCTTTTTTTCTGTGTCTTGCTGTATACTTGTCTCTGCCTTATCATTCTATTTCTCATTTTTCCTTCCTCTCTCTTTCTATTTTTGTATCTCTCTCTTTCTCTCTCACTCGCTCTCATTTTTTCTGCCTCTCTGTTTATGTTTCTCTAATTCTGTCTTTCTGCTTATCTTTCTCATTCTGTATCTTAATCTTCTTTCCTCTCTGCTTGTCTCCCTCTCTCAATCTGTCTCTCTCTCTCTCTTCTGTCTCTTCTTCTCCACCTCCCTCTCTCCAAACTTCGAGATTCCCTGCTGAGCCAGGTGTACCTTTGCACAGGTAAGGTGGTCCACGCAGAGACGACCACAGCCCATGCGGTCCTCAACGGTCTGCACTACTATCACCAGGACTGGTCACATGCTGCTGCTTATGTCACTGTGCCGCCACTGCGCCTGGACCCCAACACGCCAAACTACCTGATGAGTCTGCTGGGAAAGTAAGTGCAAACAACAGATACAAGAAGTAAACCAAAACAAACATACACTATATAGAAAAGTAATCAACATATAAAGATAGTTAAACTGTTAAAGAAAATTAACTGTAAATAGACAGACTAACTAAACAATAACATATGCAAGTGCAGGCGTGACAGGTGACGGTTTATAGTAGGTTATTGCAAGTTTATAATTGAGTGTGATTTCTGTTTGAATGTTTATAATTGAGTGTGATTTCTGTTTGAATGTTTATAATTGAGTGTTTTTTGTTTGAGTGTTCATGATGTAGTGGGAGTTCTGTTAAATTGTTCATGATTGAGTGTGATTCTGTTTGGCTGTTTATAATTGAGTGTGATTCTGTTCGGCTGTTTATAATTGAGTGTGATTTCTATTTGAATGTTTATGACTGGGTGTGATTTTGCTTGACAGCTAATGATTGCGACTCTGATTCTTTACGACTTTCTGTGAGGCTGTGTAACTGTGACCATGCTCGTGTCCCTAGTGATACTCTGAACGTCGTGGCCTCAGACCACCGTCCCTTCACCACCAAGCAGAAGGCCATGGGCAAAGAGGACTTTACTAAGATCCCACACGGCGTGCCCGGGGTGCAGGATCGGATGAGTGTGGTCTGGGAGCGGGGTGTGGTAAGTGAAGGGGGTGAGGGCTGGCCCAGGAATGCTCTGATGCAGCTGGGCCTTCAATATCTCTGTCTGATCTCCATCAGGTCGGCGGCAAGATGGACGAGAACCGCTTTGTGGCTGTGACAAGCTCTAATGCAGCCAAGATCTACAACCTATACCCCAGGAAGGGCAGGATTATCCCAGGAGCTGATGCTGACGTAGTCGTCTGGGACCCTGATGCAACCAGGTATTTAACGCCCCCAAAGACGCACGGGGGCTACCCTAGTTCTGACCTGCCTTTAGAAGCTCTCTGGGGTTTACAGTCTGTGGAATAATGTGCTATACACATAGTGTACAACGCTGTTGTATTACCAACTACAGCTAAAATAATACAGGGAGTTCTCGACTGATGTCAGGTATTCGTTTCACAAATCCTTATGCAAGTGAAATTTTACGTATGTCGGATATACCTTCCCATACCATTCAGGAGATAAAGCAAAAAATATATTAGCAATATGTACTAAAGAAAACATATGTCATATATATGTCGTAATTTTGCGTTAATGCTTCTGTAAACTCTGTGTATCTCAGATATTTTTTACATAAGTCTGGATTTACTCAAGTTGGTTTTACGTAAGTCAAGAGCTGCTTGTACTTGCGTAGTTTCCTAAAACAGTTTTGTAAACCTGCATGTGTGTGTGTGTGTGTTTGTCCAGGACTATCTCTGTGAGCACTCAGCAGCAGGGAGGTGACATCAACCTGTACGAGAGTTTGCGCTGTCACGGCGTGCCCCTAGTCACCATCAGCCGTGGCAGGGTGGTGTGTGAGAATGGCGTCTTCATGTGTGCCGAGGGCTCTGGTAAATTCTACCCCCTCAGGACTTTCCCCGACTTCCTCTACAAGAAGATGATCCAGAGGGAAAAGGTAGAGAAATCCAGTTAAAATAATGTCTAATCCCTCTGACGCTTCTGTCGAGCAGAGCCGTGAATGGCTGGATGAATCTTTAATGGTAACTGAATATTCAAGCCATCCATCTTCATGTAAACCTTTATATATAGACACTGGAACACTTTTCATTTTAATGTGACATTTAAAATTCCAGCTCTTCTAAAATTTTAACAGGGAACCTCATTAACAAATTTAATATACACAGTCTACAGTTTATCCATTATATTTAAATAACAGATGTTCTGTAACATGACAGCATTCTCTGTCCTCTGGGCGCTGCCCTAGTTGTCCTGAGGGTATGAAAGTGACATCTGACTCTGTGTGTGTGTGTGTGTGTGTGTGTGTGTGTGTGTGACTTCACAGTGTCAGGTCCTGAAAGGTGTGGACCGTGCTCCCTATACCGGCGATGTTGCCATAGTGCATAACTCTGGGAAAAAGGAGACTGGACCCCCAGACGCGGACACCCCCACCCGACCCTGTACCCGACATGGGGGCATGAGGGACCTACATGAGTCCAGCTTCAGTCTGTCTGGTAAACACCTGGAACACATATGGGACACGTGTGTCTGAAGTTCCTCATGGCAAAGGCTGGGATGCAGGGCTGAGCACAAATATTTAAGGCCTGGGAGAGGAATGTTACATTCAGCACATTTAATGTATAAAGCATGGGATTGCAGCTGAATTCATATCCACAAGAAAATTTTGTTTTTATTAATATATCAATAATTTATAAAAGCATTTTTTTTTTGTCTGTTTATCCCCTAACAGGGACCCAGGTGGATGATCACGTTCCAAAGAGGTCTTCAGCCAGGATTCTGGCTCCCCCTGGTGGCCGGTCCAGTGGCATCTGGTAACCACGGAAACAACCACAACGGGACCAAGCGCAAGCCGTGGAGTTCAGTAGAGTGCTACTATGATACAACACAAACACATCAGTCTTCAGTAAATTAATGTCCAACCAGAAAAAACTGCACTGATTTTGTTTTGAAAAACTATAATCTCTGAAACACATTTTATGAAGGAAAGAAAATTGCACCATTTCCTGAGAAGGTTTTACAATGAATTTTGCATTTTACCCACCGATGTGGTCTTAGAGACAAGGCTCGTTATGAAATTTGACTTTTCGTGGATGCTGAGCATATGTGAATGATAAAACCAGTACAGTTTTTGTTGGTTTGGTGTTGACTGGGGTAATTTATCAATACTAGGAACAGACAAAATGCATAGATATGTATAGATGTAGGGTAGTCATGATGCGATGTGATTTCTGTTATGGTGTCTTCTTCGGTACGTATGAAAAAGTAAACCCTCCGACTTATTTATCTGTCATCTGTAAGGAGTTTCAGCCAAGGAACCTGGATCCTCTAATGAAGTCCCTCAAGCCCCTTGCTTTGATGTGAGCATCCAGCTTCCTGTTGAGTTGCACGTTGCCGTTCTTTAATATGACGTCCTGTAGTTATACTGCACACCCCTAACCATTGGACTCACTATGTATTTACAGTCTGCTGAGGCACCCGTTCTTAATATTGTGTTAATTTTTTGAAGCCCAAGAGAAACAAAATCCAAAAGCTTCAATTCATTTTTCTATATAATTTTAACAGGTCCATTCTGTACTTGTCACCAAGACTTAGTCTGCTATCTGACTTTGGAGAAAACGCGAATCGGTCCATATACGCTGTTGGTTTTTGGCAGGATCAGCAGCCATGTTTACAGACAACACGCTCCCATTTTTCCCCTGTGTTGGGAGTTCCTGAAGCAGGTCCATGTCATGTGACTGGGGTGAAACCTTCCTCGGACAGCCATCTGTCTTGCTTTGTACATCCTTGGATGTGACTTGCCTGTCTTCAATTGATTTCCCAATTGTTTTTGGGTCATGGAAAACAATGCTTTTGTTTTCTGTTGTCTGTAAAAGTGATATTTGCCGATGTTCTGTTGAGTATTTCATTATTTGCTTTTGAGTTACGTCTCAGGTTAGTCACACAGCAAAATACTGCCTCCACCACATGCCGAGCTCGACGAACACCTTGGAAAGGATGTGGCAAATCACTGAGGGCATTTAGTTGTCACCCTTCGCTGGAGGTGTAGCAGGCAGGTAAACGCACAGGCAAAAATGCAGCTATACGGCCATCCAGCACTACTTTATGTCCTCCATATGATCACATATCTTTTCCGAAAAAGTAGAGCAATACAGATGCAGTGACCCGAATCCTTTAAACACTTTTAAGTGACGTTAGCAGTGAATCACAGTGCGTTTCCAGATCCTTCTCAAACACACGCATACAGAGACTGTATTCTGTTGGATGGGGTCTGTGTTTTATGCAGTCTGTGGTCTAGGTGCTTACAGTGAGTGTTAGGATTCAAACTGCCGCCAGAATGTTCCAGTACTACAACATTTCTGGTCACATGACAGGCCTATTTTTTATTATTTAATTTTTTTATGGGGGAAGGTGGACGTGTAACCCACACCTTGTTCTGTTTTCCAAAGCTGACAGTATGTTATTATGAGACCTGCATGAACGGCATGACAACAGAGAGGGCTCCGGGGGAGGGGCGGGAACAGCATAGGCAAGCCAGGGAGCCTGATCACCGCGTTACTGAACGTTAACATTTTAAAGAGAAATGGATTTTAACCAGAGCTCTGGTCACATGTCACCTGAAAAGATCCTTTTCACGTATTCCCAGTTTATCCATAACGTTATTTAAAGTGCTTTAAGCCTTTGTTATGACTTGTGAGTATCAATAAAGGTGTATATGATCAAAAGGACTGGGAATGCCTCTGTTTGAGGTGGAAGTAGCTTCGCCTCCTATTCACACGGTCTCATTCGGAGGCTTACGTCATGCTGTATGTCTGACGTCATCTCGTCACGCCTCCACGCTGCTTTTGGTGGGGGGGGGGGGTTCAGTAGAGGTTCCTCTGATGCCCTTTCACTGTCACCACAACGCACAGCAAGAAAATGTGCACGGGCATAAACAGTGTTTCAACTGGTGCTGGAAGATTTTTAAAAGAACATTTTTAATTGCCGCAGTTTGTTTTATTTTTGTAGTTATTTTTTCAAAATGGCACTTTGTGAAAAGGTCTGTGATTGTATGTATCTGTAGAGACTTGTGTTGAAAGGTGAACTTTACGTACTGGTTTGTTTCTTATCACCGAATGAGTGTGAAATAAACCACCGAATTCTCAAAAGTCCTTCATCTTTCCATCCTTATTTTAAAATTGATTTATTATTATGTGCTGAACACTGCCGTAGGTACAATTAACCCGAACACACCAGTTCAAGTATAACCTAGAAACAACCTTAATGTCTTCATTACAGTTTACATAAACTGCATCCTTGGCACACGTTTTAACATCAAAATAGCGCCCTTATATTAAATAGCGACAAATAAATACCATAATTTCAAATTCATAATTCATACCCATCAGAAAAAATACTTGGTGATTTTAATGGTCGTCGCTAGACGATGATATAAAAATGAAATTAAGCCTGAAATAAAAAAATAAACGTTCGTACAATATAATATGTAGGCCTAGTTATTCGCGTGCAGACTTATCTATCACATAAACATGACATAATACTTCGCCCTAGTAAGGATGTGAGAAACAGAGCCGAAGGCTACGTGCGTTTAACCCTAAAGCCAGCACCTGGGCGTCGTGTGCGCGCAGCGTGTGAACACGCACGAAAAGCTCCGCGCGCGTTCTTGCCTATACTTACCGTAGGGGCACCTGCGCAGCTCGTACATGCACTCTCCTGGACGCGCGTCGGCGCCGGTCGGGTGCGGAGCGGCGGCTGCTGGACTGCGGCGGGGGGTCTCTTCTGGGACGCGGTGAGTAGCACAGATGAAAACGCCTGGCCCCTGTGACGGAGCGGTGCGGACACGGAGGAGGGTGTCCGGCCGCCGGCGGAGATACCGCGCGCCGCTAGCGTGACAATTCTCCTGGAGGCCTGCAGAGGAGGCCAAGCTCATCGCATTTTCATTGCATTGCATTTACATTGCATTTACATTACCTTTGCCGTATTGGGCACAGCCGACGTCCCGATGCAATATTTTTTACATCGGTTTATAATTACGTGTTTTCATATATTTATAAATGAGTAAATTATCAATGTGCCGACTTCCACCTTCTGCTCCGTTACTGATTACACCATCGACTTACGTGGTCTATTTACCCGGTTACTCCGCTATAGCTGGTTAGCTCGTACGCTCTTGCGCTTACGGATATTCCCGCAGAGCGGTGACTGATTCTTCCAGCATAGAACTGCAGCATCACTTTCTCTCGTGGGACTTGAACCAACAGTTTTCAGGTTAGGCGGGTGTGTCCCTAACCATGACGCCCCATTCTCCTCATTCCTTACAGTCCTATTATGTAAATAAGTTATGTTATAGATGACATTATAGCAATCCAGTACTGATACAAGCGGGATACCATTTCCCTGGGCAGGTAGCCTAAGGTAGTTTCATCTCAAGGTTATCTGTGTGAATATGTAAATGGCTCCTAAATTCTCCTTTTAAATACTTATTTGTTTATCTGTCCTCGTTCGATACACCATAATTTCATCTACCTTCAGAAATCGACAGTTCATTGTGTTCATGTATAAATTGTATAATCTGGGTTGATTGAATATAGATCCTAATTGGCTAATTGATGAGTTAGTAGCATTTGAAATTATTTTGCCCCATGACTGAAATGAAAAAGGAAGAAGGAAGTTTAAACAGGAGAGTGATGGATCTTTACCTGGGATCTTCACTGTTTGTTTGTTTTTTTGGTGCTACATATTTTCCGTCCATGACTTCAAGCTGGAATCAGTGATGCTGTCGGGAGAGTGTCTCTCCCCTTGTTCTGTTGGGTGACATACAGACAGGCTCAGTATCCCAACATGCCAAGACGTTTTGCTGTCAGTCCCTCACTCTAGTCTTCTGCGGTCTGCACCTCGTCTCCCTTCAGAGAGGCCGCTGCTGAGTAGAAGACACACGGCGGAGCTGGAGCAATCATGGGGTCGTCAAGGGCAGGCATGCTGGGGTCCTGAGGTAGACTAGGGTCTTACTGCTCACTGTTAAGGCAACTGACTACTCGAGATGTATGATATGGCGGTTAACATATTGGTTCGTAAAAAATCAGGACCTTGCATTCAGTTCAATGTGTCAGTCTTGCTTTATATTGCCTCCTAACATTTAGACTTTAGTCAATATTCAATATTAAAGTTTCACTGCCTGCACCCCCGGTAATATATGGTATCAGTAATATAATACACAACGATATCAATTATCAGTATTGGTCAAAATTTCTACATCGATGGACCACCGCCGATGCCGTTGGATATCTGTCATATTGCTGTCACGTCGGGAACGGGGCATGGTGCTATAGGCAACAGCCCTCTTCACCTCCCAGAATCAGCTGTCTGTTGGCCTGTCCAGCATGAGCGGGGAGAGTATCTAGTGCCACACAGAAGCCCCAGCCAGCTGATTCAGCTCAATCCACAGAGACACTGTGTGACAGTGTTGCATGTGCAGCGCACTGATTTGGGCCACGTGTCTCTGGGTCGCCCGATCCGCAGCATCGGCAGGGGCCGCCGGCTGTGCCTGTTCCTCACCAAGGGCTGCCCCGTGCCAATCCGGGCCAGTGGCACACTGACCAAGGTAATGTGGCTGTAACTTCACTCTGCAGTGCTTTTTACAGCGTCTCTGCTGCTGGGATAGAATAGATCAGAACATCTTATGGTGCAGCTCATGTGATAGTATGCCAGTGCTTACCAATTCACACTCAGAGTTTGCAGAATGCAGAGCTGGGCTGGCAAGAGTGGCCTGTTACAGGATACAGTGCAGGACACAGCCAGGACGAGGAAGTGCACCATTATCAGCACTGTTGAAAATAAGGACTCCGTGTAAGTCAGTCTGTGAACAGGATGAGTATAGTGCACTTGTATCACTGTAATTTGGTCTGTCAGCAGGTAAGATATGTACTTTTATGAGTGTGATTTGCTTTGTGAGCGGGCTCAGTGTAGTGTACTTTTATCAGTATGTTTCTGTCAGCGAGCAGGCTGACAATAAGTGTATTTTTATCACTGTAGTTCTGTCTGTTACCAGGAAGAAGGTGGTATACTTTTCTTTGTGTAAGTCATTCCACAAGCAAGCTAGGGGCAATGTACTTTTCTCAGTGTAAATCATTCCATGAGCAGGCTAGATGCAGTGTACTTTTCTCGGTGTTAGTCATTCCATGAGCAAGTTATGTGCAGTGTACTTTTCTCAGTGTAAGTCATTCAACGAGCAGGCTAGGTGCAGTGTACTTTTCTCAATGTAAGTCATTCAATGAGTAGGCTAGGTTCTGTGTACTTTTTTCTCAGTGTAAGTCATTCAATGAGCAGGCTAGGTGCAGTGTACTTTTCTCAATGTAAGTCATTCCATGAGCAGGCTAGGTGCAGTGTACTTTTCTCAGTGTAAGTCTTTCCATGAGCAGTCTAGGTGCAGTGTACTTTTACCATATGGTAAGATTCCTGTGAAAAGCACGGCTCAATCACGCTTATAATAATGTTTGGCTGATTCTAAACAGTAGCAAAGACTCCCCTTTCTTAAACAGTGGTTTCCTTTAATCGTTCAGGAAATGTTCCGCCTCTAAAAATAGGCTTCGGCTGCCTTTTATCCAACATTTCCATCAAACATTTGAGCCATTTCATGTCTGGCCAAGGTGCATCTAAGTGGAGGGTTTGGGTGAAAAGGGCAAGCTGCTGACTGAAATCCAGAGCTGATCCACTGTGTGAGTAGTGGTTCTGGGTGGCCAGTATGTTGGGCTTAGTGAATCTGCAGTCTGTCCCAGGATACTCAAGGAACACCCTAGGTGGGAAGCCAGTACATCACAGGGTAGACATGCACACAGTGGAAACCCCGTACAGACACAGAGAGAATCCACACACACTCGGATATGAGTTGGAATCGCTCGTAGGAATTTTACTTACACAAAAATTTGCTGAGGGTAGAATGAAAAATGATTGGTTCACAGGAGATAACCAATCGGATTGTAGAAGAGGTTGGTTCAAGCAGCTAGAGGAGGTGGGACTAAGACATCTGATTATTTGGCCCTGCCTCCTCTAGTTGCTTAGCCCAACCTGCTCTACAGTCTGATTGGTTATCTCTGTTTCTTTCTGCCCTCAGACCATTTTTGTGGAAAAAAGCTCCCATGAGTGTAGGAATCAAACCTCCAATCTTGGAGGTGTGGGGACACAGTGCCACCCACTGTACCACCCAGAGTATACTTTAGTTTTTTCATCAAATACTCTGCCCTGCTTTCCCAAACCCTTTGCACATTATGTGATTAACACTGAAAATGAGCCTTCTGTGAGGGCAGGTTTTCCCCAGAGGGCCTGGTCCTTGGTTATGCTTTCATTCCATAATCATCATCCCACCAATGTAAGTCTCTCCTTGGAAATGCTAAAACAGGCTGCCTTGTGTAATCGGTAGGGTGTTTCTGATTAGGGTTTATGATCTGAACTCTGAGAAGAACACTTGTTTTGTTTGGCATCTGAATCGTGATCATGTTTGGAAAAAGAGAGAACGATCTTGAAAGTCCTCTCCCAAAAACAGCCTAATGGATTTAGGGTTTTATTTTATTTGTTTTAAGGTTTTTGGTGAGTCAAATAGGTTCTTACCTGAATCTGGGTGTCCTTTTTCTAGGAATCAGTCGTGGCTTTGCCTCAGAGGAGCAAGAATTTTACAGCACGCCAGGACAAGGTTCAAGGTGGGTCGCATCGGGCAGAGCCGGTGGTGTTTTCTCATGCATTTTATGACCTGTATAGTCAGCTGAGGTTGTGTGTGAGATGTGTATTGTGTGGTACAAACATCTTGTAGATGTAATTATTGTGTAAGCTAAGTGGCTCAAATGGGTCCACTTGTAAAGGAGGTCGATCCCTCTGCTCATTGCCTCCCTGGCCACTATCCGACAGTCCATCAGCTTGTGCCTGGGTCGTGTTTGTGTGCTTCCATTGTACAGATTAGCATTTCCCTTGCTTGTTTGGCAGCCTTATGCCACAGATCTCAGATATCATTTGGTAGCTTAAATATATGTCCTTTGGTAGCTCAGTTGGTAGAGCAGAGGACTGTAGAGGAAAGACACTGCCATCCTTAGGTCGCTGGTTTGAATACGGTGCAAAGGAGGAATATTTGGGGTGGTGTGTGGCTTAACAGGTTAGGGGGTGCTGTGCTTGTGACTGGAAGGTTGCTGGTTCAAATCCCTGTGTGATTTTGCTATTGGGCCCCATAGTGAGGCCCTTAACCCCCAGTTGCTCTAGGGACTGTCTGACCCTGCTTTCCCAAAACAAAAAAAACATGTCACTTTGGATAAAAGCGTCTGCTAAATAAATAAAAATGTAAATGAGGTCTGAGCTATTTCTTAGAATGTTCTAGTCCCAATGGAGGAAGGCCAAACTCCAGTAGTTGATGTCTCTGGCAGACAGAAGGGCCTGTGTTGGGTCTCCAAGCTTTCTTAATCCTGTAGGCACTCGGTGTCCCTGTGCGCTTTTGCCAGGCCCATAAAGAACCAGGTCAATACCTTTGTAAGCCTTGTATTTCTCAGACAATGGGAGTCACATGACACCACCAGCTGCATTGGATACAAAACAGATGGATTAACGTGGAGTTTGGCTACAGGAATATGTCGGTCACTGTATACTGATAACACTGACAGATTTCTGATATGTCTTCAGAGAAAGCTTTGTTTTGAGTCACCTGGCCTCGCTAGGTGCTCATTGCAGCCTGCTGCTAATCATTGACCAGCACTGTTCCTGTCTGTAGGAATGAGCCTGTTTTGGGATTAACCAGCAGGCTTACGATCCCCCCTCATGACAGCAGGCGTAGCTGGCTTTCCTCTAGGCAGCAGGGGTGTTTACCGCCACTCAAACCACGCCTTTGCATGAGGCTCCCTGTTGGCCACAAACAATTACTACACTAAATATGAAATAAATGCATTGCCTATTTAGAAGACGCTGAGGCAGCATGTTCTACTAACCAGCTATGATGTTCTGACTGTACTCACTAGCTATGTAGATTTTGAAAAGCCTGGGGGGAGCTCCGAAGTGACTTTTTGAGTGGGTCACCAGAGACAAAAAAATCCCAGCCCTGCCCTTTCACACACTTGCATCCTGAGTGTCCGTGCTACTGCAGTCAGCCCATTCCTGTGTGTCATCCAGCTCTGACCGTCGTTCTTATTTGTAGGGTTGACAGATGCACTGGTTCATGGTAAACCTTTTACCCCTTCGGTCTGCATTCACTTTGTCAGCTTGGTTTGTCAATATGGTTGCACTTTCACCTTTATAAATCAGTTTATGTCTTTTGGCTCAGATCCAGACTGTATGCTTAGTGTTTATACTTTGTTAAATCGAGATGATATCTGTAAGATCTCTGTAACATAGGCTGCTACATGGGCATCTATGAAAGTGTGTTTCTCGCATGGCATCAGTGTGCGGATGTTCTTCAGTACAGTACTGTCACCCTGTCCTCCCAAGGCGCCCATTCCTCCACCTTTCCATGGACAGATGAGCGGATGTTACAGCCGGAGGTGGCAAGCTCAGGTCCGGTAAGTACAAATCCAGACCAAGTTGTAGTTTCAACCAACCAGTTGAGTACTCTGTGACTGAGACTTTTTATACTCAACTGGTTGGTTGAAACAAAAACTTGGTCTGGATTTGTACTTTCTGAACCTGAACATTCCACCACTGCCCCGTGTCTCCTCACAGATGGGGCATTTCTGCCATCCTGTTACCTTGGGTGGTGGAAGGCTCCTACGTTCCATGTTCTCAAACTGTTTAAATTCCATCCCGTGGAAGGCAGTCTAGCAGCTGTCCGGAAAACAGGAAAACGCATCCCGTAGATCAGAGGGAGTCCAAGGCCATGAATTGGGTTCTTTTTGTTTTGTGTTTTGCTGTTGGGTAAACATCTCAGACTTCAGTTGTATTTGACGCGAGCATATTGTATTATTAGCATTACAAGATTAGCATCAGCTGTGCAGTAGAAGTACGGTGAGCAAACAGAATGTGCATTTGTTTACAAAAAGGATTAAAAGGGGCTTAGTGTCACAGCCAGATTCCCACAGAGGTCGGAGAGTGCATGATGTCTGTCACAGTGCTGAAGATGCGTCTGACGATGGGAGGATTAACGGAGGTGTACAGCTGTCAATAGACCCAGTCACTCTGCAGCTGCAAATCGTCTCTGCGGTGTTTATTCAGATGTAAACGCTGTGTTTTTTTATTATGTTACAGCAGAGGCAGCAGGTGGGTTGAATGGTGTGACAATGCTGTGCGCATTTTCCGAGTATTGCTGGTAGGAGAGCAGTCGCGGTCGGTTTGAAGGCACATTCCACCAAGACTGTAGGATAGCCAGCCGTACAGGGCACAATCTCTTCTGAAGGCACCGATGGCCATTTCTGACTTAAGGCATGTTGGACCTTGTAGAGCTTTCCACGTGTGTACAGCAGAGACTACAGAGGCAGAATTATCTGGCAATCAGAGCGCAAACACTGCAACTTTGTATCTGCAGCTGTCGAAACGAAAATGTTTACCAGAGACGAGATCCAATCAGGACTACTGTAGTTCGCGTAAGGCAGGGGTATTCAACTAAAATTTAAAGAGGTCCAGTTAGAGAGAATTTCTTGAAGCAAAGGTCTGGAAGATCATAATGTCTGACTATTTAGTGTGATATATGTAAGTAGCCTATTAGTTGTATCAACATTGCATGTAATCAATGCCTGACTGTCAAATCAAATTAACCCAATACAATTCAAAAATGTTTTGACAATATTTATTGTCACGTGACATAAACTGAACATATATGTATGACTGCCGATATGTATAATGTTTTCTCATTTACTAAATAACAGTAGGGCTGCATTTCAAAATAAGAGAAAATAAATAAAATGTGATAATTGTAAATGTTTAAATAAAGTGCTTAACTTAAGCCGTAAAACCCTAATACAGTCGTGTTTATGTCATATTTTAGTGTTCATGGATTTAAGTATTGGTTTCAATAATCCCACACGTAATAAAATTAAAGTGTCGTTTTAATATAAATACATACGAACTTATCACTTGAATCGCTATTAGAGTAGGATATGGGCGGTCTTATTATTTTGAAAAGATATAAAACGTGACGTGAAATTAAGTGAAAAGATGTGCTGTAGAACACAGACAGTCTAGTTAAGATTGAGTGAGACGTGATGTGAATTTCTGACACTGTGGCCTGGTCAGTAAGGACCCATCCGTGGGATACTTTCCTTGCATATTTTCTTTGTCCCAGGAGATTTTAGGATGGAGAGACTGAGTTTGCTTTCCAGTCAGCTGACAGAGAGGGGCTCTTTCTGGGCAGGCTTCCAGGAAAGAAGAGCCCAAGTGCTACTGCTTAGGTGGGACTCATTCAGGGATGGGAGGGAGCCCCAATCTTACACCGGCTGATGGATCAGACCAGTGTCAGACGTCACCTGCTGGTGTTTTCCTGTCCATTTAAAGCATCTTCAATCTGCTGTTGTCTCTCTTCTGGTGCTGCATCATATTCACCTTTGCTTCTCAGTGTGTTACCACTGTCTTCCCCTTCTGCGCCTTCCAGTCTCATAACCAGCCACAGCAGGATCCTGCATCCCAGAATTCCCTAACACGCCGTGTCCTGGGGTGTGGAAGGGGGGTCAGAGGAGCAGACAGGCTACATCCCACATTTCTCCAGGGGGGGGCATGGGGTCCGAGTGGCCCCAGATCAGGATGGAGAGGCAAACAGTATTCCTACGCAACGCACCACCCTTTCTCCAGCTGAGTATCGTTAAGGCAAAAGGGGCAGGTGTTCAGGCACACTGAGCCCCCATACCCCCCCCCCAACATGCCTGGTCTCCAGTCTATCGTATTTCAGGAATGTCCAGGTCAGACCAAGCCAATCGATGTCCGTGCATATAAACCACCGAAAGACCTGAATAGCTCAATTGATTAGCCATTTTCTTGCTTCACTTGTACATCACCTTGCACAAAAGCATCTGCAAAATAAAATATGTAAATGTAACTATGGGTTAGCTGAGGGATTGAACCATGACATTTTTGTGAGAAATGGTGAGATAGTGTTTTGGGCTTTACATATTCCAGTGTCCTTTATTTGGCTTTGTGTTGAAGTATATAAGGGCCTTAATGCTCTGGTTAAACAATGTTCTGCTGACCCATGTCTGACACTGGCTTCAGACAGCCTAGGGGATCTGAGGTCCTTGTTCATTCAGGTGTACTGGCCGATGTCCCCGTTGGCGCCCGCCATCTGAGTGAGAAAAGTGCACCGCTTTGAACTGCTCTCCCAAGATGATGTGTGAAGTTGAGATGTTCCATTACCTACAAGGCCCCACTAATGTGTGTGTCAGTACCCAAGAGCTGTGTGTAATCACATGTGGTAGGAGAATGAGGCATGATGAAAGCTGATCCATGCCGGGATGCAGGTGCGTAACGCTGTGAGCGAGCTGGGTGTGGTAGCAGGTGGGGGGTGCCCTCTGTAGTCTGATCATGGGAATGTTGAAGGTCTTTAAGCGCCAGGTAGGGCCCAGCTCCTGGTGTTCATATTGCTGTCTTTAGAGGATGGTGATCTATTTCCTATTGGTCTCAGCAGGTTAGGACCCTGGGCCTGTGATCGATCCTTAACCCCAGAGCTGGGCATACCACCCAAAAATTTATATCATGGTATTTTTCATAGTTACATCAGTTTCACTGTATACGACGGTATTTTTTATCTTTTTTTAAGTATTACTGGGCGTTTCCCGCATTTTACAGGACACATTTTTATTTTACATTTTTGCACTGTTCCCACATTAACTATATTATTTTATTATTAGCCATTGCGCCTATCCGCTACCTTAATGATAACATACGGCTAAC
>JAODKC010000043.1:17258492-17279218 GCA_026777985.1 Mormyrops attenuatus
ATTTTTAGCGGTGCAGCAGTGAAAAAGGTCCCCCCTTAAACAGTTTCCAGCTGTGCCACTTTCCGAACGTTGTGTAGACTATTTAAACCAGTATTGCGGTATAAGAAAGAATCATATTATAACAATAATAAAAAATGGTTTTCGGTATGAACCGGTATACCGCCCAATACTGCTTAACCCCCATTTGCTCCAGGGACTGAGCTTTATGAAAAAATGTATGTCGCTTTCGATAAAAGCACCTGCTAAATAAGTAGAAATAAATAAATACTGTTGATATTGCTAGATTTGGCTGCTGGATTGATATCTTCATTTAATCTCGCCTTTCAGAATGAGATATTCACTCACGGTGGGAGTTCATTGTACATGTGTATATATTTAGGAATAGTGTGTTTCCTTTGTGTTTATACTCTGGGGTCTCCAGGGACACTAATCTGAGGCCAGACAGTGTTTTCGCTGTAGAGCTGAGCCCTGGTGTTGAAACATTAACAGAATGGGCTGTTCTTTAATCCCTATCATGCATGAAGAAGCCATGCTGGGAACGTGAACAAGGTTACGTTTATCCAGCTCTCAGGTTACCTGGTTGCTGGTAAGGACTGTCACACGGCCTGTGATGCCCCTGATGATGACCTTCCTGGGCTTTTGCACTGTTGTTCAGTGACCATTCAAGATGCTGGTCGTGCCTGTGGAGAGGTGCTCAGTGTCTGTCTGCACATCATGTTGGATCTTATTGAGCGCCTCACGTGGCAGCCGGCACTGGACTGTAATGCACATGCTGGGAAATGCAGACAGTCCTTGGTCCTCACTGTCCTACTGCACTGGTGTATCCTAGCAGAGACTCCTCTCCTTGGTCTGCCTTATTGGTTGGCTGGAGCAGAGGCTTCCTACCTGGTCTGCATTATCACCTTTGGCATGCTTTGGTTGGCCAGCACAGGACCTCGTCCCGTTGTTCTGCCTTAATAGCATGTCTGTAGCTGTAACCCATTTCAGGGGCTGCATCCTTCTAAAGCTGCATTTGAAGACCGAATGTTTCACAGTGACACGAAAAGGCTGTCCCATTTCAAAGGCTCCTTCAAATGTGCCCTAGAAATTTGTCCTTCTGTTCCCATCCAGTCCAGGCCTGGCGAGCTGATGCTCATGTATCACAGGACTTATGGCCGCTAACCTGCCTAATTAAAATTTATCAGTGGTTGGATGATGAAAGCCTAGTCTTTGGGTAAGCTTTCCTCCTATATGCCCTTCCTGCTTTTCAATACATGAACCCTTTCCTGACTGCTTCTCAAGCTATCTCTCAAGAGTCAAAGTCAGGAATAAAGAAGGAGCTTACTTCTGAACTCTCACTTGCCTTTTTTACTTTGGCGCCCCCTGTCTGCTGGGAGAAACAACAGTTGATTAACCTGACAGATTTACACAGATTACAGTTCATCAGGTCTCCTCTCAGATCCATAGTTCTTTGTGTTGCAATTATGACAGACGAAAGCAGACACAGTAAATGAGCTTGGAATTGCCTTGAGTCCTCCGGTTGGCACAGTAAACCTCATTGGGGCCTTCAGCGAGCCCTTAACCCCAGCTGATCCAGGGATGCTAGATGCCAGCTGACCCTGTGCTCTGACCCTAAATCTTCTTCACTTGTATGTCACTTTGAACAAGCATCTGCTGATTAAATGAAGAACATAGACTGAAATATCAATCCCAGACACAAACTGGCTCCAATGCTTTTAATGCAGTTTATAAATTGCGACGCTTCTTATGTTTATTCGTTGATAGTTTTCTCTGCTGTCTCTGTCTTGTGACTTTTGCTGTTGCTGGTATTGCTTCCTGGACAACGGTGATCTCATTACTCTGGGCATTGCTTTCCGCAAACAGTTTGCTAAGTCATTCCTTTATCTAATGGTAAACACAGAACATATGGAGAGTCCTAGTCTCTCTTTGACTGTCTGCACAATCACTCTAATGTGTCTGTTTCAGCTGGGGCATGGCTGTGAATGTGTATTCAACGTCGGTGACAATAGAGAACCTCAGTCGACATGACATGCTGGCATGGGTCAACGACTCCCTGCACCTCACCTACACAAAGGTGGAGCAGCTGTGTTCAGGTCAGCCTGTCATCATGTATCTCTGTGGCCCATCTGTGCTCAGGTCAGCCTGTCACTATGTATCTCTGTGGCCCATCTGTGCTCAGGTCTGCCTGTCATTATGTATCTCTGTGGCCCATCTGTGCTCAGGTCTGCCTGTCATTATGTATCTCTGTGGCCCATCTGTGCTCAGGTCTGCATGTCATTATGTATCTCTGTGGCCCATCTGTACTCAGGTCTGCCTGTCATTATGTACTGATCTGTGTGACCCATTAGCCTGTTAAGTTTCACTGTGACCCATCTGACTTCAGGTCGGCCTATCGTTAAGTTTCACTGTGACCCATCTGTGTTCAGGTCGGCTTGTCATTAAGTATCACAGTAACCCCTCTGTGTTACAGTACTGTATATGAACGGTGAGGGGATTTGCTTGTGAGATGAATAAAAGCTCCAGAATGCCATCTACATGTGTCCCCAGGAGCCGCTTACTGCCAGTTTATGGATATGCTGTTTCCTGGCTGTGTTCTCCTTAAGAAGGTCAAGTTCCAAGCCAGGCTAGAGCATGAATTTATCCACAACTTCAAAGTCCTTCAGACAGCCTTCAAGAAAATGAATGTTGACAAAGTGAGTACTTAATTCAGTTCATCTGCCTTGATACAAGTACAGGCATACCCCGCTTTATGAATGTTTGTTATGCCACTTTGTTTTTACAAAACACCTACATTAGCAAGTGTTTTTGTTAACTGAAAGAAATCCCTAGAGGATTTTCATTTTTACGAAAAGGGAGAAAATTGAAAATAGTGTTTAGCATTTGTTTACATTCACGTGCCGCATAATGATGTTCCAGCCAACAACAAACCACATATATGTGGTCCCATAAGATTGTAATGGAGCTGAAAAATTCACCTAGCGATGTTATAGCTGTTGTAACATCATAGTGCAAAGCATTACTCACGTGTTTGTGGTGTTGCTGGTATAAACAAACCTACTGCATTGCCAGTCGTATAAAAGTATAGCACATACAATTATGTACAGTACAGAATACTTGGTAATGTTAATAAATGTTACTTTATGTAACAATGTTACTGGTTTATGCATTAAATAATATACCGTACTTTTTATCGGTTTTCCATGTAGCTTAGATGTGTAGTAAACTATACCATCAAAGTCTGTTGTGATGTTCTCACAACAGCAAAATCGTCTCGACGCATTTTTCACAATGTCCTTAAGCGATACATGACTGTATTGATTCTGGTAAGTGAAAATGCGCTGTACAGACATTATTTGTACCTTATGTAGGCTGGGTATTTATCACTTAATTCCTGCTATCATGTATGTTATTTTAGGTTTTATGTTATTTGGTAGATTATTTTTTTTTTAGATCTGGGAACGCTCAAATTTTTCCCATGTAAATTGCTGCTTATTGTTTCATGGCTTTATGCCATTTTGGCTTATGAAAGGTTTCATAGAAATGCTCTGCTTTCGGGTAGCAGGGAAACCTGTGCTGCCTGTTAGTCAGAAGGACAGATCGAGGCTGCAGAAAAACGAACGCCAAATTTCACATTACTCCTCTTCTTTATAATGGCATGTATTTGCACAAATTGACACTTTCGTAAGCAAAAAATTTGTGTGGAATGCACCTGCAAATTTCTTGTTCCTAAACTGGGTGATGACAATGTGATCAGAAAATCAGGATGATTTTTTTGGGTTGAATGTATTTTACTTCGGAGACTTCCATTACAATGTAATCCAACAAAGTCTTTTCAGAGGCTGAAATTGGACTCGCATGTTCTTTATTTTCATAAAGATGACCCTTTGTGAAATGTGTTCCTTAAGTCCTTGATTAGATGATAATATTCCCTTTCCTTCCTTCAGGTTATTCCTGTAGAAAAGTTAGTGAAGGGCAAGTTCCAGGACAATTTTGAATTTCTGCAGTGGTTCAAGAAGTTCTTTGATGCGAATTATGATGGGAAAGAGTACGACCCCGTGCTGGCCAGACAGGGCCAGGATGTGGCCCCACCCTCCAATCCAGGTGAACACAAACCCAGGGTTTCCTACAAACCCAAGAAACCTAGTGGCGCCTCAGGTAACACACTGTTTCCAGCCCCAGCTGAGAATGCTACAGGGTGTGCTGTGCCTGCTGGTGTAGGGTGACCCTCTGTTTGACCCAATGTTTGAGTTCTCTTTCATCCACTCTTTGACCTGCTATTTGACCCACTCTATGATAAACGCTTTAACCCTCTCTTTAATAAATTCTTTGACTAGCTCTTTGACTCTCTTACCTGCTCTTTGACCTTTTCTTTGATACTTTTTTGACTCCTTTGACTCTCTAACCCGGTCTTTGACCGACTCTGCTACATTCTTTGACCATCTCTTTGACTCTATCTTTGATCCACTCTGTGACCTCCTCTTTGATCAGATCTCTTTGACTCATTCTTGGAATCTCTCTTTGACCCTCTATTTGACTCTTGTATTGATCAACTTTTGATGCACGGTTTGATCCGGTATATGATATTTTGATACTTTTTCACCCACTTGTTGGTCCATTCTTTGATCAATTCTTTGGTACACCCTTGGATTAGCCTTGCGTGTCAAATCTCTCACTGTCCACACAATTTAACTCTCCACTATTTCAGAAACAGAAATTACCCTCTGGTTAACCTGTTTTTGTAGAATGTGATTAGTTATCCTAATGCATGCATATTCTGATCCTGACAGACAGTTCATGTGTCTTGCAGGTCTTTGTAGTCTTAAGTCAACATTGTTTTTGTTCAGTTTAGGACCATTGTTGGCACGGTTTTTGGCTTTCATCTCCAAATCACGTTTTGGGCATTATAAAAGCTAAATATCGTTTAGCCTGCTGTATGTTCTATACATCAAACTGAAAAGCCCCATGATCTGATTTGCCTCCCCATGCCATACTGGGTTGACTTGGACTGATCTGTTTCTGCGGCATGTTGTGTATCTGGATGTTTGACCAGTGACAGGACTCAGACCTGAGCTACAAATAACTTATGTGATGTCATCATGCAGTGCCACACAGGACGTCCCCCACAGTGCCTAAAACGATGCCCGGCCCACAACGGGCCCTCAACAACACTTCATCCCTTGGCACGAGGAAGAACACAGCCGTGGCACGTAATGGTGGCAGCGAGGCCGAAGCCCAGATTGCAGAGCTCAATCAGCAGGTACGTTTCTCCATAGTGGCCAGATTAGGACCTCCTCACCCCATTAATCTGGAGCACCAGGGCATAGGCTGACATGGCCCTTCTGTCTTCCCTCAGCTAATGGACCTCAAACTGACAGTGAACGGCCTGGAGAAGGAGAGGGATTTCTACTTCAGCAAACTCCGTGACATCGAGCTCATCTGCCAGGAGAATGAGAGTGAAAATAATCCCATCCTGGGCAGGATTACCGAAATCCTCTATGCAACAGAGGTATCTGTCCAGATGGCCTATAGGCAGGAACGCGCAGTGTCTACTCTGTTCACATACATTATCTGTATTCATCATATTATTCCCTATTTATTTGTAGTGTCACAGTGATTGTGATCATATTCAGCTGTTGTTCAGGTGATTTGTACCTCTGTAACATACATCATCTTCATCTTGGATAAGCAGTTCTCAAAGCAGCAGGTGAATTATTTGCAGTCTGTATCCTACTTGAATCAGGAAATCTCCTCTGCAATGTTACTGCAGCCAAGGTCATGTGCTTAGTTACACACTGTTCTAAATATATCAGCAACAGGCAGAAGCACATGACACAGGTCAGGCATAGGATCAGCGCAATAGAGGTGACTCAGACAGGGACAAACAAAAGCAGCAGGGTGCTGGGGGTCTGACAGGATAGGATGGGGAGGAAGGTGGGTGGATGGAGAGTGAGCTGATAGGATGGGGAACATGGAGGGTGGAGAAAGAGTGAGCTGATGGGATGGGGAGCATGATGGGTAGAGGAATAGTGAGCTGATAGGATGGGGAGCATGATGGGTGGAGGACCAGTGAGCTGATGGGATGGGGAACATGGTGGGTGGAGTGAGTGAATTGATGGACTTAGTCACATGATTCCCCTTCCTGAGATGTCCACTTCCCCCATTTACTGTGAGATGGAAGCAGGAGTTTAAAACAACACATATGAGGCCCCCAATCACTGAAAATGTTATCTTCACAGATGAAATTGCACCTCCAGGGAAACCTTGTCTGTCTCTCTCAGTCTGACTTTCTCAGTCTGACTGACTGACTGCCTGTCCAGTTTGGTCTGAGAATGACACCCTGTTTGCCTTCCTTGTGTGATCATTACCTTTCATCTTCATCCTTGCAATAAATTACTTTGAGGCAAACCCCAAGTGCATGGCTGTTCTGGGAAGGAGCTGAATTCGACAGTCTGACATCACCATGTACAGCTACAGTTGTTTCCTTCAGGCTGGTTATACCTAACTGTTTGAATGAATTTTCCTCTGTTTCAGGATGGCTTTGTTGTACCTGAAGATGAGGACATTGATGAACAGTCACACGAGGACCATAATGAATACTAAATGCTTCTCCTGATGCTGTATGCTTTCTGTCTGCCTATCCCTACCTCTCAGTCATCTTGTGTCGTCTCTGCTCTTATCTTCTGACTCTCTCACTTCCCTAGGTCTCTACAGCCGCCACACTCTGATCCTGGTGTTGACCAGCCTACCGGACCAACTCCCGCACCTCCCCCCCCACCCACCCATGCAGTCACAGAGTAACATTAATATCCATTCCCAACCACTTCAGCGTGGTGTGGGATCGAATGACCGGCAGTCTTACTGAGGTGCTGCTGCAATCAGGTCACTTTCAAAGCTGTCGGTCCTAGACATCAGCCACTATCTTGCCTGGTTTTGTAGCCCTCTCCCTGATTCCTATAATCTGTCCCAGTTATCCCAATACACTCTGCTACCCCCCGTAACAGTGTCCATAATGTTGCATAACGATACAGCTTCTCTGCACCAAAATGTACACTGAAGTGGTTTTTAAATGCCTTCCCAAATACTTTCAATACTATTTTAAGATGAATACCTGAAAAATAACTTATGGAAACATATTACTGGAGACTGATGAGTCGGTCAAAGGGCTGATGTTTGTTTGAAAGTTAGTGTGAGGATTATTGCTTTTGTTGGTTTGACTTGATTTCGAAAGTAGAAACAATGCACTTAATTCACTGATGTTGACAACAGTGACAAAAGATGCTGATTGGTATTGAAATGTCAGGTTTTCCTGCATATACAGATGGAGCTTGCAGATAAAATAGAACAAAGATAGTCATATATTTTTACAACTATTTATATATAGAATTGTTGGAGTATATATGGAAATTTGGTCCACAGACAGAGGTTTATTATTATTTACTGATGATAAATGTAAAGTTTGGAAAATGGTGTTCATTACGGACACCTAATTTTTACTGTAGACCCAGAACTGCAGCAAAGTAGCTCTGAAGTTTATTTTAAAGGCAAGGCTAGGAGAGTCAGATACTGAGAAGCTTCTGAATCCTAACAAATAACTAAAACAGGGTTCTCCAATTCCGGTCCTGGAGGGCCAGTTTGCAGATTTCCCTGCTCAAACATACCTTATTCAGCTCACCAGCTAATTGCCAGGTTTAATATGTGTGTTTGAGCAAGAAAATCTACAAACTGTGTTGCAGATTGACCGTCCAGGACCGGAGTTGAGGAACCCTGCACTAAAACCTGAAACGATAAGATTGCTTGTGTAGCTGACTTTATAACACTAAGATTTTAGCTGCTGTTTTTATTTTCCTTTTTTGAATTGTTAAAAATATACCTATTAATAACCAGACAGGTTCTAAGTTGAAATGAGAAGCTGGACTCAGAGGCTTTAGTGCAATAAAAAGTGACGCATGGACAGTTGTAGAGCATGCACACCCCCTGCTGGTTGTAGGAACCAATTGCACAGCTCCTTGGGCATGTTACCATTCTCACACCAGCTGTCTGACTGATTATGTGACCATGCATCTATTTTGAGTTTTACAACATAAATAAACTTGTGTGAGAACCAGCCACCGAATCCCAAACCCTTGTGCTTTTGGATGTCAGTGTTTCCTATAAAAAAAAATCATGTCTTTTTCTTATGTGACTCTGCTGTTTTGGTTGGAATCTGATTTTGGTGCAGTGGCTTATCTGATTGTATGGAACTGTACAACTGACCTTGTAAGTGATCCAATCCTGGCTCATACAGATGTTCCTTTCAGGAAGCCCCTGATTATAGCAGAGAACATATCACATTAAGGACTGTGTGTATACTTATTCATCATTTGAATTCAGGGGAAAACAGTGTCAAGATTCAAGAGGTTTATTCGTCACATACACCCTGGTCACTCCAAGCAGCTGTGCATAATAAGAGAATAATAAAACAAAGTTAATAAATTATGAAATATATTCAGCTGTACATAATCTACACATAAATGACATGGTCAAAGTGACTGTGCTGTGCAATATAAGCACAATGTGCAAGAAACCTGAGAAACGTACTGACAATTTAGACAGTATGAACTGAATGTAAACAGTGGTCATGGGATTATGGGCTCTTATTGTCAGGCGCTCTTTCAAAATACAAAACATCCATCAATCTTTCAACCAGCTACTTTGGTCACCTGGAGCTGTCCCGGACAGCATAGGGTATCTGTTCATAAATGGAACTAAGGTTCCTGGGTGTCCATGTCAAAAATCAATCTAACCTTCCCAAATACTGTATATAAAAATAATACAATAATAATCAAAATACATAATAAAAGCAGGCCAAAGGCCAGAGAGTAGAAGTATGTTTTTAAACAACACTTAAAAGTATTGCCACTATCACTTTTAACCCTTTAAGTGGCACATGCAGAAAAAGGCATTGGAAATATTTTTTTTATCATTTCTGAGGTCTGTAGGCCAATACAAACAAAAATCAATAGTTTTTTCAAACACTGAAAAATGCAGTTTATGTATTACAAAGGTATACCAAACGGGAGTCCACCATTTGGTGGAGCAGACACTTAAATGGTTAAAGTAACATTTACAAGTGGGGATAATCTAACACGCAGTGGTAGGCACCCCATAACCTGGGTGCAGCAAAGGGCAAGGGTACAGTCATCTTTTGATTTCAACCATTTCAATTGGTCTAAGACACTGAGATGTACCGGTGACTTATGGCATGAATTGCATTAAAAACTAATGGAACGTTAAACTCAATTCTGAACTAAACAGCTAGCTTTTACATAAGTCATGAGGTTGCTGAACAACCAGTGATGTGTACCTGACCTGGCTAACCATCCCACAACCACTGCATCCCAGTGCCATGTCACCCCGTTTTGTTACATCTTTCTATACTTATAATGCAGTCTAGTATTGCATTGCTGTCCATCCTGTCCCCCCACCTGCAACTTTGCCATTTAAATTTCACCGTGTTACCCGAATACATGTGACAATAAGAGACTTGAAAGCTTAAGGTACATCCTGGATGGGATTCTAGTCCCTCACATGTCACAGGCACAGACTACTGGCAATTTAGATTTAGCAATTAACGCGTGTGCCTTTGAACTCTTGGGAGGAAAACTCAGGGCATGGGGAGAACATGCAAGCTCTACACATGCACACAGAAAGATGTAGTATTTGAACCCCCAACACTGGAAGTCAGGCATCACCACTACACAATGTGTTACCCAAATACAAAACGGGGAATATGGAAGGAAATTCACAGAAATGTCACTTAACATATTCAGATACGCGTATGGTTAATTTACCCACTGCACTTGGTTGGGTATAGCTACTAAACGGACAAAGTTCTGTATTGTATAAATAAAAGATAATCCAGAAATGTGAGACTGAAACAGCTGAACTACAGACAGGGACTGGGCTGGGGTGTACTTATGTTAGTCAGGGCTGTACCTGTAATCCATAGGTCACTGGTTCAAATCCTGTGGCTAGCAGAGTGATTTAACTGCTTGCCCCTTGAGCAAGGCCCTTCACCCCAATTCCTCCAGGGAGTGGCTGACCCTGCTCTCTGATTCTCACTCTAAACAAAAGCGTCCGGTAAATAAGTACCGAAATGTAAACGTAAAAATGTCCTGTAGTATCCCAAAGCTGCAGAGTAAAGCAGGCCGTCGGAGAGAGATAAAAGCTGCAGCCCTTCAAAACTACGGAATCCGTCCGCTAGCCATTACTTAGCCGGCGGCGCGCCTCGATGACATCACGACGCCTGGGAGACGTGGCAGCGTTCGCTTTAACAGACGTAGCCTTCTTCTCTGTCTTGCTGTGTTAGCTTAGCCCCCGTACTGCTAATAGATCTAGCGCCGCGATCCCTTTAGAAGTTTAGCCGCTGTTAAATCCTGGAAAAATGGCTTCAGTCGGTAAATGGGAGGTGGTAAAGAAGAACAAGAAGCACAGCAACAGCGGAGCGGGAAAGAGTCAGCCTGACAAGAAATCGGGTGGGAGGAAAGCGCTCGGCGAGTCTAATATGCCGAGGATCGACCCGGCGCGTGAGTCTCCTGATGTCGGCTAGCGGCTAATTGCTCGGTAGCCGCTAAGGCTAGGGAAGGGACGCGCTCTTCTACCAATCATTTTGTTAGAATTGTATAATAATAATAATAATAATAATAATAATAATAATAATAATAATAATGATGATGATATCAATAATAATGTGTTGCACCTTCTGAGTTTTATGTGCAACATAACTGCTACGTATTTGGACGGGTAACCGACTGGTTTAACGCTTTGTATAGTTATCCAGCTTTACATTACTATCCGAACCACTCGAACAAACCACGTTGTAACTTTCTGAATATGATGTCAGAGACACAGCGACGTCGATTCCTGGTCAGAGGTATCTGACAAACAACCAGCTGTAGTTAGCTGTCGAGCTAACGGCTATCAGGGGCATGTTGGCCGCCCGTCATCGGTGTCTGTTTAGTCGCAGGTTGTCGCTCGGCCGGCCGTGTTGCCACTCTCCGAGCCGATAATACGGTCGCCGGGTCGGATCCCAAGTTGGTTTGTCTCTTCGTCTGCGGTTCTCGGGCAGCTTCGGAAAGGCTCGTCTCGCCTTTGGACCCTGGTCACAATTCTTCTTGGTTCTGTATCTAGTCGTTTTTTTTTTATTTATCTGCATGCAGATATTGTCGAGGTGGTTAGTTTTCTCGCCGAAAAGGTCAGTTCAAAGCTGGCTGATCTGGAATCAATCCTACGGTTACCCATGCAACACATCGTTTCATTTATAAAGTTTAATTTACTTTTACATTTAAAGTTTACAGTTGGCGGTTATGACACAGTGATCTCCAGAGTTTACGTGGCTAGGCACCATGGATGTGTTCCTAGATGTAAGTAGGATTCAGGTTTCCCTGGGGCCAAACACCCCAAAAAGGGTGCTGCTGGCAGTTAAGTCATGTGTGTCCTGCTGGGCACAAAATGCTATTCCACCCCTTTCTGCTATGACCTTTATAATACTTGCTTTCAATGCTTCCAGATGTTACTTCAGAACTATATCAATTTCAGTCCAGGATTGTGGGTAACGGGTTTTGCAGATAAAGTGACAGAGCAGTGCCAAGCAGGCGGTCCCAAACGAGCACTGCGCTTGCATCTGCACTAGTCCAGGCTGCTTCCTGACGATCTTCATACAAGCCTGACGTCTTTTATCCTTTGAAATCTAACACAGCTCCACTGAAGATGTCTGAAACCATCTATGAGGGATTTGAGAAGATGGGGACGAAGAAAAAGAACAACAAAGAGCAGGTCCCTCCAGTCACATCCCCTGAGCAGCAGCAGAAGAAGCAGGGTGCCGGGAAGCACTCAAAAAAGTCTCACACAAATGGGGCCGTGCAAAAGCCAGACCACTTTAAATCCCTTGAGGAAGCTTTGAAAGCAGTGAGTCAGTTTGCTGATTCTCTTTTCACACTGTGGAAATCATCTCTTTCTCTACTTGCATTCTGAGATGCGCATCTGGCTGTGTGTGTGTGTTTGTGTGTGTCACAGTTTGACGTTCCGGAGCTCCAACGGCAGCTGGAAAAGAGTGAGAATCTCTTTCCTGAAAATCCCTCTGTCTGGGTGAAGGACCTGGCTGGATACCTCAACTATAAACTGCAGGCCCCTGAGGTGGAGCCCACTCTGAGTAACCACTCTTATGGTCAGTCAATGTGGTATATTGTCTCTCTCTCTCTCGTGTTCTTTAACAGTGTTTCTGTAGGCAGTCTCACTATAGCAGCTGTGCTGGCCTGAGCGCTGAATGTTAGTGTGGGTGTTTGGTTAATTTGCTGTGATCCCTCTTGATTGTTTAGCAGAACATTAAATTGGTTCTCTGCAGAATTTTTTGCTTTCAGTACAGATCTGCATTGTGAATATTGAGGTGAGGCCTCATTGGCATGGACTCTTGTTGAAGCTGAAACATATATGTTCCTCACCCAGGTGTTGATGCTATTTCTACTGCTCGCTGAGAGCTAATGTGTGGCTTTAAAGTATATACACATAATGGCAGGTGCAGGGTGGTGATTTTGACAGTTATTGTAAAGTCTCCAAGCTTCCGTGGGTTGATATAAAAAAATTTGATGCACAATGCAGTGTCCCAGCTTTAGTGTACGTTTCAGCCTTATGACGTGCAGTGACAGCTGTGAAGAGGATGTTCTCAGCATGTCTTTGCCCTCTGCGAATGGGCTCTCACCATCCAGTCGGCTGTCTTGGACAGATTTCCCATACTGCCTGGTTTCCAAGGAGCTGAAGGGCGTGATTAAGAGGCTGTTGGGGCGCTGTTCTGACTCGCTGCAGGATTTCTTCGATCACTGCATTTACGCGATGCTGCGAGAGTTGGACAAACCCTCAGGTGCACTTCTTTTTTTTGCCGCTGGGGGGTGGTGCATTTTCAGAACTTGAATGTGTGGTGTAGTGTGCCGGGGGAGGGGATCGTACAAATGCTGTCGTGAGATCCTGGCTGTCAGCATTACCTGACCTGTTTGTTCTTTGGCAGGTGAACCCCTGCATGGTTACAGGATTTGCATTCAAGCCATAATGATGGACAAACCCAAAATAGCCACGATGAACCTGGCAGATGTGAGTGCAGCATGCAGATCAGCAAGAGTGTCTCTGAGAGTGAGGCACTGTGCTCTCTGAACCTGAAATACACCGTGAAACACATACTTTTAGCTGCAGTGCCGTGGCCTGACTGTGTCAAAGCATGCACTCATTTACAGGAACCTGACCGAATGCTTTCCTTCCACTCTGCAGCACTTGGAGCTGCTCAGGTCTCAGCAGAACCGACCCGTGAAGTGCCTGACCATCATGTGGGCCCTGGGCCAGGCGGGCTTCACGGACCTCAGTCAGGGACTCAGGGGTGAGCCAGCGCTTTGTGAAAGTCTGGGAATGGCTGAGCCAGCTGTGGTCACAGAGCTAGTTTTGCCAATAGTCCTGGTGTTTATGGTGTATGTAGTAATATACACAGCAGCACCAACTTTGGCGAGATCAGATCTAACGAATCGCAGATAACACCCTTTCCTGTCAGTTGTGCCCTCGAATCCTGTCTGATTGTAGCTAACAAACAGTGAAACGGTATTCAGCTCTGTGACAGATTTTATTGTGGGTCACACTGTGCTTTCGGCCTACCTGTGCATTTTTGGGTCAGTGGTTATATTCAGTGTCTTTGTACAATTAGTTAGGTCTGCCTTGACGGTCAGTTCAGTCCATCACCAGCCTCTCTTCATCAAATGGCCGCTGGTGCCTCCAGGCCAAAGGGTGGCTCTTAATCCCCAGCTGGCCGTACTGCCATGTGTTCCTAGATCCCAGACACTGATGAGCCAGGCCTCAGCCTGTGTCACCACAAGGGTGCTGTTAGGTCGTGCTGACTTTTGCAATACCGGTGTTGAAATGCACACTTGGCGCAAGTGACCCGGTGGTTTAATTTCATAAGGCCGCTTGGCCCGCGTCCCCGCTGTGTCAAAGATGTCATTCCTGTCTTTCAGTGTGGCTGGGTATCATGCTGCCGGTCCTAGGCGTGAAGGCCCTGTCGTCCTACGCCATCGCATATCTGGAAAGGCTCCTCATGTGAGTGCATATCCACTTTACCATAAGCATTAGCCTGCTTCCCATACACTGCTCTGCTTGTACTTAGCGGGGCACGGATTGACTTGAAGCTGTCCGGATGGCCACGGCTGTACGTTTGTGTGCTTCAGAGAAGGGCCCACATGCACTCCATGTTTACCAGGCCTGCTGTGAAAAGTCTACCTGCCATCTGTTCCAGGTTGCATGCCAACTTGAGCAAAGGCTTTGGGATCCTGGGGCCGAAGGAGTTCTTCCCCCTCCTAGATTTTGCTTATATGCCCAAAAATGCACTGACTCCCAGGTAAGCTGTTTATGCCGCGCCTCACACCCTGTGGTGTGTGTGTGTGTTCCCGCATGATGAGGTTGACTCCTTGCCGGTGTGTCAGCCTGCAGGAGCAGTTGCGCCGCCTCTACCCCCGGCTCAAAGTATTGGCGTTCGGGGTCAAACCAGAGAACACGTTGCACACATACTTCCCCTCATTCCTGTCCAGAGCCACGCCACACTGCCCCGATGACATGAAAAGAGAGGTGGGTGTCGGGTTCTACATCCAAATCTAAATGCAGTTGGGCCTTGTGGTTGATGCATGTTCCACTGCTGCATATTGATTCCACAATCCCAAACTTAGTGAAATTATTACAAACTTTATTTGCATCGAAAATACAAATGTAAATCCTATACAGTGATAAGTTTAACTGGAGGCCGGTTCTTTACACGTCTAAAATGGTCTGACATAGTCAGAAAAATTGTGAGCCATTATGCCACTGCCTCACTGCCCAAGCCTCTCTGCACTGGCCTTGTGTTAATTAGCATGCTACATCTTTCTTAAAGCAGTGTTTCTCAAACCAGTCCTCTGGGTCTCCAGACGGTCCATGTTTTTGCTGTCTCCTATTTCCCTGAGAGTTGGGAGGGAGCAAAAGCGTGGACCTTCTGGGGGGTCCCTGAGGACTGGTTTGAGAAACAGTCTATTTCTGGTAATCTCTGTAAATCTCCTCAGCACAGTACAGTATTGCGCAAAGTAAGAATGAAATGCAGATCAAGCAAAATGCACTCAAATATTTTTACCGAAATATCAGCTGTCAGCGTATCGGAGGCATGCCGCTCCTCCAGTGGGGGACAGTGGTCCTCGGCGGGATAGTAGCGGTGGGCCCTCATGTGCCCTATCTTGTCTCCAGCTCCTCCGCAGCATGACGGAGTGCCTATCCCTGGACCCGCAGAGCTTGGCCGTGTGGAGGCAGCTATACCCGAAACACCTGCCGCAGTCAGGGTGAGTCCCGCGTCTGGATGTGGTTAGCCACGCGTGTCATAGCGCTTGGGGTGATCGATAATCCGCACGAAGGGGGTGTGTAGGGTGCTCACTCCATAATGAAAGCGTTCAGCTGTGTTCTTGTTTGTCATCTTAATTCTGCCTGAACACCACTGACTGGTGGGTGTTTCTCTGTCCACAGCCTGCTGTTAAACAGTTTATTTCAGTCCTGGGGCAGTTTATCACAAAATGTAAGTCTGTACTTCATACAAATCTGCCCTGTGGGTATATCTAATTACAGTCGACGTTCTAGTACTGTACATTTATTCTGTTTTTTGTGTTCATTTTCAAAGCTTCGCAGGAACTTGCAGGAAACGGTTCAGTCCTTCAAGGTGACCAATGAGGAGATGAGGAGCTGTGGGCGCTCCCAGGAGGTCACGGAGTGTAACACACTGTGCAGTGTGAGTGCCCCCGTCCCTGTGTCCCAGTGGGTCTTTCCATGGCGATGCTCATCCTCCTGACCCTGAGCCTCATCTCTTTCCGTGCTCAGGGCCTGCAGCAGAAGATGCAAGGCCGGCACTTCCCCTGGTGGCGGCTGATTCTCGCCATCCTGGTTTTCACGACTGGCTTCATGGTACATGACGTCAGGTCGCATGGGTCGTTTAAAGGTAGGCATAAATTTACTGCCATGGTTCTGAGTGTTTGAGCAGGTTCTGTAAAGTCGGACATTATGGGGTCCTCACAGCAGTTCTGTGCTGCAGTTGGACATGCGGACGTCTCTGAAAATACCTGACTGAAATGCTCCCTTCTAACATGGTGCTGTGTTTAATCTGCAGCATCTACCACAGCAAGATACCTTCAGAGCTCGGGGGTATTGCCAGTCTGTCAGCAGGCATGGACCCGCACTTCTCACTCCCTCCAGACGGGCTTCAGGTTTGTTCTGTGACAGTTACACCAAAGTCTTTCATTCCCCAGTCACCTGGAGATTTAACATGTGTGTGAAATGTAGCAGTAGGGGCCATCTGAACATGTTCAGCTTAGCCAGTTGCTGTGAGTTTGGTATCACCTTCTGAATGCTATGTTGGCTGGCATTCTACATCTCATTTTGGGGAAAAAATAAATTGTTAACCAGTAGATATCCTGCCTGACCTGCTAAGACTGTGGCTGAGTTATACCAGCAGTTGCCATCTCGTTACAGTTGGATCGAGACAAATGCTCCGTTTTACTATTCGGAGGCCGTTGCTGCTGTAGGACCCATCTTGCATGTGGCCTGGGAGAAGTCCAGGACCGCCGCCGTCTTCGTCACCGAGTTCTGTTCAGACTGGGTCCTGTGGGTCAGGGAGAATACCCCGCACTTTGTTGAATGGGTAAATGGAACCGCTCGCTGGCACATTGGCGAATGGCCCACTGTATCTCAGCCTCACATGGTCATCTTGTCATTCCCTCTTACAGCTCAACGCCAACATCCCAGAAGGTGTTTTCCAGTTTATTGAGTATCTGAAGGAACTTCTGCTCTTCGTCCATGTGAACTACATCCTTCCAGCCATGATGCATCTCAAAGCAGCACTCGAACATTGCTGGCAGAAGTTTGTAGACTCTTGCAAGTAAGTACATACCTTTTTGCTGCCTGCATTGTATGGTGGATATAATAAAGTTTTGTATGTTCATCTTGAGAATAATTTTCCTGTTTTCTTCAATTTCCCAGTGTTTACATGCTATTTTGATTGGTTTGTCTTCACTGTATCTGTCATGATCACCCCTTTTTCTCATTGCAGTGGTGAAGCATCATTACAGTGTGTTCAAAATCATGTGATAAACTTCACCAATTCCACCTGGACTTACCTGCAAGATACTGCGTTTGCGATTAAAAATCGGGCTGTCGAACTCATGTCCAGATTATAATAAGCGCACAGGACCAACTTGTGAGGCTGCATTTCCAAGGAGTGAAACCACCTGGTCTTTTTAGCAATGCTCAAGGGAGGACTTTCTGGGATACCAGAACAGATTATTTTTTTTTTTTGGTCAATTGCATGTAATTTTATCACTTATTTTCTACGTGCTGTCATCACTTTTGGGTGCACAGTTTATTTTTTTTATTTTTTATAGGTATTCAGGTTTCCTAATTCAGTGTTATTAAACTGCCAAATGGGAACCAGCTGGACCCATCATACCAGTGTCCTGTGGTAAAAATCAACAGACACTTCAAGGTTAATTGTTGACTTGACTTGTGACTATGAAGGAAATTACCCTATTTTTTCTGAAGCTGGTTACTAAGGTTATACTAAATTTTAGTATTTTTTTTGCCCAACAATTTAAAGCACTGGATTATAGATCACTACTGCTGCTGCGTACTATATTGTATAAATCGGACATTGTGTTTCCTGTCATGGGGTGTTGAGAAATTATTTCCTACCTCTGTGCAGTATAATTGATTTAGGTTTGCATCCCCAGTCCTTGCGTAGAGCACTTTGAGCATCCTTTAGAACAACAGCAATCTCACATAGATCCCAGTCTCACTCACCGAGGACGTACAATGGGTTTAACAGGGCTTTGAGGCAGGTCCCTAAAATCCTAGCTTTGATGAAAGGCAAGGTATCACCTGATGGAAGGAGGTAAATGTTTATATCTGGGGAAATTCTCTTAAGATGGAATCCTTTGAATTTGTATATGTGAAATGTTTATAAATAAAGACTTTTCAGCCCTTCTACTGTTAACTGATACCCACATGCTACCTCTAGTGTCCAAGATTGGTCCTGATCATTACACCAGGATCTTACTGAATGAGTTATTTGAAATGGTTAGGATTGCTTTCAGAATCATTGGTAAACTGCAGCAAAGTGTTTCACCTATGTCGTTAAGAGTACAGATTCCTCCCTCTATCCGAAAGTAGAACGTTTTTATGAAAAATTTAGTAACTGAAATGGCTTAAAGTAAAGAATCAATTACCATGAATTTATATTGGAACATTTTTTTGAGTTTTCAGACAAAAATAACCAGGTCATGTAAAATGACACATATACTAAAAGCAAGAATGATGTGGTAGAGTCCGAATCAGAATAGACTTTATTGCCAAGTACGATCACGCATACAAGGAATTTGCCATGGTGGTTATTGTCAGACATCGAGAGATAAGGTGGGTTTATATTTATATATATATTTATTTAATATATATACACACACACACGTACTAATATAAATAGGAGTTGTGAAATATGATTTAAGAGTGAAAGTATATACATATTTCAGTTAAGAGAGTGCATGCTTATACTAGAATGAGGAAATAGTATTCCTCATTCCTGGCCTTATTGATGAGGCGGGCTGCGGTGGGGAAGAAATGGCGTGATGTTTTGGTTCCAATGGACCACAACCTTCTGCCAGAGGGGAGAGTTCGAAGGAGTTTGTCACCAGGGTGAGAGAAGTCAGCCATAATCCTTCTAGCCCTTTTCAGAGACCTGGACTCGTACAGGTCCTGTAAAGATGGAAGGTTGCACCCGATCGTCTTCCCGGCGGCGTGAATGATGCGCTGCAGTCTGCTCTTGTCCTTGGCAGTGGCAGCAGGGTACTAGACGGTGATGGAGGTGGTGAGGATGGACTCAATGATGGCAGTGTAGAAGTGCATCATCATAGTCTTTGGCAGATTGAACTTCTTCAGCTGCCTCAGGTAAATACACATCTTAGAAATAATGTATGTACAGTGTAGTTTCACCATAATCGATACAGTTGTGCATCACATGGCAGGGGTATGTTATGAGATGCATCTAGGCGATTTTAGCATTGTGAGAACATCATACAGTGCACCTACAAAAACCTAGATGGCTTAGCCTACTACACACTAAGGCTGCATGGTATAGCCTAAAAAACTATTAAAAGTACAGTATAGTAATTGCATAAACCAGTAACATAGTTATCATTATGAAGTATAATGTGCAGTACTGCGTAAAAGTACAGTAATTTTAATGTGCTGTACTATTATGGTACTGAAGGCACAGTAGGTTTGTTTACACGCACACAAGTGATGCGTTGCACTATGACATTATGACGGCTACGACGTCACTAGGCAATCCTTTACAATCTTATGGGATTACCATCGTATATGCAGCCTGTTGTTGACGAAACATCATTATGCAGCGCGTGACCTTAATCGACTCATCGGTGGTACGGCTGCTTGTTTCCAGAAATTTCAATAAAAAACTTACACTGTATGGACAAAAATATTGGAATCAGGTGTTTCGTTCAGACCCATTGCCACAAGTGTATAAAATCAAGCACCTAGCCATGCAGGTCAGGTCAGGTCAGGTTGGGGAGCATGCAC
This sequence comes from Mormyrops attenuatus, assembly GCA_026777985.1. Taxonomy (NCBI): domain Eukaryota; kingdom Metazoa; phylum Chordata; class Actinopteri; order Osteoglossiformes; family Mormyridae; genus Mormyrops; species Mormyrops attenuatus. The sequence goes on from JAODKC010000043.1 coordinate 17,278,155, forward strand.
TGGTACAACTTCAGGGAAATCCTGAACTGGAATGGTCAACACCCCAGTACAGCATTTGTACAGAGTTCAAGAAATAAATACAACTATTTTTAGTGTAAGCTTCATTTGTGGAAAAAGCATAATCATACCAGGAACAGTCCTTTATACTGGACATTTCGATTATGTGTCATTTATTATATACTACAATAAAAGATGAGAAAGAGAGTCTGTGTTGCTTGGTACCAGTCAACAGTTGGCTGGTGGGAACTATGTTTTTTTATTTTGTGGAGGCCGGTAAATGATTAATAATCAAGCATATATCTGTTGTGGCTTATTTGTGTTAACTCTCAAATGCTACTAGATGAACTGTTGTACAAAGGCACTCCAATATGTTCTCCAATATATCCTATGACGGGATCACAGCCATGATATATTGGAATGCAACCACACTCCTTCTCAGATGTTATTGCTTATTTATGAAAATGAATTTGAAAGAAAACTAGCTGGCTTGACATAGATTGCTGATAGGCAGCATCAGGATACTGTTAATCTTGGATTGCATTTATTTGGTTTAATCAAACTGGAACTTGTCTTTGAAGCCTGACTTTGTTGAACCAGCTTCAGGATACAGGCCCTTGGGTTGTTCACTATCTTGCGCCTGTAGCTTCCGTGATCCCTCACGACCCAAAAAAAGACAAGTGATAACAGAAAATGAGTGGATATAATTATTATTATGCACTGCATTGTTATGTTTAAGCTGTTTTAGTGAATTTGGAAGTGTTTATATTTTAAATAGAAAAAGGTGTATATATATATATATACACACACACACACACACACTATGTACTTTAAAAAAGCATTTGACTAACTGACGTTAAACATGAACGGTATGTACCTGTTCCGACTTAAGACAGACTTAGCAACGAATTTCCTAACCGGGGGAGTGCCTTGTACTATGAAAGATCAAAGCTCATTTGTAGGTGTATATATGCATATTGCCAGTCTGACCCCATCCATCCATCCATCCATTTTCTACCGCTGTTCCGGGTCGGGTCGCGGGGGCAGCAGTCTAAGCAGGGAAACCC
>JAODKC010000043.1:17279318-17297867 GCA_026777985.1 Mormyrops attenuatus
TCCTGAATCCGAGGTTCGACAATCCGACGGACCCTCCTCTCCAGCACCCCTGAATAGACCTTACCAGGGAGGCTGAGCAGTCTGACCCCTTGTAGGTAAATGACCTGTCTATCCTCTATCCTCCATAGCCGAACAGGGTGTGATGGTGAAGTAATTGCAAGCCCCGAGTTTTCTTGGAGGTCTTGTATAATTTATTAAAGACGTAATCATAAAAATCACCGATTAAACAAGTTGCGGGTTACAGATAAGTTAGGGATATAACGTACCTCTAAATATAACAAACAAAACCTTGGAACCGGTGAAAACGGGACAGTTGAAGGGGTATAGCGGGAGCCTTCGATAGCTCAGTTGGTAGAGCGGAGGACTGTAGAGGAATATGTCGTTGATATCCTTAGGTCGCTGGTTCGAATCCGGCTCGAAGGACTCATCTTTTCACGTAGCTTTATTTAATCACCCCCTTTTTACAGTGTAGATTTTTGAGCTTTTTTTGCTGAATTTTATATGCATTATTATCTAGTTAGTAGCAACAAATATAAACACTTACTGATAGACTAAAATGACGCTCATAAAGAAGCAAATTAAGCTTATAGCGAAAATTAATATAGTGTCAGAGGGCTCCTTTAACGGAGGGGGATTAGCTCAAATGGTAGAGCGCTCGCTTAGCATGCGAGAGGTAGCGGGATCGATGCCCGCATCCTCCAAGGTATACTTTTCGTTATGGCAAATCGGTCTATTGAACCTCTCTCCACACCAGTGTCCTCTAAAAGAATTATAACCACATGAGCAGCAATTCACTCATAAAGACAGTATATCGTTTATATCAGAGTAAGCAGATGGCTGCCTTTCGTAGCAGAAATCTCGTGGGTATATTTAGACTTTTCCTTTAAAAGTCACTTGATAAATATTGATTGTAATGAGCAATGTAAAAATGAGCATGTAAAATATAAACAATCTTCAATTAAGGTATTTCAATATCGTGATAATAAACATAAAATTGTAGCAAATTAAACTATGGCAGGACTGTGACAAACTAGGAATACTAAACTTTAAAGCCAATTTTATTTCAATATGGAGCATTTTGCATTTTAAACACACTTGACTAGATTTATAATTCAGTCAAAACACTTCGCTCTTCGGCCAATCACCTTCCTCGTTACTCCTCCGCCGATGGTCGTTTGGTCGTAGCCAATAGGAACGCGGTTTGCTTTGGTTCCGCAGAGACGGACAGCTCTGTGGGTTTGTTTGGGTTTAAAGAGCAAGATGGTGATGAAGAGCGGAGGCAGCTCGGTTATAACGAAAATAATGCCTGCTTTATTTGATGTTACATGTTAAATGAAATTAATAAATGCGCGTATTGTTAAAATACTGCGATCCGAAATATTTGGATTTGCAAAGTTGGATGTGTTTGTCCTTTCGTCGGGTGAGAATCCTTTTCCTGATGGGTGTTTTGTGTGTTTAATTGGTTTAATTATTTTTATGCTTCAGTCTTTCGACGAAACTGTTGTGCGGAATTCAGTGGGGCGTTGCGTGGGACTGGAGTTAACGGGCTGTGAAGGTGAATTTGGGGGATTTCTATGTAGTCTAAACGATCCTCGGTGTGACAGATATATCAAGCTCTAAGATAAACACAACACGTAACCCTCATATCATCTTGCTGCTCCACTTTCGAATGTATTATTATGTTACTGATGGTTCATGATTCATTTCACTAAACAAACGGCAGCAAGGGTTTGTTTAGTGATCAAACGATCATTAACGAAACGGAAAAGTCCATGAAAACGGACGTGAAACGATCGGGACAGGGAGGGAGATGGGCGTGGGGATGGTCTGTACCGGAGGGGAGGCGGGCGTGGAAACGATGGGCATGGTCTGGATGGGGGAGGTGACAGGCATGGGGACACTTGGGACGGTCACAGCAAAATAAGAAGAACATGAATTCAACTCTGCTTCCCCAGATAAAATTCCAAACGCTAAATATTCAAGCTACCTATTCAATGTTTTCGATATAAAAACGCATATATTTAAACGTATCCTCCATATCTTATGCTTATTCAACTTTCTGCTTTTCCATAACAGGTTTAAGTGGTGAAGATGCCCTTCCCAGAGAAAATTAACTGGGTTGAGGAAATAATTCCCTGTTGCCTCAGTAAGTAGAATTAAAAATGTTTAAATGTGCCAGGGTAGTGACTTTAAATTTCGCAGAGCAGCTTGTCCTAAGCACTGTCAGTGAGATGCACGGGATGCATAGGAACTTATTCCTGCACCTGATCCATGTTGTATTCCTTCCAGGAGGTGGCTTGTTTGTGAGGAAAAGGATATGAGCCTTAGGATATTCTCCGGGCAGGAAGCACAGACATGGAGTTCCGCTTTGGGAACCTTATTTTCAGCTCCAAGTTTGATTCTGGGAACCTGGCCCAAGTTGAGAGGGTGGATCACTGTCAGTTCGAAGGGGAACGTGCTGGGTTGGGACCCAGCATCACGGGGGAGCCTGGAGGGCTTCCTTCTCCGCTTCCGGACTACGAGTTCAATGTCTGGACTAAACCTGATTGTGCAGAAACAGAATTTGAAAATGGGAACAGGTAGATGTGTCCTGCAGTTCAGTGAAACTGTCGTTTCATTAGTCCAATAATAAAACATACAGGCAATTCTCACCTTGTATAAAACCAACTTAAATATTATTTGCATATGTTCAAATTTTGAGATACGCAGAGTTTACAAAACCATTAACAAAAAAGGTGGCATATGTGAAGTAAATTTTTTTTTTTCCTTTTCATTTATTTTATGTGTACTTTAGCATGTATAACTATTATATTTCAGATTTATGTATTTGTTACTGTAAGGTTTTCAAAATGGCATGGAAAGGTAAATTTGACGTTCGTAAAGGTTTGTGGAACAGATTATGTACGTCAGCCAGGAACTGCCTGTACTTGCGCTTCTTAAACTTGAAACTTGTTTGAAAATATGAAAGTATAAAATGAGTATCTAACAAGTACCAAATATTCCTTGATAAACGTATTAAATGTCATTGTAGGTCCTGGTTCTACTTCAGTGTCCGGGGGGGCACCCCAGGCAAGCTACTCAAGATCAATGTAATGAACATGAACAAGCAGAGCAAGTTGTACTCCCAGGGAATGGCCCCGCTGGTAAAGACGCTCCCCTTGAGGCCGCGCTGGGAGCGGGTGCGGGACCGGCCCACGTTCGAGGTGCGTGGGCCCTGTTTGCGATACCGCGATGTGGGTTACAGCTGCTGCCTGCCTGGGTGCCTGTCCAGGAAGGTGTGGTCAAGTAAAGATTTATCCTCATGTCAGTCATGTTCAGTACAGAGTGAGACTGAATTTTTGGGATACTTGACGATGGTCCAAGTTACGATATTTTGATTTTACAATGGGTAAATGTTTTTCACAGTACTTTATTCAATAAATTATATGAGATATCCAACATTTTATTATAAAATAGGGCGTTGGGGTGCGTGAATGATGGGACAGCCTGCAGGAAGAATGCCCAGGGTGTGGGTGGTAATAAGTACGTTAATGCGCCTCTGATTGCATCTCCTATAAACCTGTTCCCCATGCAGATGGTGGAGAGCCAGTTCATCCTGTCCTTCAGTCACCGGTTCCTGGAAGGGCGTGGCACGACCACCTACTTTGCGTTCTGTTACCCTTTTTCCTACAGCGAATGCCAGGACATGCTGCTTCAGCTGGACCAGAGGTTCAGCGGCTCTCTGCATCTGGGGCCCAACAGGTACCACTAGCAAATCAAGCTTCTGTGATGTAGAAAACTAAATACACTGTTTTTATTGGGCTGTACTTAAGAACAACTTCATAAGCCTTGCACCATGGTCACACAGGCCTTACACTTGTAAACAGGAGGCTGTTTGTTCAGGGCTTCCTGCCTTAGGGTTAGGGCTTCCTGCCTTACAGTTATGGCTTCCTGCCTTAGGATTGGGGTTAAACAAGGAGCCGCAGTGTGATGCCCGTGTCCCTCAGTCCCTTAGACTCTGTGTACTACCACCGTGAGCTGCTCTGCCACTCCCTCGATGGCCACCGTGTCGACCTCATCACCGTCACCTCGTGTCATGGCATGATGGAGGAGCGGGAGGCCCGGCTGGACAAGTTGTTCCCAGACGGCGCTACTCCACGACCGCACAGGTTCGCGGGGAAGAGGGTACGTGACCCCTGCTGGCCGCCTGCCATCTCCATGGTGTCCCAGCGCTGGTGCCGGCTAACCCTTGTGGGTCCCTCTCCCTGAAGGTGTTCTTCCTCAGTAGCCGAGTCCATCCCGGAGAAACGCCATCCAGCTTCGTCTTCAATGGCTTCCTGAACTTTATCCTGAAGCAGGATGACCCTCGTGCTCAGGCGCTGCGCAGGATGTTCGTCTTCAAGCTGATCCCCATGCTGAATCCGGACGGAGTTGTACGTGGACACTACAGGTAAAGCCCTCAGGCCGCCAAGCCACACTGTTACATATGTAGTACGATGGAATCATGCAGTTCATCCCAAAATAAAAAAAAACATACATACATAGCGGAAACGTCCTTGTGCTGACTTCTGAGCAGTGATATGGTTGGTGTGTGGAGTTCAGTAGAAGAAAATAATTTGCATTAAACTAAAAAGGTATGTGGATGATCTTGAGTAACCGGGTCATGATTTCTGTTAAGAGACATTGCTGTTGAATTTTTGAACTGTATATTTCTGGCGCTTTAATCACCACAGAGTGAATGGCATTCAGTCCCATTATATTTGAGAGAAGCCTGACATTTCTACAGCTGATATCTCCAACACTGGGCGACTCCCAGTCGAACGACCTAGATCAGGAGTGTCAAACTCCAGTCCTGGAGGGCCGTAGCCCTGCGCATTTTTAGGCTTCCCCTCATTTAACACACCTGATTCAACTCCTTGTGCTAATTACCACATAGCTCTTGAGCTGAATCATTTGTGGTGGGACAGGGAAAGAACTAAGCAACACAGGGCTCCGGCCCCCCAGGACTGGAGTTTGACATCCCTGACCTAGATGGATAGATAGCCCTACCGCATATCTGAAACACTTGATTGTTTTTGATTTTGGGGTGAAAATGTAACATTTATATCATAAGGCTTGAGGAATGAAGCAGTTTGTGAATCTGGTAGTCAGTGTTCTGAAATCTTCCACCAGACCACAGGGGGGTGAGGAGTTTGTGGCTGGGGTGGCAGGGCTGTCTGTACTAGTGCTGACTCTTTGCGTTTGTTCCTACGTTCAGGACGGACTCCAGAGGGGTGAATCTGAACCGGCAGTACCTCAACCCCAGCTTTGACCTTCATCCCTCTATCTACGCGGCCAAGGCCGTCATACTGTACCACCATGTGCAGAACCACATCGGCCGGGGCTCCCCCGACTGGCGCACCTTCACCACCCCCCTCTGCTCTAACCTGCTGAGCACAAAATCTTCCAATCATTCCAACACCAAATGCCTGAACACATTTGACCTGGAGAGGAGTAACAACCTGAGGAATGACAGGGAACAGGGTACAGGGGACCCCCCCCCCTCCACCGGTGGCTCGGGGTCCCCAGACATCCCCACATGCTCTGAGGAGAACGCTAGGCCCTGGCTTTGCGAGCTGGACCATGAGGGACACTGTGATGAAGAGGAGGGTCTGAAAAGCAGGTGTTCCGGGGAGCCGCTGCAGCCATCGGAGTCCATCCCACCACAAGAGAGCGGGATCGCATACTACGTGGACCTGCACGGCCACGCCTCCAAGAGAGGCTGCTTCATGTATGGGAACAGCCTTTCTGTGGAGAACGATCAGGTAAGGAGCACCTCCGACATCTCTTTAGCTCATCCCAGACATGCTACTTTAATCCTGAGGGATCTGCCATCCTGATTGCGATATGGGGGGGATTGTGGCCCTACAGCAATGTGATTGTTCTGTCATGCAGGGGTTTCAAACTGGTGACCTTCTGATCACAGACACCTAACCCACTGAGCCACACTCCCCCCCCCCCCCACTCTGTAGAAAAGGCATGTAGATTGCACCCTTTCATGTCCTGCTGTGGGGATGATTCCAGGTGGAGAACTTGCTTTACCCGAAGCTCATCTCCTTCAACTCAGCACATTTCGACTTTGTGGGCTGCAATTTCTCCGAGAAGAACATGTACGCCAAAGACAAGCGAGACGGCCAGTCCAAAGAGGGCAGCGGGCGCGTGGCCATCCACAAAGCCATCGGCCTCGTGCACAGGTACGGCGTGACGATGAGTCCCACGTGCGCAGTAGTGGCCTTCCTATCACCATTCACTGTCTCCTCTGTCTGCAGCTACACACTGGAGTGCAACTACAACACGGGCCGCTCCGTCGGCAGCATCCCCCCAGCTTGCCATGACAACGGGCGGGCCACCCCTCCCCCACCCCCCGCCTTCCCTCCAAAATACACGCCGGAGATCTTTGAGCAGGTAGGTGTCTGTGAGTAATGTGGGCTCACCGTTTCACCTGTCAGTGTACAGCCGTCTGTCCATGCAGCACCTCCGTCTGTCAGGTGGGCAGAGCCGTCGCCGTGGCAGCCTTGGACATGGCGGAGTGCAATCCCTGGCCGCGCCTCATCCTGTCGGAGCACAGCTGCCTCACCAACCTGCGGGCCTGGATGCTGAGGCATGTGAGGAACAACAAAGCAGCCAATGGCAGCGTCAGGAGGCACGGGGTCAAAGCTCCCCCGCCCAGGGCCTTGTGAGTGCTCCTTGCAGCCCCGCCCTTGCCTCCCCACCCCCCGTTCCTCTCCTTGGCTGTGCCATATGACTCTGGCTCCTTGTACTCCAGGGGTTCGAGCAGCTCCGCCTCTGAGACGGCCCTCAACCGCACGCGCAGCAACAGCAGTGGGACTTGCAGTGGTGGCCGACAGACGCCTCCTCAGCTCAAGAGTTCCCCCAGTTTCACGTTCGGATGCAGCCAAGTCCCGCGGACCCCTGGTCCCACCGCCGGCCTGCACAAGGGCGTCCACAAAGCTCTTGGACCAGTGCGAGGTATGCCGGCCGACACGCCGCGCCGGGAATCCAACCGGGGTTCTGCCACAGTGCTCCGGGGAGGGGGGCTGGGAGTGGCACAGGGTTTGTGCTCCACCCAGGTTTCTCCATTCTGTGTCCACCCAATGAAATGTGAGCTATTGGATGCCTGCCTCTCTGGTGATGCTGCATTTCCGTGGTAACCTGTGAATTCCGTGAATGCATAGTTACAGATATGCACCCGGATGCCTGTTATTTATAAGATGCCAGCTGTTACACACGTCTCGCACAGTGCATGACAAGGTCGCTGCCATGGAGACAACCTCGTCCCCATCTCTCTGCTTCCTTCTGTAACCCGCAAAGTGTGTCTCTCTCTGTGTAGAGTCGAAAGCTCAGGAGAAGAGGCGTCCGCAGCGGCTCTCTGGGGCCCGAGCTGCAGGCGGCGGCCCCCCGGCCCCCCCCACCTGCCCTCCTCCCTCCCACCCGTCCGCCCCCACGGGCTTCCCTAAGGCAGCCCTGGGCCCCTGCTCCATCCCTGCCTCCTTCAGCATGGCTGGCCTTTACTCTCTCCAGCCTCCCAGCCTCTCCAAGCTGCTCCCCTCTCTGCAAGCCATGCCCAAGACCAACCTCCTGAACAAGGCGCTGAGCCGGACACTGAGCCCCCTGTTGCAGCAAGCCCTGCCTCCCCTGGCCTTCCTTGGCGACGTCAGGGAGCGGCCCGGCTGCTCGGGCAGGGAGGAACGTGAGCGTGTTCGGGCAGGGCAGCCCTGAGGGCGGCAGGATGCTGATCGCATGCCCCGGGTGCTAAGCAGCTTTTTTGTGTTAGAGCTCTGGGCTGAGGGTCGGTGCCAAGCTCAACTGCCCATCAGACGGAGCCCTGTGTTTCCCAGAGGTGATTCTGATAGCTAATCCGACTCGTACAGCAGACGGGACACCTTGAAATAAAGATCATGGGGCCCATCCTGCTACCCAGCCCACTGCCATGCAACTGCATTTTAAACGGGCCAGCCCGGTTCATCTTAAGGCCTGCTCTGCTGAAACAGTCAGTCCAGCGCAAGCGGGGCTGTCTGCGTAAACGTGGCATAGCCTTACGTTGACTGTGGGTATCCATTTTTAAGGTGAAACCTTTCATCCTGAAGCCAGCCCCAGAGACCATGTCACTCCCCGAACCGTAAACATGTACATATCAAGGGGAATTCTTAAAAACATTACTGCTATATTTAGGAAATGGTAGGACACCAGTTTAACTGTGTTTGTTTGTTTTTTTAAAGAGTTTACCAAAACAGTTCAGCTTTGTTTAGCCACGTTGCACTTTTTAAGCATTTTACAGACACCGCGTGTGCGGCTTGTCAACCGCACACCAGGCTGTTGCCGGGGCCCAAGGCTGCATAGCAGCCCTGGCTTTGAGCACAGCCATTGTCAGGCTCTCCTTAGGCCCACCCAGCAGTGAGTTATACACACTAAGTACACGTGGCTGGTATTTTCTACACTGTGTGTGCACTTTTTAAACAGTATTTTTAATAATCGCGCGTGCTGGAACAAAACACCCAAACAAGTTACCAAGTACAGGTACAAGTACATTAACGCATCATGTGACTATCTGTCAGCAAACGTTCTACTTGTTTTTGTGGGCCTAAACTCAGAGCAGAAAAGGTCTGTGGGGATGAAGCACATTTACCTGTTTTCTATGTGTCAAAACACAGGTCCGCTATGCACACTTTGGATTTGTTTCTGTGCCTGGGTTGTTATTGGCAACCAGGTAGGGTTGAACATTCAAAGACGCTAGAGGCCAGTAACTGTGATGTGATGTGCTGTGTGGTCACCCTCTTACACAGACTCCCACAGCTCATGCAGTGATTCTCGACCTGAAAAAAAAGTCATGTTTCTCAGCCCAGTCCTCGGGGACCCCAGATGATCTACATTTTTGCTCCCTTCCGGGTTGAGAAACACTGACTTGGAGGATCTTTGAGCAGACCAGTGATGTACGTGTCTCCACCAGATGTACCGACAGTAGTGTCTGTTGTCCTGAGTGATGTTCGTGTGTCATTCGGTATTGAAGTGTAGTAAAGTTTCCACAAACAGCTAGACCGCGTCTCAGAAGGTCAGGTGATGTGATGTGATGTTTGATCCATTTTGTGGATGTTGTACTGGAAGGCAAACTGCCAGCTTTCTGTCAGGACAGATTTAGAGCATGAATATCCCACTGTTTTATATGTATATATATATGTACAGTATATATACGACTAATGAAGACGGGGGAGGTGTATATGTACGGCCTCTGGTCTCAGTATTGTGCCATAACTGTTTGTAAGGAGTAATACCTCATTTCTTAGGAGTGTGTGTTTGTTTTCTACATTAATTTGATTAATCTTTGTCATGTGAACTGTGCTAAAGTTGCTGCGAGCCTCAGCCTATCATGTTTCTTAATCCCAGTGGCTGCGTGTTTCTGAAAGGAACAGTACAGGGTCTTTCTGTTCCAATCCTGCTGGAGGCATAACCGGGCTCATATGTTCTTCCCCGGAACATAAAACAAGCCATGTACTGTGGAAGAAGTTAAGGGTTGTGCTTCAGGGATGGGCCCTGTGGTCACCTCTGCTTCCAGCAGCCAGCACACGCCCTTTCAGCATACCGTGGGACGATTTCAGCTCTAGGACTCTGACGTCATTTCCTCTGATGTCATCACAACTTTGCCTTCTTTTATACATGCTACGGTCTGATATTTCTGATGATGTCTGGCCTTTTATGTAATAAATGTTCCCTTTCTGACTGAGACAACTTTAACCTTTGCCCCTTTTCTGACCACTTTCTTGTCTTCTGTTACCTTACCTCCCTCACTAACCTCTAGTAAATTTTTAATAAATGGGTCAAAGATTTATATCTTGCAATATTTTGAAAACATTTTACACGGCTACTGTTTTTAGTCCATTCTGCAGAACACGTTCAGGAATTAATGCTTAATTAACATGGTACTGAAAAAGTCAGTATTTGGGTTTAGTATTTTCTCACATCATTTTGTACAGCTGTATGTAACCTCAGTTAGAGATCCAGGTTTGTTAATCCAAAACTCCAAGCAGCCACTTTAAGGATAATTCAGGCAAAAAATGGACCTTCGTGAATATGTATGAATTGTATCTCCAGTGACGCAGGTTCTGAAACATTTCCAGCAGCTCCTTGTGGCTCTAGGGCTCAGATATTAATTTGCTGAGAACTGAATTTAAGCACACTGGGCTGATATGCCAAAAAAGTCAATGTATTGCAACACTGGGTGATCACAGAGTCGCTTTGTGTCTAATGGACAAGATGTTGGGCAATTTGCTCTGAATACCTGTACATTGACATTACAACGGCTAGCCTGCAGTACATCAGTATGGATCAGTGCTGCGATGGACCTTCACAAGACATAAAACTATTTCCATTAGAAAGTGGAGAGACAGGTCCCAATACATTGAGTAATGAAACTGACTATGCCTGGTTTCACAGATATTGTTCTTGAAGTAAGCCAAATGTTCCTTAGATGTCTTGCCTCTGAGGGTTTATCTTTTCCAGATCGTTCTGGGTGCTTCATGATCATGTGTGCCATGTGGCGTATTTTTCCTCACTGCTTCATCTCCACTGTGCAGGCTGCAGTTGTCCTAATCTTCATGCTGACCAGCAAACTAAGCAAGTTCCAGTGAGGAGGGGGAGGTTGGTCAGCCAGCAAGCACAGACCCGGAAGGCGGAAATGGAATCCTCGGCGGTACGCGGTGAACGCCAAATTCGACGAAAGCCATTGTATGACATGCACTTACTGAAGAGAGCAGAGTACTGTGTTTAAGCAACGTCAGCGCTAATTCTCAGTTACTTTCCAGTGCTTTGCGAAAGATGGCTCGGCAAACACCCTGTGGTCCATCAAATACTCAAGGTACATGAACTGAGAAATTAGTAGACATCTGTTGAACAGTCTAATTCTGGGCATATCAGTGGATCTATTGAGTATTCTAGCTAGAAACCACAGCAACAAATGAGTGTTAAATTCTCAGTGTCTCCTTTTGGCTCTGATACCAGTTGGTAATCTGCTGCCTCATGTAATTTCATGCTGCTTCCTTCCTTGGATTTGTACTTCCCATACACATCTGGAATTTCCTTTTACCTCACGGCAGGTGCGACCTGCAGCCGAGGCCGAGCCGCCGACCTGTGCGCTGGCCAGACATGGGACCCATCCTGGCGCCTGGCTGCTCCACAAGCACCAAGGAGCCCAGCAAAAAGAGGCCTATTGGAGGTAAGGGGCAGCTCCTGCCACCTGCTGCCTTTTCATCAGCAACCATAAATGTGAGGCCCGTTGGAAGCGATCTTAAGAAAGTTTGTATTTCTTTGTTCCTTTTACACAATGGCTGGCAAAGCAATGTCCACTTCAAGGGTCCTGATTAACAGCCTAGCCCAGCATGCGGTCTCCAAAGGAGAGCCAGGCCTTCAATCTAGAGCTGTCTCAATACAGGTAACACACCCAGACCTGGGCGTTTCGCAAATAGTCTACAGCACAATATGGCATCAGAAGCTATTCCCCAACACCATTTTTCTCTCCCTTTTGTTTTTCCTTCAAGGAGTTTTCTGCTTCAGCCTCCTTTCCCTTGTGCAGTGAGGCCTGACTTAACCTGGGACAGAGCTTGATCAAACTACACTCTATTCCCCAGACCCTGGTGGAACAGCTTTTTGAATAAGATGAAATAAGATATTCTTGGTAATAACAGTAAATGTAGCCTTAGTTTAAAATGTAGAGAGAGATTCAGCTACTAAAATATGAAGGACAAACAGCCCAGGATTATTTTGTGAGCCATGTTGCTGGATCTCAGTAGCTATTTTACATGTATTATTCTGTAATCACCCTAACTGCCATTTTAAAAATATTGTTAAAACACTCGGTAGTTTCTCAAATTAAACTTTACACACATTTCTCAATGCTTAATAATATTATTCAGTTATATTCCTTACAAGGCATTCTGCACCTTAAATTTTTAAGTCAAGTTCTTATGTTGAGAATTATGTACCTTGAGGGACAAGTGTATTGTCTCAGTACCTAGACCCAACTATTTTTACATTAAGCAATAAAATACTCGACAGAAGTAATGTATATTGTGTGAATTGTTCAATCTGAATGGTTTCTACAGCACTCATTTGAGCTACATATACAATAAGCCACTGGATGGGCCTCAGGAGGCTGGCAGCATTAAAGGATACATACTGGTTCAGTTTAACATGGGAAAAATTTATTGCTTCATAAAGCATTTATTCAAAACAACTTTAATAAAGAAATTTACAGACTGGCTTAAACAGGTCTCCCCTCGAGGCAAGTCATCTTTCCACGATTATGGTCCCGATCTACACCCTGGCAGTAAAAGAAGAGGAAAAACACTTTTTAAAAAACATGGACGTTACGCGAAAGCCGCTGCTGATGCAAGTGGGTTTACATTTACATTATACATTTACATGCGCTCACAGCGTTACAGACAAAATCAGACAGATAGCACTCCACGTAGGCCTGAGCAGTAAACACCTTCCAGGCAGACAGCATCACTCCAATTTCTTCGGGTTGTTAACGGCCACGTAGTGGTAAAGAACCACCAGCAGGAAGAGTGAGACGCCGAGCATGTTGGCGAAAATGGCCAGCTGTACATCAGTCACCATCCTGTGGAGATGAGGAACAGCAACACCACGGTATAAATGTGAACGTGCAGCCACCATTGCGCAAACGCGACTTTAAAACTATCATTATTGCCAAAAATACAATTAAGTGTAAAGAAACTCACTCTGTTGGCTGTCTGTATATTATTTGTAATTAAAAGGAATAAACAACTCCTCAGTTCACTGCGTTTCCTCCACGTCTCATCAGGCGTCGGGAACCAATGGTATTCGCGCACATCCACTTCCGCTACGCCACTTCCGCAAACGCTCTGCCTGCATAATTTTTTATACGCTTAATGAGTATCAGTTACGATGAAAAGGTAATGAACAGGTGATTATTAATATACGGAATTAAAAATTGATATATAAAATACACGCTTCTGCAGCCTGCCATGAATACATGTCCTGTTACTAAAACGACAAAAGATGTTTATTTCATGTTTGTATCCCCGTGAAAATTTGGAGAACCTACTATTATTAAACTATTCCTACTATTTTTAAACTAGTTTCATTATATTACATTTATTAATTTATTTAGCCGATGTGACGTAGAAATGAAGCAGATAGTACCTAAAAGTATACAACTATACCAAGGTGCCAAATTAGCAGAAGTACAGTTAGGCTGAGTTTCCAATGCAGGATTAGTACTATTTGCACTGGAGAAAGAGCTAAACGATATGTAAAAAAAATTGCAAGAACCTAATAAGAGAGCAATTAAAAGCAGACAAGATAAGTGCATAAATAAGAGCACGCAGGGCACAGGACTGGTTAAGTGAGTAGACAATGGTTGGGCCCAGTTGCTTGAGGTGTTGAGGTTGATGCGTCTCTCAAAGGTTGAGAGGTGTACTGACAGTATAATGTAGTTATAGCTTGTTCCACCATTGAGGAACTACATTTGAGACATTTTTTCCACCTGATCTCCAGACAGTATTAGTTTGCTGACCAAAGAAAGGATGTAGGTCTTCATGAGTATGTCCTTGATGGAGTGTTTGTATTGTAAACATGGAATATTGAACAGTTTCTTCTGTCGATGCTCTGAGTGTGGTGTTCATGGGAAGACACCCCTGCTATTTAGCAATTTATAACACTCTCATATGTCTCTGAATGCACTGTTTTATTCTTAGTCTGTTATTTATGTAACACCAGTTTAATGAGGCAAATCTAATTTTCATGCAGTATAATGTAGAGTGCCAATATTTCATCCATTCATCTATTAATCTTCCAATTGGTTGTCCATTACAGAATCAGTGGGGGTCCTGGAGCCTATTCCAAGCAGAATTAGGCATACATGTCAACCTAACTGTAGTGAAAACAGGGAGTTGGGGGGTGCAGAACTTGTACATTTCAGTGAAAACTGTGAACCATG
This sequence comes from Mormyrops attenuatus, assembly GCA_026777985.1. NCBI lineage: Eukaryota > Metazoa > Chordata > Actinopteri > Osteoglossiformes > Mormyridae > Mormyrops > Mormyrops attenuatus. The sequence goes on from JAODKC010000043.1 coordinate 17,293,309, forward strand.
AAAAAAGCCTCATTACGTTCTTTTCTTTTGCTTTTATTATTATTATTATTATTATTATTATTATTATTATTATTAGTAGTAGTAGTAGTAGTAGTAGTAATGCTTTCAGTTAAACAGACACTGGAAAAACAACAATCTGACCAATAATGTCTATATATGACAAAATATATCTATAAACAACAATCTAAATTTTACTATCCGAGGTCACAGCAAAGACCCCCGGCATACTCGTTTAAACCCAGCTGGAGAGGGTGCATGTATTTTTCAGATTGCATTGTATATTCAGATAAGCCTTCAGAGCAGGTCATATCTATGAGTATTTTTTGGTTTAAGCACATCACGGCCATAAGCATAAAAAAGTCTCACGAGTAAAAAGAGTCTCACGAGTAAAACGTAAGGCTTGCCACCTATGATAAGATAAGAGCACACCTTGGATGGAATAGTGATCCAATGCAGTGTTTAAAGACACTAATTAGCCTGACTATATGTCTACCGGGTTAAATCTGTGCAATATTTCTTAAACTTACAATGTGCAATATCCTGCTCTGTTGTACATAACAACATTGTTATTTTATTTTTTTAATATTGTATTATTTTTGCACTGGAAGGGACTGCAGACAATTTTCATTATATCTTTGTATAATGACAATAAAGTTTCTGATTCTGATTCTAGAGTTTCGGAGGAAATTACCCAAAGGAGTATCCAAAGAAAATATATACCTTACATTTACAATTCCTTTACTGTAACTGTACTCATACTTGTACAAATTGTAAAATAAAGTATCATCATCATCATCATCATCATCATCATCATTATCGGGGTTAAAATCTCTAGGTGTAGTCGAAGTCCACCCGCCAGCCGCTGGTGGCGCTGCGGCAAAAGCGCGGCACAGTCACCAGAGCCCCGGAGGTGCTTCCGAGGGCGCGGCGGAGCGCAGTCACCCCGGCGTCTTGTCGGCAGGAGGCGGAGCGCCGCTGCAGAAGCCTGTTTCACTGGTAGCGCGTTCCTCTTTCGCCTCGCCGTTAGCACAGCAAGTCGCCATGGCTCTTTATGAGTATGTCACCCCGGAGCAGCTCACCGGCTTTGACAAGTATAAGGTAACCGGACCCGCCGTCGGCTTCCCGATAGCTAGCAGTTAGCATGCGCCGAAATGTGATGACTAACTATCCGGTTGGAGTGCTAACTAGCGGGTACCTCCTTTGAATGACAAGCCGGTTGGAGTGTTAACTAGAGGGCAAATTCTCTGACTAACCAGCGTGTTGGAGTGTTATCTAGCGGGAAGCCTTTCGACTAACCAGCCGACTGCTGTGTTAACTAGCAGATACATATTCTGATTAACCAGCAGACTGGATTGTTAACTTTCTGGTACCTTCTCTGAATGACCAGCAGGCTGAAGTATTAACTAGCTGGTATATTTTCTGACTAACAAGCCGGATACAATGTTAACTAGCTGATAACTCCTTTGAATGATCAGCCGGTTGGGGTGTTAACTAGCGGGTACATTCTCAGCCTAACCAGCCATCTGGAGTGTTTACTAGCTGGCGCCTTCTTTGAATGACTAGCCGGTTAGAGTGTAAATTAGAGGGGACATTTTCTGACTAGCCAGCTGGCTGGATAACTGACGGGTACCTGGAATAACCAGGAATAACCAGTTTAAGGTAGTAACGAACTAACGGCTCCTGCATTCGGAGTATCTACGTATTCACAATCGCCCTGTAAGCGTTTGGGTTGTAAGATGGTCTCCTTTAACTCACTGGTTTAAATAGTGTCCGCCCCTGTAACCGGTTTAAGGTTTTACCCGCACACAAGGCGAGGCCGTGCCCTCCGTTTGAGCCCCCTGGGGCGGCCCGTCTGCCCCCGCTTCGCCGCCGGCTGGTTACCGTCAGGAGACTCCCAGTCCCGCGTGCTTCACGGTGTTTCGCCGCCTCCCCGGCTTCATTCCCACCGCTGCCACAACGCCCCCAGTCGCTCGTGCCACTCGGATATTTTCGCTTTATATTAAATATGGCCCGTGGTTTTCAGGGGTGTGTCTCATTGGTGAAAAGTTAATTCCAGGTGTACAGTTAAGGACGGGTTATTAAAGGTATCCTCGTATAGGGGAGTCGTGATAAAGTAAGGTTAGCCTTTTTTGACTGCTACCTGAATAAGTTTTGTTTATGTTATTCAAGATTATTTGGGAGACGGATCAGAAAACTTGTCGCATGTTACGGTGTCTGATATGTAAATCTGCAGCCTTTTGTAAACCTTTTTTCTGCAGTTTACCGTTTGGTAAATGGAATTCACTTGTAAGGCAACTACTGCATTTTCCCTGTTCCTGGTAAATGCAGTCGGATGCAGTGATGGCCATGAACTGAACTCTTTCCCACCCACAGCTCTAACCACATGGCCCATTTCCATATAAACTCATTTGAAACCCATTAGAATGGGGGGGCAGGCGTACGGAGCATGCCGGCATTAGAAAACATGTCAGTAAAGCTTCTGTGTGGGCTCTACACGCAATGGCTCTCAGGTTATGTGCCACAGCAGACAGCTGAAGAGGAGCCCTCGGTGATTAGAGTGTTGTCTACCCCCATCTGTGAGTAACCCTCAAGCTCCTTGAGCGGGGTGAGTTTCATGTCAGCAGGATGCTATGTCCTGGAAACAGACGGCCTGAGTGTCTCTTAATAGCTGGGCGTGCGTCAGAATGTGGCAGTAACTGACCCTGCTGCACACAGCACTCTGTATGTGTGAAGTCACTGAGATCCGGCCCTTATTAATTTAAGAGCGGCCGGCGTCGTGACTGGAGGTCTGTGGCCGCCTTTTTTTCGCCACGCTCGCACATGCACTCCTTAACTATTCCGTGCCATTGCTTTTTTCCACTCTCTCCTCGTGTTTCGTCACTGTCTGCTGTGTCATGAGCGAGGGTGTTGGCTGCTGAGAGCTGGGGGTGTGGCTTATTCCATGGGATCATGTCTCTGTGGGATTTGAGCGTGCTGCAGTTTGGACCTGTGGAGTCTGGAGCTGCGTCCCACATCTGCTTCGTCTGCAGAAGCTCATTTGGAGTACGTCCTGTCTTAAAGCGGCATGCCTTTGCATCACAAAGACACTCACGAGGCTGTTTGTTTTTGGGAACGTGACTCACTAACAGTTACTGTACTCCCAGTCACCCTCGCAAATCATAACCTGTAGTATTTGCTCCCGGGGGGGACTTTTTACAGATACCACATGAAATGTTAGATTGGTGGGGTGTTAAAAGTTGTGTGTGTCTGTGTGTGTGTGTGTGTGTGTGTGTGTGTGTGATATGGGACACCGTAATACTTAAAATGAAATAAATAAATATATCTATATTTCAATAATTAATTAATTGTCCTTTTATTTTCAAATAATCCAACAAAACGTATTATATTTCACAGCGTTTGTTTTTTGTGTATATTCCTTACATTTTTATTTCGTAATAATGCTGTGATTTTCATTAGACAATCATTATTTTAAAAATATTATTTTTCTTATAAGTAATCATGTCTAAATATGATTGCTTATATGATTTGACAGAATGAAGTTCAACTTTTCACATTGATGTATTTCTGAACCACTGTTTTCAGAACGCTTTTTTTCTCCCGTCATAGTGGTGCGCCCTGTCAATCACTTTGAGGGGGTGGGATCCTGCTTGTGAATGGATCAAGTGTTCCATGAATGTCTTCACAGTGACTGAAGTCAGAATCAGTTGCATTACAGAAACATCGAACACATGGATCGCTGTCGGGGTATCAACTTAGAGACTGAATATGTCTTCACATGGCATTTGTCTGTAGAAATGCCCGTCTTCAAGGACTTCAAGCAGTATATTTGCATATGTTTGCGTACCGCGACGTAAGGCCTCTTTAGAGCATATGCGAGCAGCTATGCGCATTTCAGAGCATGTGATATGCAATATTACTGACCCTTTTGGCTTTCTATATATTACATGCCCTGAATACATCTTAGTACTGAAAGACCATTTGAACACATAATTTTGTACCGTGTTGGTGCGGTATTAAGATGCATGTCTACACAGGTTTTTTTTGCGGCGTCTAAACACAGACATTTTTTTTACCGTGTCTGCTAGGCCGCAAAGGATTATGTATAGAAACCCCCCCCCCCCCCACCAAAGTGACTGATATTTTGAAGAGGTGTTATGAAATAAAAAGCTGGTTCGGAAAACCGTATTTCGTAAATACATCAACGTGGAAAGTTGAACTTCATTGTAAAATATTGTTTGGATTTAATTACTGAAATGTTTATTCATTTATTTATCTATAGAGATGTTTAATTATTTTGAGTGTTATGGCATTCCAGTATGTGTGTCTGTATATTAATAAATAATAAGTCTAATTTCAGAAGCAGGTGATGTAGTTTGACTAAGTTTATCATATGTGTTCTATATATGCTGTGTGTAGTTCACTAGATAACAGGGGAACACTCGGTTCCAATAAAGGGAGGCACAGGTTTGAGCAAAAGGAGCAGTTGCTGAGATACCTGCGGGGGGGGGGGGGGGGGGGGGGGGGGGGGGGGGGGGGGGGGGGGGGGGGGGGGGGGGGGG
>JAODKC010000043.1:17301591-17319172 GCA_026777985.1 Mormyrops attenuatus
CCCCCCCGCCACACAGAGAAGCATGTAAAGCGTGTAACAGAGATCACTGTGTTTGCTTTCAGCCCAAGGTCACACGCACGTCCCGACCTGGGTGTGGGTGGCAGCTGGAGTCTTCAACTTCATCGCTTACACTCTGGGTACGTTTTACTACCAGTGCACGCCAAAAAGGTGCATCCGTGCCGCGAATGAACTTCGAGGTTTAAAAACTCAGAGCCAATTTGGACCGGACCAGGTGTGATGCAGCGAGCTTGTGACTCGGGTTCCCATTTGGAAAGAGCTTCCATGTCAGGATCCTGCATTTTGTAGTATCACCCAGTGTAAAGTGCTCATGGGCTCGTCTCTGTCTGCCGATGTCCCTCAAACGGCTGTGTCCTTTTCAGATGGTGTGGATGGGAAACAGGCTCGCAGGACCAGCTCCAGCACGCCGCTGGGGGAGCTCTTTGACCACGGCCTGGACAGCTGGGCCTGTGTCTTCTTCGTGTCCACAGTGTACTCCATCTTTGGGCGTGCCGACACGGGCGTGGACGTGCTGAAGCTCTACTACATCCTGTGGTCCGTGCTGTTTTCCTTCATCCTGTCCCACTGGGAGAAGTACAACACCGGCGTGTTGTTCCTGCCCTGGGGATATGACATCAGCCAAGTGGTGAGCCAGTCATGCCAGTGCCTCTGTCCGGTTTGATGGTTCCGCAGGCCCCCTGGGTGTTGGATGGGTGGATAGATAGATGTCTAGATTAATCCTGAAAGAAACTGCAGGTATACAATGGCACCCATTTAGACATGGAACCCATGACAAACATTTAAACAGCAAAAACACATTTAGATTTTGATAAAACAGTAACAATAAATAATCAATGACAATAAATGGTACCAGTGATAGCAGTGTGTTAGCCTGGCACAGGGGGCACTGTGGTGATTCTGGCATGCTTGTGATGTCGCTGTCCTCCTGCAGACCATCTCCGTCGTGTACATCATCACAGCTGTGGTGGGCGTGGAGGCGTGGTACAAGCCCATATATGGGAACTTTTACTACAGAGACCTCTTCACTGTGATGATCTTGGGTGAGGCTCGACGGCACGTCTCGGGTGCCTGTCTGCTACACGCTGCTCAGCTCACCGGTGTCCACAGTGTCATTCAGGATCTTCAGAAAGTGAAACATTGATACTGAAATGTCTGTTTTCTCTCCTTTCAGGCTGTGCGTTCATCGTAACTCTTCCAATGAGCCTTTACAATGTCTTCAAGTATGTATATCTTCATGTTTCCCCCTAAGATAGATTGTCAGATCTGAAGGCTTCAGTAGGTCAGCTGAGTGTGTGTGAGCGGTGATGCCTGGCATCTCCAGCTGAAGATACTGTTTCCCCTGCTGGCAGGGCCTACCGTGGCAACTCCCTGAAGCACAGCTCGCTCTATGAGGCCTTCCTGCCCTTCCTATCCCCGGTGATACTCTTTGTGCTGTCCACCCTCTGGGTCTGCCTCTCTCCCAATGATATCATCCAGCAGCAGCCCCGCATCTTCTACCTCATGGTGGGCACGGCCTTCGCCAACGTCACTGTGAGTCTGCCTGCCGTAGATTCTCTGGGGTTCATTTGGTGGGTTAGTGAGCACTCTATTGGCCTCTACTGTCTGACCCTGACCCTAACTTTCTACACCCTAACCCTCTATACCCTGTCTATACCCTCACCTTAACGGTCTACACCCTGACCCTAAAATAACCCTCTATACCCTGTCTACACGCTGACCCTAACCCTCTACACCCTACCTTTCTGTACCTTGACCCTGATCCTAACCTTGTACACTCTGTCTACACCCTGACCCTAAACTTAACCCTCTATACCCCAACTGTCTATACCCTGACCCTAACCTCTCTAACCGTAACCCTTTCCCTGCCTTTGCCGCCTCACCCCGCCCTGCAGTGCAAGCTGATTGTGTGCCAGATGAGCAACACGCGCTGCCAGCCGCTCAGCTGGTCGCTGCTGCCCATGGCACTGCTGGTTCTGCTGGTGGCATCGGGCATCCTGAAGCACAGCGAGGGCCTCGTGCTGCACATCTGGACCGGGCTGGTGCTCCTGGCCCACATCCACTACGGCGTGTCCGTGGTGAGTCCTGCTGCTCTCCTCCGCCGTATTTGTCTCCGGCCCTCTGCCGTCGAGAAGTGCATCATGTTAAAGGCCGCACTCCCTTTGACCCCCCCCCCAGGTGCGTCAACTCAGCGCACACTTCCACATCTTCCCCTTCTCGCTGAAAAAGCCCAGCACCGATTGACTAGAGGAGGAGAAGATGGGTCTGCAGGTTGCAGAGGTCTAGCCAGCCTGTCCCTCCCCATGCTCCACATCACCCAAAAGGGGGTGCCATTTCCCCCAGGAGACACCCAGCCACTCGGTGACATGCAGCCCGGCCCTCCCCTCCCCTCTCCCTAGCAGCCCGGCTTGGGGTTGGGGGAGGGGACCTTTTCATTGTTTTCAGCAGTGAGGTTTGCTTGTTTCCTAAGGAAATGTGCTTCAGCATTGATGGCATACCAGAACCAGCCTGGTGCCTTTTTTACACACTGTCTCATGAATGTACTGTGCAAGGCCTTGGACCAGCGGGCCTGCTCCTTTTGGTTTGGTTCATGTGCAGTCCTCTCTAACTTGGGATCTCAAAGCTACATGACTCTGTCCATCTCCGAACGATTGGGAGCAAGACCAAGATTTGCTCGGTGTCTGATTGGTCCGGTTCGAGAGATGCGAGCCATTCACAGCCCCGGGGACGTGTGGCTCCGCTGTTTGTGACTCTCCGTGTTTTCCCGTCTTGTGGGTGGTGATGTCGGCATGGCCCCTTCCTCTCTTGCCTGGCTCTCCCTCTCTCTCTTTAGTTTGAGCTTGAATGAAGAGTGTACCTCAAACCCAGTTCTGGAACGGCTATACTCTGAAGGAACAAGCATGTGTTTGTTTTATTTTTTAAATTTTTTACAAAATGTAAGCACTAGTCTCTACTCGTATACATGTATAGTTATATGGTTATTTGTTATTACGGTTTTCCGGCCAGTGGATGGTTCAGAGTGGTGGGGGTCGTTCATTTATGTGATGCCAGCATATCAGTCCTGAAGCGACTCTTGAAATTTTGTGTATGTATGCGTGTTAGGAAACTGAGCAAAGCTGAATTTCAGATTTGATTTCTCCAATATTTTTTTTAATTGTAACCTTTTTTGAGAACTGTTCATATGCCATCTTGACGGTAGTCTGTAAGAAGTCTGGGTTGTACCGGTTGCCCCTCCCCGCCCCCCTGCAGTGAATTTTGCCTGGTGCGTGAGTAAAGGCCATGTCTGTTTACTTTACGTGACGTGTCACTGTCACCAGTACTCACTACAGCTATCGGTAAATGGTCTCCTTCCATCCCATGGAAGTGCTCTGACTTTCTAAATGATGTACTCTACTCTGTGTGTTGATCATGTTTGTTTAAGTATGGATGGAATGTAATCAGAAGCAGCTGCTTGCTGTGCATGGTGTGTTTCTGCTGGGGAGGTCGGGTCATCATGCCATGTACTACATTATTCTGTGTGCTTGGGTACTGGGCTTTGTCCTTTTCATACAGTCAGCTTTTTCCTTGTCCCCAGACAAGTGTGTATGCAAATAAGTGGTATGATTAGTATTATTCAAAATATTCAGTCTATTATAAATTGTTAATGCTATTATTATGATGTACATACAGGTTGATGAGATGGGGATAGACCACTTTCCTGTAAATATCACATACAAAGTTAATCTTGCTGTTTGACTAATTTCTTAGAGCTGTTTCAGTTGGTGACCATATGTATGCGAATACTTCAGTAAGATTTAAATTGTTACTGTTGGGTAGCAGATGGGCCTTTTTTTGCGAAGAAGCCATTTCTGTTTCCCGAATTTGTCACTAATAGATGGCACCATAATCACTTTCTGGCTACTCTGTGTGAAGAGTTAGATAAGGAATTTGCTGTAACGTCCTACCTCAGAGTATTGTAGTACAGGACTGAGACATCATGACCTCATCCAGTATGGGTTGATCGTCTGATGTTTAAAAAATGGGTAGCGAGCGGGAACATTATTATGGTCTGGCTTTTGTGAGTTTGTGTGTACAGATGTGTAATGCAGTGTCAGGTACACCTGGCACGTTTCATGTGATTTAAATCTGTGTACTGCTGTTGACAAACGCCACCTAAATACATTATTGGCCTCTAATGACTTAATGCTGTGACATTCAGTTTCCAACAGGACATTTCCAAAAATGGCCAGTGTTTAAAGTAGAAGGCCAGACGCTATATATACACATTAGTTCTGTTTGCCTAGTAAAGTAATAAGCTGTGCATTGCTCTAGTAATCAGACTGACGCCATTCTTGTTTCATTAAAACGTCTTACTATGTGATCTGCTCCTATGTTGTCTCAGTTTCCTGTCACCCTACCGGTCTTGCTCCATCATGTGAGTGTTTCCTGTTCTCCAGATAAAGCATTTCAGTAGCCTTTGTCTGCTGGCCCTAGCCTGCACGTCTCTGGATATCCGTAACTGAACACCTCCCACGTGCTTTGTTCAGCATCCCTACCAAAGACTGCCCCCAACCACCACATGTGTGTTTGGGTGATTGTAAATTTTGCAGCTCAAGGTTAATTTACAGCTCAGTGAACATAACCCAAGTGCACTGGCATTGCAGTGCAAAGCATGTGGATGGACTATTTGAACATTCATAGTTTTGTCTGTTTTAAAATTGCCTTTGTTGTTGGATAGAATGGATTTTTAAACAAAGCTGGCTGCTCTTATGTCCTATTATTCACCAGCATAGGCTATTTGTAGATAACTATACAATTCCCTGCACATTGTTGTTCTACAGGCGCAAAAGAGGCAATTCCCCAGTGCGTCATGCCATCTAGCTATAATTCAACATGCAAAAAAATCATTTAGAAGGAAAGGAGCTGCCAATTAGCCTGAAGACAAGTACTCTGAATGTGATGATCAAATAATCATACTGCAGTTTAGTAGAATTTAAGATGAAACACTTATCCAAGTTTACTTCTTGCCTGCTTTTTCCCCCACACTAATTCTGCAAGACACTCCAAGTAGTCAATTCAGACGACGGCAAGATATCAGGAAACAGGAGCAATAAGAACAGACATGGCAGAGTCCTAAAAACACCACATCCAATTAGTATGTTTTTCTTACTCATTTATTTTCAGTTAATGCTTGTTGGATACAAAATGCATGTACTGCTAGAGTTACAAAACAAAGTGAATAAATTAGCCACAAATTAGACACTTTAGACAATGACTTATGTACAAAATTACAGGCAGTAAAGGCAACGTTTTAGTGTTTTGATAAAGGAGTAGGTGATGAATGGATGGCCATGCCATTTGGCTGGGCTGATAAGGGTTCAGAGAGGCATAAGATCAGCCCCTTCATGTGATCACTATGGCAACCGTGTCACACCACATCCTGCCATGGTGGCTGCCGAGACCTACCTGCGTCATTCGTTTTAGGCTGTGTACACAGCGCACAGTGACTGCACAGAGAATGCCTTGAGCCCAAGCTGACCATAAGCCCATGCAGCCAGTCACCCAGCTTTACTTGTCAGCTACCAGCCCTGAAGCTCTTTGGATGGGGACCTGTCTCAACCATGAGAACCCATAATGCAGTGTACTCCACTGAGGCTCTCTGTAAGAGGAGTTCGGACCAGCAAAAGGCCAGTGCTGCAATATCACATTTTCAACGCCTCTGCATTCAACTGTACAGGTGCACGGTGTTTCGAAAGCTTTCCCCTAAATGTTAGGATTCAGAAGCTCGTCTAGAATCAGGAGGATTTGAAGTCAATGCTGCCAACAGCATAAGGACATGCTGACAATTAAAATCTGAACTAGCTACCACAAAATATTAAAAGAAAAAAAAACACAAAAAAGAAAGATAAAATACTACGCATGAAAGGATGTTATATGTGTAGAATGTCATGCATGTCGCTGTGGAAGGTCAAGTCTTCTGCTTCACGCTTCCAAAATGCTTTATCAGGGTTCAGTCTTTCCGGTAAAACGTTCAGGATGCACTCAGTGTTCCTGTCTGGTCTACGTAGGACACAGAACTGTGTAGAAAGAGAGAGATGACAGGACTGTGTAAAAGCCCACGGTCAGGTCCTGGGATAGACAACGTGAGAGAAAGACCAGCTAGGTGCTGACATCACCCCAAAAAGGCACACAACAAACCAAGAAAATACCATTAACTACAAGCAGCACCTGTGCAGGTTGGTCCGAATTACGTTAGCAAACCTGTATTATATGACAGAAATGATTATAAACATGGCAGAGATTCATACCCACACCACTGGAAATAAAATCTGCACTGCCAACAAACGTCAGTACTACGGGAGAGAACAGTGCTCTGTAGTGGCACAGCTAAAGGGACACAATGCAGGAATGAAGCAGTGCAATACACACAAACACACCTACACACAAAGGCTGCACTACCACAGCCTGCCAGTAGGGGGTGGAGGGGCATTCTAATAACAGGAACTCATAGTGCTGTTTAACAAACCTCTGACTCCACAGCCCTCACACCAGAGCTAGTATGAGGAACGTAGGCAAAGAGAAAGGAAAATGAAATTCATGGATCAGTGGAGCCACAAACTGGGAAACGGCATCAAATTAAGGCTAAACAAATGGGGAAATTCCCAGGTAATTACAAAGGAGGGAGAGGGCCAAAGGATCACGCTGATCTGTAATACACCTGACCACCAGAGGGTAACAGAGCTCATCTTCAGCTAAAGACAAACACAGCTCTGCTGGAGCAGAAACAGGAACGTTACCTTTGAGGATGTAATCTGTGAGGAGGCTCGGCACCTTATCGCTGTCCTCCCGCATGGCACGCAGAACTGAGGGGATGCAAACATGGTCGTGAAAGCTCAGTCAGTCAAAGAGACAGGCAGAGATAGGCAGAAAGCAGGCCATCAGGCCAGAGAATGGAGCACTCACTCTTGGTGAGAATCTGAAGATCTTCCACTGAAGGAGGCCCCCCCTTCTTCTCATAGGGAATGACAGTGGTCAGGTACTAGAGAAACACAAAGGCAGGTGAGCACTGAGCACCGACAGACGCCAGGTGCCGTGGAGGACAGGGAGAGGCGGACAGGGAAAAGGGGGCACCTGTTTGTCCCCGAGTGCGCTGCCGAACGTGTGGCGGAAGCCATTCTGAATGGCGGTGGAGAGGACCTCCATGCTGAAGCGCTAGGGAAGGAGGCACGGAGGAGCGCAGGAGCCGACAGGAGGAAGGATGGAGAGAGAGAGAGACAGAGCGTGTGAGACTTCGAATTCAGGGCAGGCAGATGGCCCCACTCAGCATTAGAATGGGAGGGGCAAAGAGCTCTGAAAGTGAGGATTGGAGGGGTGGGGCACACTGCATGCACTGCAAACAGCCAGATAGCTGTGACATGGGGGATAGCGAGGCAGGAAGAAAGTATGGGAGGTGGGTCAGTGGTGGGGTGACCTGCTGGCATCTGCCACCCCGATTAGCCCACTAGCCACTTGAGTAGAATGGGTGAAACCTGACAGCTCCAAGGAACACCATTCACTGCAGCTTCCAAAGCTTCCCTGTAGCTTAAGGGCACCGGCAGGGGTGGTCTCATTATTCACAGGGTATGAGCCCCCCCTCCAAAGCCAGAGACAACTTCCTAAAAAAAAAGCTGGAAGGTTCCAGCGCCTGCCAGACCACGGCCCCACGTCAGCCGCTGACCATGGAGCGAGAACACAGAAGATGGAAGAAATGGAGGTTGTAAGAAACTGGCAGAAGACTGTGAGAAGAGCCATGCAGCCAAGTCCCTGAGGAGGAAAGCAGGGGGGGGATTCTGCAGCACCAGAGCAAGGCCCAGAGAGGGCGCCCTCCACCGCCACCCCAGAATCCTTCAGTCTCACTCTCTCAGCGGAACACCCCCGCCAGCATGTCAGCAGCTATGCCACAAGCAGGTGCCTGCATCACGCGCTTTGAATGGAGTGTCATCTACACGGTAGACACCCGGGGTGAGCCCATGACCCCTCACCCCTGCCACAGCAATGGACGCTCCTTCTACTACCCGTTTTGGATCCATCCCTGTTTCTGTGCTCTCTCCCGGTTTCGGACCCCCCTCCCCCATAGGACTCACCGTCCCCGGTGCCTGTGCTCTCTCTGCCCGACCCTGGTGGCCCCCTCCCCCACGCAGCCTCCTCTTCTTCCTCAGCAGCTCCCGATGCTCCTTCTGCCGGTTCTGCACCTCAATCAGCACGCTGATGAAACTGTTCTTCACCTCCTTCTCGAAGTCCAGCTCGTCCCGCAGTGCCAGCTGCTGGATCAGCTCCTCTGAGTACTCCCTGATCTCCGTCTCCACCTCCTCCAAGAGCTCATTCAGCTCTGCCACTGACATGTGCTTCAGTCCTATTAGGAGACATGTTTGGTGAGCGGGAAGCATAAGAGAACATGCAGAGAAACCCCCAGAAGAACTGCATCTTACGGGAATAACCTTATAAAGACAATAAAGCTGGCCAGACCCATTCAGTCATTAAAAGTAAAGCAACAGCACCCAAATCAGCACAAGGCAGGCTTAGATTTAGTCTGGAGCTAAAATGCAGAAATAACTGTATGGCAAGACATTACTCGTGATATTGATAACACTACATTAACGAGACATACTGACAACGCATTTTTAAAACACTTTAATAAAAAAAAAAATGAAAATGGTGCTGAAGAAGTAAATTAAAGACAGACTCATGCAACGGGATTTCAGATGGGACAGCACACTTACGTTCCTCATAACTGCTGCTCGTACAGGACCTCTGGAGCAAGTGACCTTCTTGTGAGAGCAGGGACAGGTCTGACTGCGAAGGGTTCTCTTCCTCCTCGGGGTCTGGAGACTCCTGCATCATCTCCTCGATCTCCTCAATCACCTAGTAAACGCCCAGATGTTTGTGTGTGCTTGAGGGCATGATCCAGATGCTCACAGATGGTCCGGACATGTCCTGTACCTGCTCCGCAGTGAAGATGGGCTCGTCGGTAATGCAGGAGACGATGATGGAGTGCATGTCCAGCTGCTCCCGCAGCTCCTCATCATCAGACAGGTCCAGGTTCACTGTTTCCGGCTTCTGAGGGGCAGAGAGCACAAGAAATCTAGTCCCTTATCACTAAATACTCCTTGAAAAGGTCCATCCACAATAGCATGACGAGGGCATGACTGCTTCCTACAGATAACCCCCCTGCATGCCATTCTGTCTAGCAGGAACATGTTTATGGCCCTTCTTGACAGTCCCAGGTATAAGAACAGTGATGTATCTCATTAGACCCAGGGCTGAGGGATTATTGGGGAAGAAGTGAACAGTCCATCTTTCTACTGACATGAGTGTAATGGCTGTGAATCCACATCAGGCTTTTTGGGAAATGGTGCATATTTATAGAATTATTGTGTTTTAAGAAAATATCAGTATTCTGAGCAGCCATCTGCTCTGGCCAGATTGGAACGGGAGCTTGCAGAATAAGTGGTGTCTCTCACCCCCTTTTCCGTGAGGTTGAGGGTAGGGAGATGCAAGGACCGAGCGTGGGATGTCTTCCAGTCCACTGGCATCACGTTGCCATAGTTACCAGTCAGTGCATTCCAGATCCTGGAGGAAGTACAATTTGCAAAACAGAATCGGCATGTACAATACTTGTCTGTTGAAATTTTGCAGACTCATGTTATCCTTCACACAGAGACACCTGAGAAGTCCTTCCCCAAGCCATCCTCATATTTCTATAGGTCACATCTCCGTAGCTGCCCTCTGAAGAACAATCACTCCTCGCAACATGCAGAAAGTTACCCACATGTAGGGGGAAAGTCACTCCACACCACAGACAGACTTGTCCTCTAGTTTGTCTGTCAAGTGATCCAAACTTAGCGCAAACTGAATCACAACATCCCTTGTCAACAAGCTCTTTATTAATAACAAAGCCAGCTCCAATACAGACGTACACTTCACAAACAAACAGGCAGACCAGGACTAATAACACCATCAACGACCAAAGGCATCAGAATAACAGACACGGGCTGGATCGAACACGACCCCGTCAGACAGCCTTGGTGGGAAAAAAAGCCGCATTTTGAAGGAGCTTTTTCAAAGGGAATTACCATCCTCCATTCTCTATCATAATATAGCAAATCTTGGGCAGCAAAACCAGATTCTGATGCAGGCAGGGTTGAATAAATATATAACTAGTAAAATATGCAAACAACAGGCAGTATCCATAAAAATTAAATATTTCATCACAAAAATATTACTAGGAGTAACAGACCAGACAGCTAGTGGTTCGCCTTCTAGCTACAGGCTTATAACATTACTAAGACTACGCGGGCACATCTAAGACTGTTTGCTAGCATTAGCCTTTAGCCTCTCAGCTAGCTACGTATGACTCGCTATATGAGACTGGACGGTCACCTCTCAGACTCTTTGCTGATTTTAGCCTTTAGCCTGCAATTATCAGCTTGTATTATTATTATTATTATTGTTGTTGTTGTTATTATTATTATTATTATTAGCTGTTAGGCTGCGGCCCCGCCGCCCGACGACTTACTCGTCATCCTTCAGCATGCTGTCCTCCGTTATAGGGTTCACTGGGGCAATATTCTCGGTTTTCGTGTTGTAGTTTCGAAAACACACGGTAAGCTTCTCTTCGAAGCTGTTCACCAAATCCTCCATGGATTGAAAGCTGCCCGTATCGCCCGAGAGGCCGCCCTCGAGCTCCGGAAAGTCCTCAAGCAGGCCCGGCACATCGCCGGCGTTCCAGTTCACCGCATCCAGGCAGCTCTGCGGCTCCGACAACGGCCTGAACTCATTGAAATCCTGCCAGTCCTCATCAAACTGCGCCAGCGGAGCCGCCATAACTGCGGCAAAACAGCGAGCCTTCCCCCCGAGCCGAACTTGTTTTTGCGGAGGTCTGTATAACCGAGCTTTCACCCGAACCCCCCCAGTGGGCGGGAACAACGCGCGCTGTCAATCAGTGCTTCAGGCCAATGGGCAGCTTGGAAGAAGAAACCAAGTGACGAAGAGGAAGTCAGTGATTTACGACACTCACTTCCCTTTCCCATGTACTTTTTGCCTTCTGAAGTTTCTGCAAACCGGAAGGGGAGTGTAGTTTAGTAACTTATAATCAAAGATAACCCTGGGGGTCAGGGTCAGGTATGCAACCTGCCTCAGTTTAATAGCCCTAGACCAGGGCTCGTTAAATCTGGGCCTTGATTTCAGTTCACCCAGCCAGTTAGTTTAATAATTACTGATTCTGACTGGCCACAGAGGCTTCATGCCTGGTTCCCAGGCAAGGGTAGGCTGGAGAATCAGCTGGGCTTAGAATTTGAGGACCGTGATATGAACAGCCCTGGTATAGTCTTTAGTCATACACACATATTTTTTAAAGAGATCCTGATGATGACCCCAACTCTGGATGAAACTGAACAGATTGGCTCAGTAAGAGGGTAGCGGGGCGTTTGCTCATGATCGATTTTTAATTAACTAGTGGTCTTTATTTCTCTTTCGTTAGATTATTGTGTTACTGAGCATCTCTCCTTTGGCTGCTGTATTTTCTCTTGTCGTTTTGTGTTGCTTAGTATACAGCCAACCAGCCCCCATGTTCAATGCCAGACTTCCTGCCCTCTCTAATGTTATTACAGTGGCAGCAGACTTTTGTTCCTTTTGTTTCAAGCAAATATCATACTGCCTCTTGTCTCTGGGCATTATCAGATCAGCTGCTATGGATTAACCATGGTTTTGCCTGGATATTCGTTGTTGGCTATTCATTCTTGTCTGTGCCAGTTTATTCCAAAATGACCTATTTACAGATGAGACCATTTTGGACTGAGGGAGGCACTATAATGGTTGTAGGAGTGATAACATTTCCAGCCAAAGAATAGAGGGTATATGATTAGAAACCCTGGTGGCTGAGGTCTGCCTGCTGGTCCTCCAAAGAGTCACCTGGCTCCCTGGCTCCATAACAGATAAAGTGGCATGTTTGTGGCCTTTTTGGAAGCAAAACAAGCTAAGACAAGCTAGGGGCCATCAGTTATGATAGGAAGATGTTCTGCAAGGCTCCCAGCCTACAAGAAATGCTGTCCGGTAATGCTCCGAGAGACATGCCACCGCACACCACAGGTAACTTTACACATTGAGTTTCTTGGC
The DNA here is from genome assembly GCA_026777985.1 of Mormyrops attenuatus. Classification (NCBI taxonomy): domain Eukaryota; kingdom Metazoa; phylum Chordata; class Actinopteri; order Osteoglossiformes; family Mormyridae; genus Mormyrops; species Mormyrops attenuatus. The sequence goes on from JAODKC010000043.1 coordinate 17,313,739, forward strand.
TAACATGACGGCCTCTTCCTGCCCTGTCTCATTGATGAGATGGCGTCTCAGATACTGGGTCCAATATCCCAATCATCAAGGTAAGCATGCGGCTTGGAACACATGTGATCTATTGTGCAGGCAGGGTTGGCTTAAATTCAGGCCTGGACCACCTAGGCATTAATTTGCTGAACAGAGCAGGCCAGCAATTTGCAGTGATGCCACTTGGATACTGTAATGTCCAGAGAGCTCTGAGCTTCTCATGGAGCAGATACGGATACCCTACAGCTGGGATGAGGTGTATCTTGATGATTTGCCTCATAGACATACTCAGCAACCTTCACTTTCCTGTGAGGTTAATATCTTAACATGTAGTAAGATCTAAGAGCGTGGCCTCAGATCACAGTGGGGTATAAGCAGTGTAACAGTGGCCAATGTCACAGAACCTATGAGCTGTAGCTTCCTATAGGGCTGGTGTTACACTACTACTGTTTTATCAGTTACTAGCTAGAGGGAGGGTCATGTCTGTAGTAATCATCCTGAGATATGTTTTATGCATCCTCCTGCCCTCCAGAAGATGTTACAGGATGCATCAGGAACTGTACTCAGGAATAATTTCTTCCCAGCAGTAATATGTTAAATGTCAAATACACAATTCCACTCCATCTATATATCCTCACTTTTTCTTTTCAGGCTCACCAGGGCTCCAGAGCCTATCCTAGAAGCTATGGACACAAGGCAGGGAATGACCCTGGATGGGACGTCAACCTATCACAGGGCACACGCACACCGATGGGCAATTTGTTAACTCCAGTTCACCTTAGCATATTACTGGGGGAAAACCCATGACAACATGGGGCGAGCATGCAAACTCCACACACATGGAACCATGGTGGAGACCCAAAAGTCCCAGAAGTATGCGGCAAGTGCTAACCACTCTGCCACCCTACAATCTCAATCGCCACTGTCATTTATTAACCACTGCCACTTTGATTTCAGCACCTTGTTATCCTGCTTATATGTTATTGTATATTCTATGTATATTGCATATACACCGATGAGCTGAAACATTACGACCACCCCCACGTGAAGCAAATGATGTTGACCATCTCATAAAAACAGTGCGCGTCAAGACCTGGATGGGTCCATACGCGACCCATTACTCCTGTGATCATCATCAAAATTATGTGCTATTTTTGCCACAGTAGCCCTTCTGTTGGATTGTCTCAATTGTGATAGCCTGCATTCTCATCCGGCATTGATGAGTCCTGGCCGCCCAACACCCGGTTGGTGTTTTTTTCCTTTTTCAGATCGCTCTTAGTAGGTACTCACCACGCCTGGTTGCGAGCACTTCACAAGCCTCGCTCTTTCGGATAGGCTCTGGTGCATTTGTCCGGCCTTAATGATTTGGCCCTTGTCAAAGTCACTCAGATTTTTATCCAATTCTTCTGTATTCAACATACCGACTTCAAGCAGTAAATGCTAGCTTACTAATATATTCCAGACCTTGCCATGCACTGTTTTTATGAAATAGTCACAATTATCCACTTCACCTGGGGATACTCACAATGTTTTGACTCATTGGTGTATACAGAATAAATAGTAATTGAAACCTTGCTTTCTGAATGGGGTGAAAATGCTTCTGAGGGCCAATCAGGCTTCATTGCCTTGACAAAGCCAAAGGTCCTGACTGGCAGGGACAGGCTGTCACAGTGCAGTGCTGAGTACAATAAGGTACGGCAGGGTTACAGATTTCAGTCTCAACACTGGATAGCCTTTTCAGCCAACAGCATAACCTAGACCAGTGTTTCCCAACCCGATCCTTGGGACCCTCAGACAGTCCATGTTTTTGCTCCCTCCCAGCTCCTCCACATTTTTGCTTCAGGTACTTCAGAGCAAAAATGCAGACCGTCTGGGGATTCCTCAGGCCTGGGTTGGGAAACACTGACCTACACAACTGCAGGCACTACATTTAACTGGAGAAGCAGCAGGACGTCGCCTCCAAAGCCACCTGTAGGGTGGGTGAGACCAGCATATGAGCAGGAGGTTCGTTTCACATTGTTCAGAAAGTAATTCTCATTAGTTTAGTTCTGCACTAGTCTGCAATAGCTGAGAATTATTAGTATAAAACCCTGAATTACACTTCACACTTCATAAAGCAGAAATGATCAGTAGCCAACTTAAGATCTGGGGCCACAGGCCTTATATTCTCCAACTGTTTTCTCAACTCTGCAAAGTCACTTTCTCAGAAACTCAGATGAAAAGAGAGCAGCTTTAAACCTAATTTTCTCCTAGTGCTGTTCTTGCCGTCCATCTGTCCTTTCCTTGTTGAGGTGCTCGCGACACTGCATGGGTCTTTTTCAAAACCCTGAATGCTTTATTGAAAATATGCATACATAACACTTCTCCTACACAACATTACAAAAAAACAATACAATCACTTTTGGAATAACACATTAATGCAAAGAGATCCTGGAACCCGGGCCGGTACCATTTGCACATCCCAGACCATCCGACCCGGCACACTGTAGCACAATTGTGTTTAAGGACCATCAAAGTAAGGAACCAGCTGAGTGCTCTGCCCCCTCCTGAACTGTGAATTGCTTTCAAGGTCCACGGGCAGAGGAGAGGGGGCAGGAGGGTGACTGTGAGTACTGATGGTTCTTTGTGTAGGATATGCATTAAGTGTTTGCACTCTTGGTCTACCAAGTTGCCTCAGTCACTCAAGGATCCAAAGGAAGGCCACTGCAACCCAAAGGGCTAACTCAGTGTTTATCGCCTTTTCTCTACTACATTGCGTAGTCCATCTTTCCCACAGTCCTAGTGGGTAAGTGTACACATCTCTCTCTCTCTCTCTCTCTCTCTCTCTCACACACACACACACACACACACACACACACACACACACACACACACACACACACACTCGCTCAGCAGGGGGCAGCGGCTTTCACAATGGGCAGAACCCCTGCTAAGAGTCTGGGGGATTGGGAAAGAAAGGAAGACAGTGAAAGAGAGAGACGGCGGGGGGGGGGGGGGATGGGGAAAAAAGTATAAAGGAATGTGGGAGAAAGTGTGCTGGGTGGTTTCAGGGGGGGTGTCGCCTGGTAGATGGAGGATCGGTGTGTTTGAGAGGGAGGGCGTTTCCCTAACCTCATTGCACGAGGAGGCCCACCCCCGATACACCCCCCCGGAGGTAAAACGCCTTATTAACAAACAGGGACCTGTATTCTGCTTGGAGCTCTGTTGCAGTGCAGTAGGGAGCCGTATACAACGCTAAAGGCCAAAACTCTGCCAAGAATGGGCTGGAAAACGTGAGAGGGAAGCAGGGAGCGCTGATCACACTCAAACGGGAGCCAACGGGACGCATTCAGATACATATGTGCGTAACCTGCATGCGTGATGATTTTCCCCACTGATACATCTCCATCTGCTATCACCATTTTGGGAATCATCCATTATTCTGAGAAATGGTGGTGTGATCCATGTCTTCGGATCAAATCCCAGGGTCGGCAGAGTGCTGTCATGGCTGGGCTATTGAGCAAGACCCTTAACCGCGTTCCAGGGAGCCAGCGCGCCTCTGTATGCGTTAGGAGCAGGGCAGCATTCACAAGGCACAGGGCTTTGGGGGCCGGACCCAGGTTCAAGAAGACCCATCCCAGAACGAGCGTTGAGGCAAACTGAGCGAAGGGCAAAACTCAAGCTGATCCCCCCCCAGGTGCTGACTCAGCTCTCCCGCTTTGTGTTGCTCCACCAGTTCTGCCACTCTCTGCCAAAACGTTTGCAGACACATCCAGGGGAAGCAGAAACAAAAATACCCTCCCCCCCCACCTTCTGACGGCACTCCCCGAAACTCCACTTTTACTCCGGTGAAACCGGACCCGGGGGTTTATCCTTGCTAAAGTCGGGCCGGCGTCCCTCCTGGCCGGACTTGTGGCCAAAGGAACTTCCAAAGAGCATTTAGAAAGCAGCTGGGTTCCGACCACGGGGTTCAGGAACAGCAAGAAGATCCTGCCGTGTCCTGCCCATCACGCTGAAAGCTTCTGGGAGACCCAGCCAGTGCTTGCGGGCTCTGAGGCTGACCCCTCCCCCTCAGACACCTCCAGCAAGTAACCTTGCCCCCCCCAACAGGAGCGCGGTTCAGGGGGGCAGCCCGGGCACCGCAAATATTTATTTATGTGCCGGAGAAGGCAGCCGGAACAAGGCTTTTCTTCTTCCTGACGAGAAAGAGGATCCTCTTCCCTGCCTCTTGTCCTTGTTCACCGTCCCCTGAGGTGCATAACTCGCCCCCCCCCCCCCCCCCAGCAGTGTTTGTGGGGAAGAGGTAGCGGCACCTACCGCAGCTCGGCCAGGATGGCTGCGCAAGAAAAAGATCCTTCTGCACCTTCGGGACCCTCTGGACGCAGGGTGGGCAGCGATGTTAGGTGTGTGATGGGGGGGTTATGTCAGGGAATGGAGACGCTGTTTTTAACCTGGCAAAGGCAATCGCTCCCAGAGCTCTCTACACAAAGCCAGCATGGCTGGCTGGCCGGACAGATAGACAGACAGACACACACAGAGTTGGTGGTCTAATGGTTAGGATGCTTGCCTCTGGACCAAGAGATCGTGGGTTCGAGTCCCACCTCTGGCACTACCACTATTGGGTCCCTAAGCAAAACCCTTAACCCCAACTTGCTTCAGGGGGACTGTCCCTGAATTGAGAAAAATGTAAGTCGCTCTGGATAAGATCGTGCTGTAAATGTTTCATGCTCCTGAAACACATACACAGTTCATATATTCTTATCTTTGTGGAGACTCTCTGTTCATTGCTACAGGCATAACCATAACCCTAACCTTAACCATAAGTAACCAGACAAAACACATTTTTACTTTTTTGATTGCATTCACAGATTTTTATAAAACTGAGGTTATCCAAATGGGGACCTGAAAAATGTCTGCAAAAGTAAGTTTCAGGTTTTACCAGATGTAAAGTACCACATTACTCAGATGTGATCTATGCAAACCGGCGAAACACACATGCTTGTGGATACGAGAAAGGCTCAGCGCGGTACGTCGGCAGATGTCGGGCCGCAGTCCGCAAACAGCAGCCCCAGCCGCATTTACGCCGCGACGTATGGCACCGGGGCGGCGTAACCTAGCAACGCAGGCTGTGATTAATTTGTGAGTCGAAGGGTGGCCGGGCGGAAAAGAAAAGATCAAAGGAGCCTGAAAGGGAGACGGGGGCTCTGGAAATACGAGTACGCCCACCCCGCCATCGTTTCGACCCTGTAACCGCATCAACGTCCTTAACGAGGCCTCCTGAACTGCCCCCCCACGCAGAAGCGGCCAAACAGCCCACTCCCGACCTCTGCGCTGCTTCAGCTCCAGGAAGTGTTTACGAGTCGATGTGGCACACGGCTCGGGGGGGGGGGGGGGGGGGGGGGGGGGGGGGGGGGGGGGGGGGGGGGGGGGGGGG
>JAODKC010000043.1:17319272-17341499 GCA_026777985.1 Mormyrops attenuatus
GGCTGGAGCCTGCATTCAAACACACGAGAACTGCCCCTCCCGCTTCAGCGGCATCCACCTACAGACATGCATGACAATGGGGCTCTTTAGATCCCGTCAATGAGGATGTCGAACCACCACTTTCACTGATGCTCACAGGGCGAGAACACGTTTTCAGAACATGGCTGGTGTTCATGCAGGATGTATGTTCCTTCACCACCCTAACCCCCCCCACCAGAGTCCCTCCACTCCAGCAACCCTGCTCAACTGTGGTCTGCAACGAAAGAGTCCCCTCCAATGGCGAAGAATGAAAACGAAAACGGGAGAAAGCCTTTGTTTAAAAAAATCTATACAAAATGGGGCCTTCAGGTAACTAGGATTCGGTTAAAACTCTCGCAGTTTAAAATCCTCTTAAAGTGAGGTGAAAGAATGACATGATCTGTCACTAGTGAGAACGGTGCCAGGCGCATGGGGGCCTAAGGGGCGGTGGGGGCAGTCTGAATAGCAACACTGCAGTCACGACTTCAAACTCCACCGCAAATAAAGAACCAGGCAAGTGAAAAGCAACACACAGCTGAAAGGGGCGTGGGTTGGATAGGGCAGGGCCGAGGTCATCGTCTGGGGGGGCGGGGCGTGATGGTAGAGGGCGAGCAGAGGAGAAGGGTGAAAGAGTGTGTGTTGGAGGTGATAAAACGCTTCTTTTCAAAGCAACTCCAACACTAACACTTACTGTATCCAAATGCTGTTAAACAGTAAATAAAACCATAATAATGCTAGAATTATAAAATACAAACAAGCTTTGCTCTTTGTTTTCATGTGGACTGTGTTGTTAAACTTAACTGCTTAGTAAGAAGAAAGAACACAAAACCCTGTGCCCCCCGCCCCCCGCCCCCCAACACACAGCTATGAGAGAATGAAACGTGGTGGTGCTGCTCCGCGGAGCCGGGCGAGGGCTGCGTCTGGCTGGGCCGCGCTCAGCTCTCGCTCTTTCCGATTCGCTTGAAAAGGACTCCGGGGATTCATCCGACATCCAGAGCCGGGTTAGAAATGCAACTCTTTTTCTGGGTTCGTTTTTCTCTCTTTTCGTACTTTTCATGTTTTGTTATGTATCATTTTAGAGCAGTCTTCCTGTCCAAATCACCATCAACTATACATGCTACTGCAGTTTTCTAGAGAGGGGGAGAGAGAGAGGGAGAAAGAGGGTGAGAGAGAGAGATTATTCATGGCCTTGTCTGTTGCTCTGCTGCCTGACACTGGGTGTAGATCCTCCAAAACCCTCAAAAAGCAGAGGCTTTAGTCCACTAGTGCATGTACACACACGCTTAGATGTGTGTACATGCACATATAAATGGTGTGGCCACTTACCGTTGAAAGTCTCCAAGTCTTGCGTGTCGAAGGGGTCCGGACCCCACACCCTGACGGTGCCGTCATCTGAGGCACTGGCCATGAGGCCGGGCAGCACCGGGTTCCAGCTCACACAGTTCACCGTGCGGGTGTGTCCGCTCAGCTCGGCTATGGGTAGTTCGCTGCGCTTGTGCCAGATGTAGACCTTGTGGTCTGAGGAGAGCGGGGGGACACACACACATGGAGCTGAGGCTAACAGCGTAACACAGTGAACACCCCCCCCTGGTGACGCACATGGGCTGTGCCTGTGGCCTTGTGCTCACCACACCGTAGGGCCTGTTCTCAGAAATAATTTGACTCCTTACATCAGAACTAGTCATCTTGGTGGAAAACTTGTAATATAGAATGATTTCATGTGGTGGAGGCTGGGGAGGGGGCTGGGAAACACCTCCCGGCTGACGATGTGAATCGTAACCAAAGCATCCCCTCAATGCGCTGAAAGCTACGCTCTGGGGCGACCATCTGCTAAGCAGCGGCATTCGGCTTTTTGCCAATTGCACATCACCGTGGCTCAGTGACGAGGTGGGCGTGTTTCACAGGGCAGCTGAGCTCCACTGCTGAGGGACCGTGCTCATGTCACTGAACCACCGAGGTCATCGCCAAGTAACTAAAGTGTCATAAAGAACTTTAATCCAATTATTCCACACACGTTACTGTCATGCATCTGCCAGACTGCAAGCCTATACATGAACATTTTAACCAGATCCCTTTGTATAATTCATTTTATATCAAGTACGGTTATTGTTTAGATCCATTTCAGCAAGCGAAGGTGGATTTACTAAAGGCAGGATTTTGATTCTGAAGCTGGTTCTGCTCTGAGAAATCAGGTTTACTGTACATACTGTCAAAGCTTTGGCAGACGACTCAGATGCTGAGCTGGGTGAAGTGAAAGGAGAGTGCACAAGGCCAGAGAGTGGACTAGAGAGAGCCAGGCCGGGAGCAGGCTAGAGAGAGAGGGCCGGGGAGAGGGGGCCAGAGAGAGCGGGCCGGGAGCAGGCCAGGGAGAGAAGGCCAGAGAGAGCGGGCCGGGGAGGGAGGGCCAGGCAGAGCGGGCCAGACCTGCGCTCCCTACAATTCCAAGCCACAGTAAACAGATTGCGTGCCCACCCACCCCCATCCCGTTTAATCCCCAGCAGACGGCTCACAAAGGCCCCATAGGAACCTGCCTTCGCTCCCGCTGGCGATGAAGTCTTCATTGTGGCCCCCAAAGCAGGAGTGGATGGTGTAGAATCCCTGCGTCACACCCTGGTACTTTCTGACCAGGACACGGTCCTGCAGGTCCCACAGGTGAACTCCCTGTGGCGGTGTGGAGGGGATCAGTGAGAGCAGCACGTGGCACAGCCCTCAGACCCCCAGCCCCAACCCCCTACCTCCCGGATCCACCGCCACCTTACCTGAGTTGCTACATTTAACAAAGCTAATCGCCCGTTCTTTGAAACGGTGAAAGACATTATAGGATGGTCCTCCTGGATGCTGTGGATACAGAAGCGTGACGATCAGCTCCCAGGGCAACAGTACATAAAACCGCCAACCGGCTATCCAATCAGAGCACGGCGCCTGCTCACATGTTCCTGTCTGTCAGGTCCTCGAAGTTGTATCCACGGATACGCTGGTGTGTGTCCGAAGCCAGGACGGTCCTCCCATCCCCCAGACACCACAGACACTGGACACGGACACCCTCCCACGAGTCCAGCAAGTTCCCGTCCAGGTCCTACCGTGCAGCCGAAAAATGGAGGGCTCAGCCCTTTCTTACAGGGACGGATGGAGGGGACTGAGCTGGATGTCACTTACACACTGGTAGAACTGGCCTCTCTGGCCACCTGTGACGTAGCGCTTGCCGTCTGGGTTCCAGGCCACGCTGGTTAGGCTGTCCTCGTGAGACTGACTCATCTTAGTCCTCAGCTCACCGGTCTGGGTGGCAAGAGGGATGGACCTTGTTAAGCCAGCTGAGCTCTCCGTTAAAAGGCCAGACGTGCCTGTATGGACTAAAGGTCGCACTATGACATATTGTATGTCTCCCATACCTGTACGTTCCAGAGCCACAGCTCAGAGCAGTCATCCGGACCACAGGCGATCAGGTAGGTATCGTCCGGGCTCCAGGCCAGGTAAGAGACACCATAGGCATGCCCTTCAAGGGTCTTCAGCAACTTCAACTGGTGGGTTTCCTGTTTACCAACATAGGCATCACACACCAAGGTACTACTACACTCAGAGACACAACCTCATTCATAATATTCAGGATTATCATTAAAGCCACACTTAAAACATAACTCCATGTTCAAACTGTAAGGCAGCCCAGTCTTAGGGTCCAACAGATTTTCCGAACCAACCATATTCCTGTATATTCCTGAAAACCAATATTTACCGACCCACGAATTGGCACTTACTGGGTCAACCTGCCATATAATAACTGTGGTGTCTTTGGATCCTGTGGCCAACTTGGTACCGTCGTTAGAGAACTTGCAGAACCACACCTCATTGCAGTGCTCTGTCAGAATCTGCTGGGTGGAGCAGGGGAACTGTTTCCTGTGTGGAGGGAAGAGAGGGCGGTGAGCAGGGCTGGAGCTGCCCCAGGCCGGCCAGGCGGGCGGAAGCCGGGGAGGCACGGCTGGGCGCACCGACTGCAGACGTGGTCCAGCAGCAGAGATACGGAGTCCAGGTTGCTGTCCAGCTTGGTGTTGTGGTAGAGACAGCGGTCGCGCTGGAGCTCCACCGCCTGTCGCAGGAGAGTCTGCAGTCTGCGGGGGGGCAGCATCACGGTCGGGGGCAGGTAGGCTGTGTGACGACACACAGCGCCGACGGGTGAGCGGGGAACGCGCACGCTCACAGAGTACTCAAACTGCGCTCCCCCAAAGGGAGGCCTCGGACAGAGTCGAGGGTCGTTCGTGTCCTCCAGCGCTAATGGTAGCCAGACCGTTCCAGGAGGTCCTTCCGAGAACATACCGGGATCCCCGGCGGGCCCTAGATGTGTGATGACATGGATCCACTGGACCGTCCATCACAGAGGCCTGTCCTGAGGTCCACATGTAATGGATGGGGCCAGACTGAAAACAAGACCCAAGAGGGAACTAAAAAGGCCTCCCTAGCTGGCTAAATGGTGCCACCGCACCCCCAGGCAGACGGGGAATGGGTGAGTGCCACCAAGCAGGTTGGCCAGAGGGAGCCGGTCAGCTCCGCAGCCATCAAAAAGTGAGAAGAGCCCCACAAGCCGATTCATTAGGGGAGTGTTTTCCAAAACGGTCCTCAGGGACCCACAGCTGCTCCACGTTTCTGCTCCCTTCCAGCTCCTGGGAGCTTGGAGGGAGCAAAAACATGGACCAACTATGGGTCCCCAAGGGCCGGATTGGGAAACACTGCATTAGGGAACAACCCAGGTGGAGGCTCAGAAAAATGGAGCGGCTGACGGAGGCGGCAGCATGCACTCACTCTGCAGCTTGTCCAGCAGCTTGCAGCGGGAGGCTGCTCCCTTGCCCTCCCACTCAGCCTTGGCACGCAGGTCCTCCGCGTGGCTACACATCAGGTACCTGGGAAGGCAAACATGATGCTGTCGTGAGCAAAATCAATCTCCAGCTAATCACACGACGGCATGGCCGCTTCACACCCAATCAGGCTTGGCGAAAGCCGGCCAAGGCTTAATTCTAATATATGTGTGAATGAAACACAAGCAGGCAACACTATTTGTACAAACATATCCCCATGTGTTTTTACTGGTTCATATTGACGAGGCTAAACCACCCACCCAGTGCAGTGGATCTCAATCCTGTTCCAGGCACCCCCCCTGCTAGAATGTTCCAACTCACACTGCTTTCAACCTGCTACATACATTGTTGGACTATTAAGGACCACATGAGCCTGATTAAGGTAGGGTTAGAATCGGGGGGGCGGGGGTGTTGTGCCAGGAACAGGACTGAGAACCACTGATCTAATGCAAGTGGATCCATGGACACATTGTCAGTCCACAGAAGGAACCCAGACATATGTGTTATGGGTGCTTTCAGCTAAACTGCACATTTTTGGACTATAGGAGCAGACCGACACAGGGCAGAGGGTACAGATTGGATTCTGGAGCATCACCCCTACTTATATTTACTATTCATTTATTTGTTCCACTCTTTATTCCATCTCATGCTGCTTCTGACTGTAGGCAGACAGTCCACAGAGCACAGCATGTGAAAATTTTCATGTGTATTATCCTGAAATTGACTTATATGATATAAGTTACACTGGGGCTCACCCACCAAGACAGATTCCTGGTGTGTTTACCATACTTGACCAATAAAGATCTTCTCGACTCTGAGGAGGTAGGCAATGCCAGCAGTAACCGGGGAGAGAGGGTGGGCGACCTGACGTACCCGCTGAGCACGTGGATGCGGTCCGTGTTGTACTTGAGTGGCGTCAGCTCCCCCCGCAGCACCTGGAGGGCCTCCAGCACCTTCCCATCCTCCAGGTACTCCAGGTACTTCTGCTGCAGCAGCAGGAACTTCATGCGCTGTGGAGCAGCAGAACATGGGCTCCAGCAAAGGTCGGTACACGGGGATCCACGGCAACGACATCGCTAACATACTTGCCGCTGGCTTGAACAGCTGACCTGAAGGTTATCCAAAAACCTGCATAGACACTCGCCCTTTGCGGATAAGATTGTTCACCCCAGCTCTATAACCTGGGGTTTAGGCAGCCATTCAAATGGCTTGATCAGAAGTGATATGAAGTGACAGCCAAACAAAAGGAGTAATTCCTAAGCTGGAACAGACTCCTGGGGCACCCTCTAGTGGGCACACTTCAACCCCACCCTGCTGCCTGTCATTGCGGCCCACCAGCTGTCACAAAACCCCACGTACTGGCACAGCTCATACGACATGACTTTTAATCAGCCACACACCTCCTTAAAGAGGAGGAAAAAGTGATTTGTGGCTTCAGCTGATATATGCGCTACTGAACAAGTCTCTCTTTATCTTACAGTTGCATTCCCTGCATCAGGGATGGGTTAACATGCTAATTGACATTCCGGGCCATATGAAGCAAGTAACACTGACGTGTCCCGCTAAGATCCAACAGAACCGGCGTTTGGGCTGTCTAGAGGATTCCCAACTTACCACGATTGCATTGGGTGAAAGCATCAGGGCCTTGAGCTCACTCAGATCGTGCTCGGCCTGCGCACAGAATGGAGTAGAGGCAGGTCAGTGTTTCCAGCCAGTAACTCAGAGTACACGCAGCCTGGCTGGCCACAATTGATTTCAGAGTATTGACAATCGTTGTGCTTTTCAGCTGTGTATTTTAAAAACACATAGAAGTGCAAACACACAAGCACACACAATGACATGATAAACACACTGTATGGAACTTCTGTCAGCTTGTGAAAAACAGCCAGCAGATGTTGAACACACAGGACCCACATGCCAGGCTTTTCCTGGAGCGGAGGGTGTTTGCGAAAGCCTAGAAAATAGCACAGCCTGCACATATCATTGTCGTGGGGCTACAGGCCTTGAGCGCGGTGCCGTGAATGGCCTTTCCCAGTAGTGCCGTCTTCTGCTATATTGTAGCTGTGCACTGAGAAATAGACCCGGGGGCATGTTGGGCCACTTTCCTTCCTTGTTATGGCTAACCTTCCTCTCTTTCCTGAGGTCTGGAGGATCGCCTTATCATCAGACCAGGTGCTATGCCAGGCCTGAGTCTATGGGAAAGTTCTTTCCGTACCATCGTAGAGATGATGTAATACACGCCACTCAAGTCTGGTATCTGACCCAAGCAAATTGTTTACCTTTGCTCACAACGCTCACTGTATCGACCTTGGCGAATGTGCATGTGGGCCCTTTTCGAACATTGCGGGACTTATGCTTTTTCTTATACTCTAGTGATTGTTAATCCAACTATTCTTGTTAAATATTCTCTTCATACACAAACCTTAAATTTCTGCAACACTAGCCACTGTTGACTATCTACATACACATCTGATTTGGCAGACAATTTTGAGAAAGTAACTTAATAGCAAGAGAAATCTTATAAACACTTTAATAGGGACAATGCCATATGAGATATGCTGATCCACCCCCAACACTTTAGCTTTATTCTGTATTATTTAAAAAGTTCTTAATCTGGATGAAACAGCCTCCTGGGTCTTTAAAGAATGGAGCCCTCACAAACTTTACAGCTTCCAGAAATACTCATCAGTCATACTGTGCCGGTTCAAACGTATATGGGGATGACTAAGGGCTTCTCTTTCCCACACTCCCCTCATCTGCTGAGGAATGCCTGAAGCACTTCAGTGAAATTCACTCTAACGACAGACTTGCATGCAGCAAAACATAGGCTGGCTTCTTCAACCTCCTAGGAAGGCCTCCCCGAATGCAGTCACCATCCATGGTGCTCCGGTAACCATTCAGGGATGCCGTATGGGGGGGGGGGGGAAACTTGGAATACAATAGGATTGGTCTGGGTTGGGGGCCCAATACCAGATGTTTACATTGGGCCCAAAATCTCGAATGGCACCCCTGCCGATAGCCATGTAGTCCTAAAAAAAAGAAAGCTATAGAGTATGGTCCTAGATGAGCCATATGTCATGTTTCAATGCTCTGATTGGACATCTGAGTTACTCTGACACCTGTAAATACATGAGGGGGCGTGACAGAGGCAGCCAGCACACTGTGCCAGGACCGAGGACCTGGAACCTTCTAGAACGGCCGTGCCCTGCAAGGACGGCACTGATGACAGCAGAATAAAAACCTCAGGACAGCTGAAGAACATTATCCTGTGAGTCCACGCGGCAAGTGACTGGCCCAGCTACCACGCGCCCGCAGCTAACACACCCAACTACATGTTCAGTAATATCAGCAACATCTGCATGTAAAATGTTTCCCGGAGTGAGTTTTGTAATATGAAATACTTCGCTTCTAGGCTTGCAGAATCAAAGTCTTTTATTGAGTGAAAATGTCTTTCAGTAAAGTGCACATCATTCCCAGAGACTATCAAGACACAGAGGGATGCTGCGTATCAAGAGCTTCGCCCTCTGCAAGCCGGTGATTTTCAGGCTTTGCATGCTGCTCTACCCAGGATGGTCATTACAGCCAATTGAAAAGCATGGGGTGGGTTAAACGTTTTCGTGGTATTGACTTTCTGCAAAGCATAGTCCATCTAATGGACTGGTTGTTTTTAAATCATGTTTAAATTCACATATATTAAATGTTTCTTTAAGAGGATCACAGTTTCTGCACATCAGAACAACGATGAGCTTTTTAAACTATGCTATGTCACTAAGATAAACCTAAGAGACCCTCTCAAAAGGCACCTGTTTACATGGGCACGGCGGCTTTTGATCTTACGAGCTCTGGCCCGACCACAGAAAGCGTCAGCCTTGGGCATCTTCACCTAAACAGCTTAAATAAAACTTAGCTATTACTTTACCATACGTGGCTATATCAATCGTCCAAGTGGTAATGTGTGTCAGAGCAGTAAGCAGAACGATGGCGCGCCATTTTATTAATAGTCCATGAGCCCTGGACAAGACAGGGCTTCTTTAAAAGCAGCTGATCAGTAAAATGTTACAGGCATTAAACTCAGACTGCACACACTGATCAGGGAGTCCATTCCCACCTTATCCCACTCGCCATCCATCACGTGGTTCCGGAACTTGGTGGCTGCGGGATGCTCCAGTCTGCATCCCGACTCCTGCATCAACAGGTCCACAGTCTGACTGCAAACATTAAAAAAGGAAAGGTTTGAAATAGCACCACACCCTCCTTTAACGTTCAACAGCTTAGCCTGACAGTTGGTGCACCGTTTACTGGGGGAGGGGGGAATCCCAGCACAATGACATCATCGCAAAGGGCTGAAGTGACGCAGGGGGTTTTCAGTGTGACCCCTTCAACAGAAGCCCTGTCCGAGCTCGGTGCCGGGCGCCTTATCGCCGTCCAGGGCAGCCATAACTACGCCAACATTTGTAATGCAAGCAGCTACTCGTTCAGCCGCCATGATCGGGGGTAGTCTGTTGTACCTTCAGGCCTGCTCGTTAATCGCGATGCGGCCTCCGGGAGGATGTCGTTAAAGCAAAAGGCGAGAGCTGCGCTGGACTGCGACCGCACTGTTTGTGCGCCCCGGCTCGGGGGACGATAGTCGCACCCCCTGTGCTGTGGGCCCTCCGATACAGGAGGGACCCCTTATTGTCAAAATACACACACGCAAAGAAAGCGGTCATGGGTGACCACTGGGAATTTGTCCGAGTATCTGCTCACTGCCGCCCGTAAAAATCGATTCGCGACAGGCTCTTTAATAAGCCCTCTGCAGCCTGTGGGAGAGCAGTGGCGGCGGGTGTCGAGTGGCTCTGTCTCCCGGGGACCTGTTCCCCGTGCCCTTGTGTCCGCTAGGCCTGTCAGCGGAGCCGGCCATCCTCGGGCTACTTCGCGGCGTGTCTCCCTCACAAACTTACTTGAGCCCCAGTCCGTGGAGGTGCTGTCCGATCAGCCGGATGACATCCTCCTCCGACTGGGATAGCCGCTTCTTCTTTTTCGTAGAAGACCCGACCTCCGTGCCGGAGACTGAGGCACTGGAGGCGGCGGCAGCCCCGGAAGGCGCTCCGGCCAGGGCCCCATTGTTGGTGCCAACGGTGCCCCCGCTACCGGTGCTGGAAATGAGCCCGTTGGAGTGTGACCCGCCGTTCTGGGCGCTGCTCAGGCAGGGGAGCTCCGGGTCCTGCCCCTGTCCAGCCCCGTTCGCCTGCATCATATTACCGCTAAGGCTACCGACGGCGCTTCTGTTAACGTGGATGGCAGCGGTCGCCGAAGGAGTCGCAAGTCCCAGTACAACTGCAGAAAGGCCCGCTGTCCCCGTCGCAGCCCCGGGCTCTCCTGCTCCCTCCGCCGCCGAGGCTCGGTGCTTCTTCCGCGGGGGCGGCGACGCTCCGCCGGTGTCCGAGTCGGAGGAGGAGGAAGCGGAGGCCAGAGTTTCCTCACCGAGAGCGGCCGTGGTTAGAAGCCGATGATGCCCAGGGCTTGGAAAGGGGGTGTCAGGTCCCGGGATTGAAAGCCCTCAGCCCGGCTGAAAACGCGACGCCTCTTCGTTTTTGTTGTTGTTTCTTCTAAAACAGCTGCAGCCCGCTAATGGAGTCCAGACGCGTTGACGTCACCGGAAATGCCTGCGCTGCCCACTTCCGGTTGGCTTTACATAATCCATAGGTGGCGCATGTAAACATACTTTGCATATTGATTTCAAATATGGAATGGACGAGTCAATTGAATTTAGTTTTAATAACTTTCTGTCAGTGCCCCGCGTTATTTTTATTCTTGTGTTCAGGTGGATATTATTGATGAGTACTGCATTGGATGTGTATCTTAAACCTGTAACCAAGTGTCATAAAATCCCACTATCTCACCCTTGAGTAGCTGCCTCTAAAAACGGGATGAAAGTAATATCTGTGACTTTGTGGCATGAACAAATAAATGGTTTGAAACGGAATAATGCACACGAATAAACAGTTAATGCAGTCTTGGAAGGGTATTCTGACCAACTTTGACAACTCTAAAAAACATTTCTGCTGTTGTAGTTACCCAACGAGCCTGTATCTAAAATAAGTCAAATAATGAATCTTCACCTAAACCCTCGTACTGTGCTGTATATCTTAACTAATGTCTGTTACAGTCAGGTGTTAACCTGTTTGTTATTTAAAATTCCACCTCACACATTTAATTGATATAGCCCTGAACAGGACTTTCACATTTACAGTATTTATATTAATCTTTTTCACTTCTTTTTAAGTTTGGGTGGGTGTTTTTAATGAACATCAAAAGGGGACATCTTCAGCTTTCCTGCTCCACCCCCCCAGTCCCTTTTCTTGTTTCCAGCCCTTATTAAAGTACGTTTGTTTCATCCTACTATTGTAATCTGGAGTGACATTCTAGAGTTCATTGGTGTCATATTTCATTGTATAATTTCTATTTAAGTACAAGTACTGTTTTAAAAAAATACACGTATTAGTGGATAAATATTTAGTGGATGAAATATTTTTCCATGCGTTAACTATTTTATCTAGAACTAAAGAATACAGCAGAACATCATATCTAAAAATACAATACAATGTCATACAGAATAAGGACTAGAGGCAGCTGGTACTTCACTGAAAGACACCAAATAGCATGCCAGGACTATGCTCCATCTGAGTCACTTCAGGTCTGTCTAACCCGAATTTAGCCCGCTGAATGTATCCTGTGAGTGTGTACCTCTGGCAACTTCCTCAAACTTCATTTTCTTCTTTTGGCTAAAGTTAGAAATGAAGGAGACACAAAGATGTGACCAGGAGGAAGAGCTACTTTTCACACAAGGTAGATGGCGCTATTTACTGTCTTCTGCTCTTTGAGATGGTGAGCAATTCCATTATGAACATTTCCATTACAGTACAATCCGGGAACAGTCAATGGATGAGCAGAAAATGACCACTCGGTGTTACACATTCCTAGGATTTTAAGCTCCCTGGGCTTGATATTCCTGACATTTTTACAATTTATTTACTTAACAGACCCTTATCCAAAGGGACATACAACTGAGAGCAAAGTCAAGCAGTCCTTGGAGCAAATGGGGGTTAAGGGCCTTGCTCAAGGGCCCAACAGTGAAATCACTCTGCTGACCCTGGGATTAGAATCAGATCCTTGTGATCACAGGTACAGCGGCCTAACTAGCCAAGCCATACACCTTCCACCTTTCTGCATTGGAGGCTGCAGTCTGCAAAGAGGAAACAGTTTCCTTCACAGTTTAGTCAAAAATTCACACATAGTGGGAGTCAAACATTACATTAAGATTTTTAATCAATACATTTAAATTACAAATAATTCAAGAGCCATTCACAGTTCTCACACCTGAGTTTAAGAGTTTCAAAAAACATAAGGGCGTCGGATGTCCTTTTCATACATATCCTTCCCAATTTCACTCCGGGGATTCTGTACTGAGGGATCAAACTAGTTACTATAAAAGCTAAGCAATGAAGGCAACAAACAATAAAATAAAAATGTGCTTGAAGTATTTGGGGCAACATTACATGTAACATCTCTTTGGGCCCTCAGGAATTTGGTCTCATGGTCCAAGCCCTCTTTACAGAATCCCAGTCAGTAACTCTACCATCTGGAGATCAAGCCACATTCCCATTTTCCTGTGGTGATTCAAGATGAGATTTTCCTTTTATCTTATCTACGCTCATGATTTCTTGGCCATCCCTGAAATCTGCTAAATGAATTTTACATAAAAACTATATATATATATCTACGTATCCTCAATGTACCGGTCTTTCATACCTCCTTTATTTTTCCACAAAATGTGTGTTGCAACCAGAGTATAAAAATATGTGTGCTTTTATAGTTTACAAAAGAAGCTGGAGGGGGACAGGGCAGTGGAAGAAGACTATTGCACTTTCATCCAGTCTGGCAGGAAAGACACAGCACACAAGAGAGTACGGTCTGTGTCAGAATCCAGCCTTCACGTGCCGAGATGTCCAACACACACACACACATGCGCGCACACACACACCATCAAGACCCCACACATCCATGCACAAGTCCTTACCGGTGTACTCAGAAACGGGCACAGGAGAGGGGTCAGAGACAAATTTGTCAGACTTTATCATCTCTTCTCAGGGTATAGGAAATATAGAGAACACTAAAATAATGCTTTATTTCTGTCACATGGAAGTATCTTTTAAGAATTATATAACTAAATATTCATCTACCATAATCAGTATTTAGATGTTTAAATGATTGTGAGAGTTTAATCTTTTATGTGGCAGTATCTGTGTGCATGTGACCATATGCCGAAAAGTATGCGGACACCAGTGAGAGTGTGTATGTTTGTCTGTCTGTATGTGTCAGGAGCTGTCTACCACTTGGTGAGGGAGGGTAACAGAGGAGCTGTTGATGAAAGAACCCTGTTTATCTCTGCCCTTCAAGAAGAAGGTCAGGAGCTCTCCTTTCCCTTTGACATAGATGGGCCCTCGGCGCACAAACCGGAATCCATACTCCTTCAAGATGATATAACAGTCCTCAACCACCTGGGGGCGATAAAGTTACAGTGCAGTTTAATTTATACTTTTTACTGACCAAATATCAGTGTAACTCTTGCCCTGTTTTACCTAAGCAAGTATTCAAAGATACTGATTATGTAGTTAAATAAAAAATGTAAAAAAATAAATAAATTGTATGTGTGCACTACCTGGATGTTTCCCATGACTCCAGTGGATTCCATACGACTGGCCACATTGACCGTGTTGCCCCAGATGTCATAGTGAGGTTTCCGTGCCCCGATGACTCCCGCCAAAACACCACCCTTGTTGAGTCCTGGAAAGAACAACAATCTACAGCCTTGAGGAACACTTCCCGTCAGGCATGACAGCCACAAGCTTATAAACACAGCAATACGCTGACAGACACCAACATGGGACAACAAGTGAAAGCACATGGAGGCACAGATGCCGGCGGAGCAAAGATGCTAACCGATGCGCAGCATAAAGTTGTTGAAGGACTGGTAATTAATGTTCATGAGGGTGACCTTCATGGCCAGAGCAAAGTCCGCCAGGTCTGCCAGGTGCTGCCAGCGCTCTCGGTCTGACTGCTCCTCCTTCTGCAGGGCACAACGCAGACTGGCATATCACCTAAACATCGTTATCATCATCTTCAACACTATCACCAGGGTTACCATCATCATAACCACCATTATCATCAGCAGCATCATCCTCATCAGTAACACCATCATCAGAACTACTATTATGATCAGCATCATCATAACCACCAGCTGTGTAAATGTACAGTTATAATACTTTTGTAATTTATCTGTAAATGGTAAAACTGTTATTGTAGTAATACTGGTATCTCTGACAAGTATGGCTGCTGGTATTCCTGTAGATGCTCCTGAACTTCAGATAGTGTGAACGTCCCTCCAGTACACGTGCCTCCGGATAAACCTACCTTTACACAGACGAAGCAAATCATTACCATGTCAACAACTGATAAAGCTAAAGGTATCTTCTATAGCTACAAATTAACATATTGGTGACTGTGACTTGTGTTACCAGGTCTGAAACAGGTGCTTGACATAACTATAGGTGTAGTTGCATACCCACCTTCATGTAGGTGTAGCCATTGGTGTTGACATCTGGTGTGACACCTGATGCTGCCATATAAGTGCTTCCGATGGTTTTAATCTTGGTGATGCAGCGGAACTGAGGATTGTCCAGCAGCTATAAAGCAAGAAGATCAAAAGTGGAACAGCAAATTTCTGCCATTTATACATTACTGTGCATGAAGACGGGTGGCCAATATGTTCCAAACAGTCACTCACGCTGTCAAAGTCGGAGATGATCTCATTGAGAAACCTCAGGCACTCAATGCCCCCGTTGTTGATGCTCTCCTCCGTGTAGAAGTCAGAGAAGTTTGGGATAGAGGCAAACATTACTCCAATCTCATCATATGATTGGCTGTATAGCTCCTGCAAGGAAAAATAATGATATATTTCAATGAATTTCCCTAATCTGTAACAAGGTTCATTAGAATCTGTAAAATTCAAATACAATCATTAGACTACATAATGTGACACTCAGTTAATGGCCCATTTTTCAATCTTGCTGAAGAGGAACATTTGTGGCACGTGGGTAAATTGAAAATGTCACAGTGTCTGGAAAAAACAAAGAGCTCATGCCTGGTGGATGGGAGAGAGAGATTGCTGACACCTTGCCCAAGTCACATTAAACTGGAGAGACAGCCAAAGATGGCTGAACCATAATGGTGCAAGGGATTTGATGCTTCCACAAAAACTACCTTGCAGGGTTGGCTGCAAACCTAAGAGGTCTGGACATTTTCAGTATACCTTTTCCTACACTACAAACAGATCACATTGAAAACTCCGGATTCCTCAAAGATGATTAAAAAAAAAGCTAGGCCTGACTGGACACGACAACATTTTACCAATGAATAATGTAGTATTTTAAATTCCCCATTCCTGCTCCAAATGTTAAAGTCTGGTCCAGGGGTAGCAGCAATGTACATACAGACAGCAGCAAGGAGTCTCAAGAGACCATACATAACAGACAGCACACAGGACCCTTGCCAGCTGCGTTGCCCCTAGTGGACAGCAGAAATGTAGGTCAGAAGTTAATCCCTGCTCAATGATAGCTCCGCCCCAAGCATGCCCTCACCTCATCCCTCTTCTTTGATCCCAGAAAGTGTCTGGCCACGTGCTCAGGGAGCATGTTGGCTACCAGAGCTTCATTCCAACGTCGCATCTCATACACCTTCTCCTTCTGGTTGTGGACTTCAACCTTCCACAGAAAGAGCGTGCGTGCCAGCTTCTCCACCTGGGTGACAGGGAATGGGGATCACTCCAAGGTACAGGCACTCTGGGGCCCCATCTAATTACGGCTTATGACATCAAAAATTTGTGCGTTGATACACAGTCCAAGCTGAAGGCTGTCAGGGCTCCAACAAGTTTGTACTGAACATCACCATCACCACCCGACAGATCTCCTGAGCAAACCTGGCTCGCTCCACATGCATGCGGAAGACCTACGTGACGGGAGAAGTAGTAAAAGCTGAGCATCATGATGAGAATCATCACGGTCATCTGGTATTTGGAGGGGACCATGGACAGCCTAGACAGGGAAGGTACATGCTGTCACTGTGATGTCCTGCTAACATGCTCTTATTTAGCTACCATCACTGCTGATGACACTGCTACACCAGCTGCAACCCTTCTGCTGCTGGCTACTTGATGAAAATAACCACGACCACCGTAGTGACGCTCACCTATAATCCTTGAAGCGGAAGAGGTCGTACTGATCGTAGATGTCCCTCCAGCTGTAAATGTTGACCACACCGGTTGCCACGGTGATGAGCAGCATAAGCGTGAGCTTGACCATGTGACTGACCTGGACCAACATGGTGGTAGCCACGAGTGCCAGAATGGCAACGTAGCTGTAGTACTTGGGATTCTCTGAGCAGCCCCCGTCACCAAAGGACTCCAGAGCGTCTCCGAGGCTGTGGTTCTGGGGCAGCAGAGGAGGCTGCAAGCAGCTGAGCTACAAAATCGCAGCAGCAGATGAGGGTATGAGAGATACAGCATCCACATGGCAACACCGGGACTACAGAAAAAGCAAGGCTATACTCTCCTATAGCGCCTCCAGGAAACTAAGCGCTGCGCTCAGGGGAAACAAACCTGCCAGTTTCAGACACTACCTATTGATGCAAACACTACACTCGTACAGACAACACTGACGTAAACACTGCACTCATACAGACAACACTGCAGTAAACACTGTACTGCTGTAGGTCACATGCTGGACTAAACTGCCGTCCAGCAAAATCTGTCTCCCTAGCTCGCTCCCCCACCTTCCACCAGCACTTCACTGCAGCACAGGCTTTCCCCGGGGGGCTTCCCAAATGAGCCAGCAGGCAGTGTATCAGACAGCTAAAGCTGAGCTAATAGTGCCCTCAGAGAATAGGGCTGATTACATCCACCGTCACACAGACAGACCCCAGGAGAGATTCACAGTATCAACAGGCTAACAGAGCTCAACAACACAGTCAGACCTCAGATCCACAGCAGGGGCGGACTGGACTGAACCGGACTGGACCAGAGCAGCACTCAGCATAGATCTACATACAAATATAAAGCAATAAAACTTGTGGTCCACACAAACACCAAACACGAAATACCATGTGGAAACAAGGCCGAAATCCACCCCAAGGAGCTGCGGATCGTCACCTAAGATCACGCCTTTGATAAGCAGAGCAGCTCCTTTGCGTGGGGGGGGGTTGCTGATTGGTGGAGCCCCCACCATCCATCACTTTCCTGAGCTGCAGAACGCCTGCAGATTCACAGCTCCATGCTGAGCCGCCTTTTAATCCTTCACTCGTAATGTTGGCACAGTTGCCAGCCATTCTCAGAATGACTTCTCGAGGTGATTACAGTTTGTAAATTGCCCCCTCCGGGCCCCTGCACACATGAGTCTTTTTGGCTGCTTCGCCACCCTTCCCTACCACACCCAACCATTTTTACTATCCTTCCTCCAACCTTACTCTTGTTTTTATTTCGGTTGCAATGAATTCTTGGGGGAATGTAGCCAGTTTAAAATTGCACTCTAATTAAAAATACCATGTTGCCGTCGAGACATAGATGGAGGAAAACAGAGAGGCAGAGAAAGCAAGTGGGAGAGGGCCGCTCACCATGTCCACGATATCCGCCATGGTGAGGATGAAGATGGCAGCCATGGCCCATGTGTTGCGGGCCCAACGTGTGCGGTCGATCCATGTTGAGAAAGACACCAGTTTCTTGGGGAACATCTGCCTCACACACACATTCATTGGTCACTGTGCAACCTCCATCACGGAGAGCGACAGTCCAGAAGCCAGAGCAATGGACCAGGGGGGTGGAGGGAAGGGGCCTGGGGGGCAAGGCGAAGGATGGGGGCGAGGCATAGTGGGCAAGGAACCAGGGGTGGGGCAACAAAATGGGGGTGGGGCTATGGACCAGGGGGAGGAGCTCACCCGTGGGAAGATGGCAGCCACTGAGCAGATAGTCAGGATGAGCAGCAGGACCTCGCCCACTATGAGGGTCACATAGTTCACCACCAACCTGGGAATCATAGGCAGGTAGAAAGCTCAGGGAGGGAGGAGAGCTGCTGTGTGTGTGTTAGTGTGTGTGTCTGTGAGTGTGTGTGTGTGTGAGTGTGTGTCTGCAATCACTCACTGTGGGTCTATAAGAGCCTCCATGGCAGCAGTGAACAGCAGCACCATGCAGGAACAGCTGAAAGCTGCCCCACTCTGCTTCTCCTTCTCCACAGAGTAGCGGGTCTCTAGATCAGGATCAACAAAGCGCAGGGACAGCCGGTTGGTGTGCCGGCCCTTCAGACTGCCAGCAGGGGGTGCCATGAGAGGGGGAAGAAAAAGAATGGAAGAAAGGCAGACTCAGAGGATAGGAAAAAACTTGCACCATCAGCTGATACCAGAGCATCAATACAGGCACTCACACAAGATGAGGATCCCAATACAGACACACAGACCAATGAACTCAGTACAGATATTCTCACTGGCTGATGAGCTCAGTACAGACTCACCTACAATCTGAAACCTGACCCTACAACTTGCTATTGGTTTCTTGCACCTAAGTATCTTTCAATTGGGTACTGAACTGAATGCAGGTTAAGTGCCTCTCTTTGGGTGTACATGATATTCCACAGCAGACAGAATCTGCATACTGCCCCCAGGTCAGGACTCGCCAGCCACCCCCCCAGAACTCCTTTGCTTACGCCTGTAAGCTCTCTCTTTCCAGCAGTGCTTCATTCAGCAGTTTGTTCAGCTCCTGCTCATTCTCCTGCGCATCGATGACCCTCTCTGCCAGGTCTCGCAGCCGCAGGCGGCGACGGGGGTTTGGGAAGGAGGGGTTCACAACCTGAGGTCAGGATGGGGTCACAGAGGTCACTGTTTAAGGGTACAGGCTGATGAGGTGCAGGGAGGGCATGGCTGCCTGTGGTTACCTGCGTGTCGAGCTCCTCAGGTTCTTCAGGCGTGGTGCAGGTGGTGTGGACACTCCCATTACACTGTGTGGTGTTGATCAGGACTGGGGAGTTGCCATTGGAGGAGGTTACTGAGAGCTTCTGAAGCAAAATGGGGGAGGGATGGAGCAGAAAATGGAGAGCAGCGAAGGAAAGGAAGAAGAAACGAGCGAAAGACCAAAGAAACAAGGGAGAGGATGGGGAGCGGAGATACAACATAAAGAGGGATGGAAGAAAAGAGGAGAGATCAACAAACATGTAAGGAGAGAGACAGTGAGACCAGAGAGGGGAAGAGACCAAAAAGAGACAAGGAAGAAAAAGAGGGGAAGAGACCAAAGAGAGATGGGGGAAAGGAAGAGACCAAAGAGAAACAGGAGAGGAAGAGACCACAGAGAGATAGGAAAGAAGGAGGGAGGAAGAGACCAAAGAGAGACAGGAAAGAAGGTGGGAGGATGAGCACAAAGAGAGACAGGAAAGAAGGAGAGAGGAAGAGACCGGGGGAGTGATCAGACACAGGGATAGACTGCAGCACTTTGGAGGGGCCCTGTGATTGAATGTGAGGGTCCCACTACGCTCCCCTCCAGTGGTCAGGGTGAGACTCACCACCCCGTTGATTCCGTTCCTCCCGACTGGGCCCTTGGGAACGATCACCAAGTATGTCTCGATTCCCTTCTCCTTCAGGTACTCGCAGCGATCGCCGCCATTTCCGGGCTCCACATCAAACTCCCCATGCAGGCACTCCATGGTGCTCTGAGAGATGTGCACACGTCTTGGGGGGGGGGGGGGGCACAGGGGGTGATGCTGGGGGGTCGCGGCCGCTTTAACGCATTAAATGGAGGAACGTGCTGCCAACGGATAAAGTGACCCCTGTCCATGGCCCTCATCTGTTCAGACAGGCTCCCTACTTCCCTCACATGATTTATGAGTTAGGAGTTAGAGTTTGCTTAAGTGCTGAAACGCAATGATAAAATGCACTCAGTCTTTATGGCATTCAGAATAGATTAGATAAACTTTATTGATCCCAATGGGTAATTCTTGATAATGCAGAGCTGCATCGGCAGCAATTGAACCAGGGCCTCTCAGATGGCGTGAGAATTCTACCACTGAACCACCAGTGCAAAAAACAAGATTACAGCTCACTGGGACACAGCAAATCCCTCCCGTTCAGCCAAAGAGGGACTGTGCTCCTTTACCGTCTCACTCGACGTCAATGATGCATGATTTCTGACACCTGATTGGCGAATTTATAAAAAGCAGACATGTGTCCCTCAAGAGAGCCCAATGGCTTCTGTGTGACACGTTTTCGCCAGACGTGCGGTTGAGCATGACTCAGGCAGCTTCTCCAGGGATGAACCCAGCAGAGCAGCTCCATCCACTTTCGATCATAAAAACTTCGGCGTATAAAATGTGATGTCAATTTCGGGCATCACTCCCCCTGCGAATGGCTGCCCCACGTTACTCACCCTGGAATCCCTCCCGCTTCCATCTTGTTGGCGACGGTGACGTCAGTGGACCAGACATCATACTGCCAGCGCTTCTGTCCCAGGACGCCCCCCAGCACGGTCCCTGTGTGCACGCCAACTCGCATGTCCACGTCCGTCTGGGTCTTCTCGCGCACGTATCTACAACAAGGAAGCAAACGCATCATGGAGATGTGGGTGGAGTGACTGCCCAGAGGGATGGCACCCCTACAGTCTGTCCCTGCAAACAACAATGGATTCCATGTTGGCCTGACACAGTTAGTGTATGTCGCTTTGGATAAATAAAATTACATTTTTTATTTATTTTTATATATATATATTTTTAACATACACGTGCTCAGTGACAAAAAAATTGAGGCACCCAGACAGAGTGGTGGAATTGAAATGATGCAATGAATCTGCACGTGGTGAAAGGTCATGTGACTGTATCGTAATGATTATAATATCAGTTCAAGCAGACAACAGAATTGGCAGTATGGGCACACTGCTGGTCCCATGTCAGTATGCTGTGGCAGCCCCCCCGGGCCAGGATACATGCGGCGATATGGTGCAGAAGGGAGTTGTACAGCCGCTGTATCCTCTCCTGTGGCAAGTTGGCCCACAGCTGTTCTAACTGGCCCTCGAGATCACGCAGATTGGCACTGGGTCTGAGTTGACGTCCGAGCTGGTCTTGCACATGTTCGACTGGGGAATGTCCGGAGGACCGGGCTGGTCATGGAAGGACCTCAACATGATGCAGGCAGTCCATAGACACACGTGCCATGTGTGGATGAGCAATGTCTTGTTGAAAGACTGTATAAGGGTGTTTCAGGAGGGGTAAGACATGCGGATGAACGATGTCACTGACTTAGCACTGTGCCATAAGGGTCCCCTTAATCACTATCAGAGATGACCAGAAGTCATACCCTATGGCTCCCCACACCATGATGCCAGGAGTAACGCAGGTGTGTCTCTCCACAACATTGGCAGGATTGGTCCTCTCCCTTTGGCGTCACCATATGTGCACACGACGGTCATCCATGGTAATGTAGAACCAAGATTCATCCCTGAACATGGTACGATGCCGCTCATCATCAGTCCATGCCTCCCAGTTACAGCACCACTCCAAACGCAGCCTTCTCTGCGCTGGTGTTAATGGCAGCCTACGCATGGGACGGTGAACCAGTAGTCTGGTTGATACCAGTCGTTGAGACACAGTGCGGGATGACATGAGGTGTTGTAGAGAGTCCAATACCTGTGTCTGGATGGAAGACGCAGATGTCATGGGGTTCTGTAATGCTTGGTGCACAATACAATGATCCTCCCTGGGTGTGGCCTGACTTGGGCGACCGGAACGTTTATAACGTGTGTGGGTGCCCTCATGTGCCCATGGGATCCAACATCAAGCATGCGACATCTGCATGCCCCACATATGCTCGATATGACCATCCGGCCTCATGCAAACCCACGATGCCACCGCCATCAAACTCCGTCAAGTGCTGGTAATGCTGTCTAATGCGTCTCTGAGGCATCCTCTGTGTCTGGTGACTAGACGTGCCAGCTAGATGTGCAAATCGGATCATCACGTCTGGGTGCTTAACTTTTTTTGTTACTGAGTGTGTGTGTGTGTGTGTGTGTGTGGGTATACCTTACCTTATGGGGACACAATGATAAATACCCGTTTTTTTCCCTTATGGGGACCAGTTTCCCATAAGGGAAAACTCAATTTAATAAAAATCTGTGACTGCAACGAAAAAACTAAACATGCAAAAACTCTTGTATTTTACTTGGTTACTTATGGTTAGGGCTGGGTGGGGGTTAAGGTTGTCATAGTTAGCGTTAGCATTTTTCCCATAGAAATGAATGAGCGGT
>JAODKC010000043.1:17341599-17365179 GCA_026777985.1 Mormyrops attenuatus
GAAATGAATGAGCGGTCCCCATAAAGATATGTTTACCCGACGTGTGTGTGTGTGTGTGTGTGTGTGTGTGTGTGTGTATATATATATATATATATATATATCTTTCTCGAGGGACACATGTAAAGTGAACTTTGTCCCAAAGTGATGGCATCAGCAATCCGTGGCCGCATGGTGTGGCCTCCTTCTCATAAAACAAGCTCTATTCCTCCCTGGGAGACACAGATTTATGACCTAAGTGACCTTTAAAAAGTTTCAGTGCTTCTGAATGAAATGATGATAGATGACAGGCCCTTTTCAGGGTAGATTCTCATGCCGCAGGTGCCGAAGATTTTGGGGTTAAGGTTAGTTACTAGCATTAGAAGATTAACTGGACCTCTTAACATTAAAATTTGTTGACAAGCACCAAGACATCCTGTCTCAGGGCCGGTCAAACAAGACAAGACAAGGTTCACAGGATTTATCGGCTTTGAACAAACCCACTTTGCAGTAGTTTTATCTTTCTTTTCTGCTTTTTATTTGCAATAATTGCCCATGAATATTCTTTTTCACGAGTCAAATTTAATGCACATACTGTTCTCTCAAAATGAGGAACACAGCCATCTTATATGAAGCTGAACAACACCAGCAGAAAGACTGATTTATTTGTGACAGACAGCTCACTCTGTCCTGAAAGGCATTGTGTGAGGTACTCACGAGATGGCCTCCACCATGGCAAGGCCCATCATGATGGAGCAAGCGGCGTGGTCCTCGCGGTAGTCCGGCAGACCGCAGATGCAGTAGTAACAGTCGCCCAGGATCTTGATCCTCAGCTGGTGGTATTTCTGCATAAAAAACGTTTTTTTTTTTTTTTAAAGAGGCAGGTGTGCAGAGATGAGAAGATGCTAAAAAGCTAAAAGCTAACTAAAGAAAGAGGGCAATATGTCTCAATGGCTTCGGATGCTGTGTCTGGGATCGGAAATCGGCGATTCAAATCCCAGGGCTGGCTGACTGATTTCATTGTTTGGCCCCTGAGCAAGGTCCTATATCTTAATGGCTGTAGGGACTGTTTGACTCTACTTTCTTAAATGTATATTCCTTTTGATAAAAAGCATCTGCTAAATAAATAAAAATCAGTCCCTAGCAGTGACCTAATGAATGGGCAAAGGGTTGCAGAGACTGTCAAAGACAGTATGGCGGACTGAGTGTGGACACGGTGTCAGAGAGTTGCCTGCCTGTACGTCACACAGGAGAAAAAGAGACTCACAGCAGCCAGCTTGTCGAAGCGAGCAAACAGCTCATTGAGCAGCTTGACGAGTTCCTGCGCACTGCATGCTGAAGACAGCTGCGTGAAGCCGACGATGTCCGCAAAGAGGATGCTGTGAGACATGGAGGGGGCGTGACATAGGGAGAAGGCCGGGGGAGAGGGTTACATTTGTGGCTGAGAAACCGAACGTCAGAAATCATCTCAAGCTATACACCATCATAATACCAGACCCAGTTTTAGCCTCATGCTACTCACTGCTCAGTCAGCATGGTCCTGCCGACAGCCCTTAATAGCTGTTAATGAGGGTGCAGCCAGCGACCAAACATAGTGAGAACTCCCAGAACGTGCAAGTGTGAACCCATTATTTATGCTTTCACTCTTGTAACATTCCTGCTGTTGTAACATCTCCCTGACATTCCCCTGACACTCTCCTAACGTTCCTGCCGTTGTGACGCTTACCTGACGTTCTCATGGCGATACATGTACATGGTGTTGAATTGCTGCACCTCCTTCTGGCTGGCCTCCTTCTTCATACCACGAAGCATCTCATCGGCAATATGCTTCGGCAGGATGGACAGCAGCAAACCCTCCTGTGGACAGGAACAGGTCCGTCCCGTGAAGGACTGTGGGTTTGCATGTGTATATGTCTGGAGAATGACAGGACGTAGGCTAGCTCATTGGCAGACACGATTCGCTCAAGATCAACGAGCTTTTCTTGACAGGATGATAAAAACTATGAGGCTGCAACCCTGTGAATAACCTGACAGTAAAGGACAAAAGAGAATGAGTGGAATCAATACTGATGAGAAACAGAGGGGGAGAAACCGACAAAGCAGGGAAAGGTAACAGAGCAGGGTGTGACACACCAGTCCGTATAGGATCTACGGTGGCTGGAGGAACCTGGAGCATTCACTCCGAGAGGCATCCCCAGACCGTGACAATGCCTCAGTCAGGAAAACAAAAGAACAAGACTCTGCAGCTCCATCTTCTCCGGAGGCTGGTCGCCATGGTGATCTACAGCGTGGGGTGCGTTACGATTGGCCGGCTGCACCCGTCTGACGGCGGCCCCAGCTTCCCATTAGTATTCTGGGAGTTTGTCGCTCTCTCCCTGGCAGAAAGTGTTTCATAAATAGCACCAATCAGAGAGGTTCCTGGTGTCTGGTGGGAGACATGGACGCGGGAGAGCAGCTTCGCTCGGGGGCATCAGAAGACACCAGGAATCCCTCTGAATGCCAGCTACCCGCCAACCCCACTCAAATAAATCCTATCGATCTGTCAATTATCTCCTAACCATCCGTTAACTACTGCTGCACCCTGTGCGAAACTAAATGTCATCCCTCATATCAATTGCTAACCCAATTCAGTCTTAACTCTATTTTAGCTGTTTCCTATCCCTAATTTCTGTTAGCTCCTCACCTACCTCAGTCCATAGCTCCTCCTACTAAGTAACTCCTGAGCCAGTCCTACTTCCTACTAAGTAACTCCTGAGCCAGTCCTACTTCCTACTAAGTAACTCCTGAGCCAGTCCTACCTCCTACTAAGTAACTCCTGAGCCAGTCCTCCTCCACTTCGCTGCAGTTGTAATTTCCCTCAGACCCCCTGTTTGCCTGCATGCCTGATCTTCAGCTCAAATTCCATATCTCAGGCAGGATAGGGTGCAAGACAGGGCCAGATAGTCCATCCACTGCAGAACACACACATACTCACACTGTATGGGCAAATGTAGATCCCAAATAATCTACCTGGAGAAAGCTAGAGTACCAAGAGGAAGCCTACATGGATTCAAACACATAACCCCAGAGATATACAAATGTCCCTATAAAAGATACAT
Source organism: Mormyrops attenuatus (assembly GCA_026777985.1). Classification (NCBI taxonomy): domain Eukaryota; kingdom Metazoa; phylum Chordata; class Actinopteri; order Osteoglossiformes; family Mormyridae; genus Mormyrops; species Mormyrops attenuatus. The sequence goes on from JAODKC010000043.1 coordinate 17,344,674, forward strand.
GACTTTATTGTTTTATAAACTGTATTTTCTTAAACAGCAACATGAAGTAGGAAAGAAGAATGTTTATGAAGTAAATGCTGAACATGTCTATGCATAAGCAGCACTATTTTTACTATACTGTACTAGTTCTTGGCCATTAAAATTACCGCACTCAGTGTTATTAGGCCACACGTATACCAGCGTTTCCCCTTTCTCCCCAGCCTTTTAACAGTGCTCCCTGTCTTTATTTGGTCCCTGATTATTTGGTTTTGGTATAAGGGACCAGCTTATAAAATTTACACTTGCCAGCAAAGTTAATAGTTAGAACATGTATTTTAAAAAACTGTTCTGCAAAAATGTGTTTTAATAAGTGTGGGTCATCTCCATGGTAGGAAAAACAAGCTCACAAAGGCACCAAATACCATCGTAATCCTACATAACAAACAAGAAAAAACTGGCCACATCAATACCCTCAGATTATAAAACTCAGCATAAAAGGCCCCCAGCATTAGGAACAAACTGATGGAACTATTTTCTACAGCTGTAGAGACACTGCACTGATACGCTGAAGTCTGCTCATTTTGATGGCTTGGAGCTGAAATGTTCCTGAAGATCTCCTGGATCACTCAGCTGAGCTCTTTAAATACTGATCGCTGCTGAACGTAAACAAGTGGCATCATTAATGTGTCAGATTATTACAAATGCATCTCAGAAGTAATTGAGTGTTCTTGGACCAGGAAGAAAATGTTGGAGAGAGTTTCAGCCAGGCCTGGCTTGAGTTCTGAGACATGAAGGGGCGCAGGACTCTCTGGAGTTTGTAGGGCTTCAAAAAGTCCTTCACATTTTTTTGGCTTCTACCTTATTCACAATAACAAAACAGCAATCCTGAGATTGGCTGGCATTTGGCCTGCCTGGGGGGTGGGCTGAACTCGGGACTGGCCAGGACCACCCTGGAGGCCCCATGGAGCCAGGCCTGGTTTCACTTTCAGACACAGGCTTTTGGAAGGAACCCCAATGAAGACAAACGCATTTCAATATTTCAGGAGTCAGGCCTCCACACTTTGTCTTTCCTGTTGGATGTGGAGCTGGGTGGTGCTGCCCTGTCTTACTGTTGGATGTGGCGCTGGGTGGCCCTGCCCTGTCCTTACTGTTAGGTGTAGACCAGGATGATGCTGCCCAATCTCTCCTATTGGGTCTTAAGATGGAGGACAGCACTGCAGTGGATACATCAACTCCCAGAAGTCTGCATCTATTCAGAAAACCAAGAATGTGTGTGTATGCGTATGTATACCTACCTACATACATAAATATGTGTATCCATTCATCCATCCACCCATCCATTCATCCTTTTTAAAACCACTACTCCCAAGCCTGGGCGGGGGGGCTGGAGCCTACCTCAATTTGGGGTACAACCTGGATGGGATTCCAGTCCATCTCAGGGTAGCTGGGGGTGCAGTGAAGGAGATAGGAGGTACAGATTCGGGAATATAAAAAGAGCTGGCAAGCGGCCAAGGAATCACGGCGGAGAGTGATGCCACAGGGACCTCAGCCTGGGACAAGGCAGAGTGGACACGACACCATCAGGCTACGACCACCTCGGTGACGTCGCCCGGACACAATATCAGACGGCACGTGACAGCACGGCCGTTGGCTCCACTTATCCTTTGAAGCCAAAACACGCGAATGACGACAACAACGTCGGCAAGCAGTGGGGAAAACAAGGCTAATTACGGCAGCACGCAGTGTGCCTGGATGGCTCCACCGGAGGTAATAGGGCACCTGGGCTATGAGCCCAGCTCCTCTAATTAATTCCCCCCAGCTGATCTTTAAAATAGTCCTGTCCCTCTGTTGTCTCCTTTCCAGTGAGCTTCAAGTCAAATTCAGCTCTAAATGGGAAGACAGTACAAACTGGCTCACAAGGCCACAAGGAAAGATCCAGATGCTCCGCCAGGGAGCACGGTACCCTGCTCTGCTCCTCTGCTTTCCTTGAATTACTCCCTGCTCTGTGACTAGAGAATCACCAGTGCAGTAGTTTAGAGACCAAAATCTTCAATTACGAAACAAAAAAAGCAGCTCATCTCAGAAAAGAATGTCTCTTTCGTTTCAGATCAGTTATTGCTGAAGTATCAAAATTTGACAATGACCTGTTATTAAATTGTTCCACTTGGGATAGTCACAGTTATCTGCACTGTAGTTTCAAAAGGCTGGCTTCTTTTTAGAATAAAAAAGGTGACAATGAAAATGTCAAATGTACGGTCCTATAATAGTGATATTAAAGGTTTTGGTAAGTTACATCTAACCAAGCAACTGGCCAATCTGTTAGCTGGTATGATTCATAATTGTTCAACCATTTAAACAAGGCAGCATCTTTTCACCTCAGGTGATTCCTCTTCTGAATATCCTCTATCTATGATTCCTGCTTCATGTCGGTGACCCCAAAAACAAACATGACTCCTGCTTGATAGTTATGACTCCACAAACAGTCATGACTCCTGCTTCATGTAAACAGACACTATTCCTGCTCCACATCTATGACTCCAAAAACAAACATGACTCCTGCTTGATAGTGATGACTCCACAAACAGTCGTGACTCCTGCTTCATGTAAACAGAGACACAATTCCTGCTCCATATTTATGACTCCTGCTTCATATCTATGACTCCATAAACAGGCATGACTCCTGCTTCATATCTGACTCCATAAACAGACGAGACTAAAGTGGGCACACTGGTGTGTTCAGCGTGGTGCATTCAGTGTGGTGTGTTTAGTGCAGTGGGCCCCTACAGGCAATGGCCCCCTACAGGAGATGGCCTACCTGCTGCTGACTCTGCTCCTCCAGGTTCAGCTTGACCTCGAGGGACTGCCGTGCTTCCAGGAAGGCCTTGCGGTGTTTGCGGTCAGCCATGTAGTACGACATGACCCCGACCGTAATGGAGCACAGGTAAACCATCATGTTGGCCAGGAGCTGCAATAAGCCGACACACATGCACACGGTCACAAGAGAGAAACATCTCATGCAGGTGTGGGCTGTCAGTCCATCTCCCAGCACTCTGTCAAGACCTGCGTCTGTCCCAGCTCTAACAAAGTTTCAGTGTCTGTGTACAGGCAGCTCTCGACATACATAAGTGATCTGTTTTACAAAACCCTTACGCAAAGCAAATTTTACGCAAGTCATATTTACCCCCATACCATTTAGGACACCATATAGCAAAAACACATAAGCCAAAAACTTATTAGTAATACATAATAAAGAACATATTAAATAAATGAAAAGATAATCTGTAAATTTAAATTTAAATGAAGGACCACACAGATCCTTTGGTGTTGTCCCTGCAGAGCGCACACGTATGGAGGAAGCACCCTTTTGAATCCAGTGTCAGTCACAAACAAGTTCATGGGAGTTTCACTTACACAAAAATGTTCTGAAGGCAGAACAAAAAACAACTGATTCAGAGAGACAACCAATCAGATTGTAGAGGATAACCAATCAGATGTCTTGGACCCACCTCTTCTACAATATGATTGGTTATTTCTCTGAACCAATCATTTTTTGTTCTACCCTCAGAACATTTTTGTGCAAGTAAAACTCCCACGAGCCACAAACACCCTCCTCCATCCTGCTGGTGTTCAGTCACATGCTACATTTCACCACCTCTCTGCTACCATGACAGTCATACACTATTTAAATTTTATTTACTTGGGGGATGCTTTTATCAAAAGCAATGTACATTTGAGAAAGCAGGTTCAGCCAGTCTCCAGAGCAACTGGGAGGTCCAATGGGGAAATCACTTTGCTGATCCTGGGTTTTGAATCAACAACCTCCTGATCACAGTGTCCTAACCCACTAAGCCGCATGCCTGACCCCTACCACAGCAGCCCAGCAGCCTGAGTCTACCATCCCTGGAGCTGAACTCATCAGGTATCCAACAGTACAACCTGGATGATTCCTCTATAAACAAAGTGGTATGAAAACAAGCACCCACCCGCGGGAAGGAGAGGGGACGGCGCAGGGAGGTCACCCACCTGCCTGGCCAGCGCCTCCCCACGGAGGTTATCCTGCTGCTGCTGAGCGATGGTCACCCCCAGCACCAGTGTGTGGATACCGCAGGAGACGGCGGCGATCAGGACGATGGGTGTCAGACGGAGCGGCAGAGTCAGGAAGAAGGAGAATGTGAAGAAGGCCTGCCACCCTACTGTGTCGCTAGCCTGATGGAAGCGGGCGAAGTTCAGCCCCAGGTAGGAGAAAACCTGGGCGGCGATGAGCACCCAGAGGGTGTAGGGCACCACCCTGCGGGACACGCGGTCGGGGAGCAGCCCCAGTCGGGACAGCAGGTAGAGCAGGACGTGAGCAGCCAGGCCCACCGACGCCACCACCAGGGTGGCCAGCTTGTCGTCGGTGTAGACCACGGCACACATGACGATGACGTAGCAGTCGAAGAGCGCCGCAAACACCACCAGCACCAGCAAGGTCTCACGCCGCTGCCTCCGGAAGTAGGTCTGGTACAGGTTCTCCAGCGAGTCCGGTGAGAAGGTGAGCCGCATGAAGCGTGGCAGGCACATGCAGCACCCTGTGCTGCGTACTGTCACCTCCTGTGCCCGGCCCACCGCCTGGCCCGGGTCCGATGGCAGCGTCACCGAGCAGTCGGCCGAATACTCGGCGGAGCACTCCGGCTCTGAGAAGGCCCGGTTCCGGGGCATTTCCAGTCTCCCTGGTATCTTCGATTTTCTTCAAACAGGAAACTGTCCAGGGCTCTGGCAGAGTTATGGAAATTATTAGAAGAAGAATTCAGCGTTGTCTAAGAGCCTGGCGTCCCCGCTGGCCACGCCGGCCCATCCGCATGCTGTCCATCCCGCAGGGACATGGTGCTGGAAAGCCCGGTCCGGCGGGGTCCCCGCTGTTAATCTGTGTATGTGAAGCAGATTTCAACTGCGATCAGCGGCGACTGTGCGCCAGTGTCTCACCCGAATCACCACGCCGCATCCCACAAATAGCTAATGGAAAGATAAACACTTAAAAATGTTGAACTACGGAGCGGTGCTCCCTGTCACATTACATGTCTGGATTTTACCGAGCGGGACTCCGGCTGCTGCAGTGCCGCTTTAAAGCGCCGCACATCCGGATCACAGCGACAGCCGTCGCCGCTGCCCTGATCAAAATGCAAATTACCGGGTAAAATCATTTACGTCCGCGGCCGTAACACCCGAGGCACGCCGTGTCCTGAACGCAACATGGAGCCGCGTTGCCGGCGGTATCTGACAGCCCGATCCGGGGTGATAAGGAGCCGGAAGGTTCCGGGTAAATAAATGCGATGAAGCAGATGCCGGACAGCGGTCTGCTTTAATGTCTTCCCCTCCGACACAAAGCGCTTGAGAACTGGGCGAAGGTGCGCCCTCGGCTCCCCCCAGGCCTCCCTGCACAGCCCTGGCCGGGGGCACACGGATGCCCGGCGTTATTAATACGTGAAAATAAACCCGTAAAGCGGTTGCTGATATGTTTTATCTGATCAATAAAAGCATAATCTTCAACAACATAACAGAAATTCAGTGAAGCGGTATACAGACTCTCCAAGGATGTAGCGATCGCCCCCGCCTGCTGCCTCACAGTCCCTCGGTGTAAAATCCATCTTTTGACACCTTTAACACTAACAGTGTAACAGCGTGTATTTGCGGATGCACTGTTCCTGTTTACCGTGCCTCAATGTGCAGTCGTTCCCCTGGCAGCGGCTACCGCCCGTCGGCTTCAGCACACAGGTACACGGACACATGGCGCGGAGCTTCCATCCTCCCGAAAGGGCGAGAAAACGGCCATTGAAACGTGGCCGGGGCGTCCGGAACCCCTGATGATTCCCTTGATCTGCTGCACACCTCCAGCCGCACAAATCACCACCACCACTGCCCCTCTCTCTCTCGCTCTCTGCCTGTGTTTGTTTCTCTATCGTTTTTCCTTCTCTATCTCGGTATCTCCCCTTTCATTTCTCACTCAGGTGTGTTTTTCTATGATACAGGCTTTATCGTTGGCTGCAGGACAAATGTGCGGTAACAAATAGGCCTACAATAAAGCATTTCTCAGTCTCATAATCGAAATATAAATAACATGACATAAAAAATAATTTTAAATAGTTTCCCATGTGCTGTCATTTTTAAATATAAGTGAAATGGTCTGATGTTAACCAGCTACATTACAGAAGTCATATATGCAAGGCAGAGCTGTGTGTATCTACTGAGGTCCCAAGGTGGACGACAGTGTTAACAGCACAGGACCTCATCAAAACGCCCAGGGAGCTCAGAGGGACCACACAATGAGACAGAGTAGGGCCCAAAGCATGGGTGGCCAGTGAAGACGGGGGGAGGAGATGAGAGGGCTCATCTGGATCCAGGAAGTCCGGAAGAAAGCTGGTCATTTATACAGATGTGAATGAGTTGTAGATTTAAAAAGTGTATTGTAGGTCCTGTAAGAAATCATTGCTCAAAAGATTCTACATAAATATTTCATTTAGTCTGGAGTTTCTGTACGATACAGTGCATTCAAACCCCTTCACATTTTTTACTTTGATTTTTAACCTTTTCGCATTTTGTTATGTTGCATCCATATGCAAAAATCTTTTAAATTTATTTCCCCTCATCAATCTGCACTGTCTTCTAAGTGAAAGCAGCATTTTAGACATTTTGGCAGATTTACTGAAAATAAAACGCTAAGGCATCGCATTGACGTAAGTGTTCAGACCCATTGCCATGATACTTGAAATTTAGCTCTGTTTCCTGCAGAGCACAGATATGGGATTTTACACGGAGGCACAGGTCCAGGAAATGCTACAAAAACATTAAGCAGCACTGAAGTTTCCTAGGAGCACAGTGTCCTCCACAATTCTAAAATGGAAGAACCGACATTCCAAACCAAGAGCCTTCATAGAGCTGGTAAGAGATGGAACCTAGAACCCGATGGCCACTCTGGCTGAGCTCCACAGATTCTGTGTGAAGATGGGAGAAAGAGCAACCATCACTACAACACACCAGTGATCTGGGTTCTATGGCAGAGTGGCCAGATGAACACATGAAAGCTCACTTGGAGTTTTCAAAAAGGCAACTAAAGGACTCTCTGGCTTGATGAAACCAAGACTGAACTGTTTAGCCTCACTTCTAGGCATCATGTTAGGAGGAAATCAGACAGTGCTCATCAGATGCACAATGCCATCCCAACAGTGAAGCATAATGGGTGTGGGATAGAGCAAAGGGTTAGGCTCCAGAATGCTCTGGACCTCAGACTGGCCTAAACGTTTGCCTTCCAACAGGACAATGACCCTAAGCACAAGCAAAGCCAACGTAGGCGTGGTTTAGGGTGGTGTTTCCCAACCCAGTCCTCAGGGAACCCCGGACAGTCCATGTTTTTGCTCCCTAACAGCTCCCAGCCAATCAGGAACACTGAATACCTGGTTCAGGTGCGCTGGGAGCTGAGAGGAATGTGGACTGTCCAGGGTTCCCCGAGGACTGGGCTGGGAAACATTGCTTTTGGGACATCTCTGCGAGTGTCCTTGAATGGCCCAGCCAGAGCCCAGACTTGAACCTAGTCAAACATCTCTGGAGGGACCTGAAAATAGCTGTCCACAGACAGTCCCCATGCAATCTGACAGAGTCTGAGAGGATCTGCGGAGAGGAATGGCAAAATGCCCCAAAGTCCAGGAGTGCAAAGCTTGTCACTTTATACCCAAGCAAACTCGACGCTTTCATTGACGCCAAAGGTGCTTCTACTAAGTAAGAGTAAAGGGTCTGAATACTTATGTCAATGTGATGTTTCAGTGTTTAATTCTAAAAAAATTGCAAAAATTTCTAAAATCCTGTTTTTGTGTTGTCATTATGGGGTATTGAGTGTAGATTGATGAGGGAAACAATTTGAACATTTAATGTTTCTAACATAAGGTTGCTACATAAAATGTGAAGGTGTCTGAATACTTTCTGAATAACAGGTTTTATCACATTCTGGGGACATTTGGTCCACACACACATACACACACACACACACACACACACACACACACACACGCACACACACACACGCACACACGCATGCAGTGTAACCAAAACAATAACTGTCAAAAAAGGAAAAACAATGTAACAGACATTTTCGGACATTTTATTTTTCCTTGCATGTAGTGAGAATTAATTATCAGGTGCCATCACATTAGTGGTGATTGGTGACCATATAGATGTCATTCTTCTAGAATGTCCTGTCTTTTCTCTACGTCTTCATGCTTCCAAACAGCCAGTTCAATGTGAAAATAACAACTTGGAATAAGATGACCCAATTAACAGGACAAGAACATACTTTGCTTTCCAGAGAAACATGTGTTTTCACAAAAACATAGATGATCCTTTGGCATTGTGTTTTGTTTATGTTGGAATGGCACCTTATGTGGAGAGTACTGTATGTTAGATAAAGGCATTTAGGAGAAAGTGACTACATGTGTGCGTGCACACACACACATACACACACACACACACACATACACACACACACACATACACACACACACACACATACACACACACACACACATACACACACACACCAGTTCAGTGTGAGTTCCTTTTATATTTAAATATTTATGTATATAATTCTCTTTTAATATAATAAAATCAGGTAAATCTTCCTGTGCCTGTTTGTAAGTTTTAAATGCATAAAAGCATCACATAAATTTGTTTACTGCATCGAGGCTTTTTGACTTTGTCAGGAACCTCTATTTAAACAAAATAAAAAAAATTCACTAAATTATAAATGCTCTGGTCGTGACTATAGCACCTCTGGTAGCAACCTCTATTTAAACAAAAAAATTAAGAAATTCACTGAATTATAAATGCTCTGGGCAACACTCCAGCACGACCCCTTTTTAAGTTTAAAATGCATAAAAGCACCACATAAATTTGTGTACTGCACCAGGAACATCTATTTTAAAAAAATTAATAAATAATAAAAAAAAATTCACTAGGCAAGGCATGCCCAGACATGTAAGGCAAGATAAGACTAATTCAGTTTATTTTTTAAGTTCACTTGAGGCTTATTTTACAATAATTTTTTATTGAAAACGAGAGGTATGCTGTCAAAAGAAAGGTCCAGAAAGCCACACCAAAAATATTAAAACCAATATTTTCATGGGTAAGGAAGCCTAACAATGTAACCAAGAGGTAAGAAACAAACTGGATGATAAATAATTGTTTTGAGGGTATTTTATGGCTGATTTTAGACATGGGTCGGCACCGACCCGTCTAACATAGTAGATAACAGATAGGTGCATGGGTGGCTGCCCTTCGTGGACATCTTACTCTCCAAAGAGCTAGTTGAGGGAAGCGTACAGACAATTTCCCCACGGGGATTAATAAAGTATTGATTAATATTATTACATCAGTCCCCATGCACTAAACCAACCAATGAGAATAGTGGCGAAAGAATGAAGGATTATTCCTCTACTTGGTAAAAACGCAGTGTGCCGCCATTCGTTGCTAATGTAAGTGCATTAAGCAATAGGCAAACAAGATCGATGAGAGCACATATTCTGGGTGTGCAGAGTATCCCATGCAGAAGGAGGGATCTATAAAATACAATTTCAACACAATGCTGCACTTTAAGGTACAGTAGTGTGTCTTGGGAGTTCAGGTCACGCTACAGATAAGCTGCTAGGATAAAGAGACACGTGCTGACATATGCGGACAAAGACAGTAATGCAAGCAGCCTCTTGAACGCAATCAGGATGCATCAAGCGCTGAAGACTGAAGTGTGTCTGAGGATGTGGCATTCAACTGCAGCTTGAATCAGATCAATGGCTCTTGTAGCTGTGTCACTAATACTCTGCCACAAGAGGGTGGTAGAGCACTCGCTTTCTATACTTTCTGCTACTTAGACTTTTTTGCATTACCCCGAAAGTTGTTTTGGGGAAGCTTCTGGCAAAATCTGGATATCAGTAACAAAACATTTGTATCACATTTCTGTTCTAGATTTGGCGAGCTTTTGTTTCCTACATATTTATCCTGTAAAAGCTGTCCTGTCTCTGAATCTTTAACATACAGGGGTTGGACAATGAAACTGAAACACCCGATTTTAGACCACAATAATTTATTAGTATTGTGTAGGGCCTCTTTTTGCATCCAATACAGCATCCATTTCTCTTGGGACTGACAGATATACGTCCTGCACAGTGGCCAGAGGGATTCTGAGCCATTCCTCTTGCAGATCAGTGGCCAGGTCACTATGTGATGCTGTTGGAGGAAATAATTTCCTGACTCACTCCTCCAAAACACCACAAAGTGGCTCAGTAATATTTTGATCTGGTGACTGTGCAGGCCATTCACTTTCATGTTCATCAAACCACTCTGTCACCAGTCTTGCTGTGTGTAGTGGTGCATTATCATCCTGATACATGGCACCATCTTCAGAGTACAATATCTGAACCATTGGGTGACCATGGTCCTCCAGAATGGTTCGGTAGTCCTTGGCAGTGACCCACCCATCTAGGACAATTTGTGGGCCTAGGGAATGCCACGATACTGCAGCCCAAACCATCACTGATCCACCCTTGTGCTACACTCTGGGTATACGACAGTCTGGGTGTCAAGCCTCTTTCGAGCTTCTCTACACTGTAGCTCTCCTGGATGCGAGAAAGACAGAGAAGGTGGACTCATAAGACAACTATACATGTTTCACATTGTCCACAGCCCAAGATTTGCTCTGCTGGCTGATCAACATTTGGCATTGTTACAAGTGACCAGAGGTTTGGCTATAGCAGCCAGACCATGAATATTGACGCTGTGATCTCCCAATGACCCATTTTGGTTGAAACAGGAGAGTCAATTCTGTTAATTCTGCAGTGACTTGGGTAGTTTTATGTTTTTTGGATACAATCGGGGTCAGTACCCAGACGTCCCTTCCAGACAGCTTCCTCTTGCATCCACAGTCACTCTTGTCGGATGTGGTCCGTCCTTCATGCTGACATTACCCTGGATACCGTGGTTCTCGATACACCACAAACACTTGCTGTCCTGGTCACAGATGTGCCAGTGAGATGTGCACCAACGATTTGTCTTCTTTTGAACTCTGATATGTCTCCCGTTCTGTTGTGTGGACTGCAGTAATGTATGTACAGCTGTGCTACTGCTCTGCTAATTCAGCCTTCACACTCTGCTCTTACTGATGCAATGTGCAAACAGTGAAGATTGGCCACAAGCCGTGCATATATAGGCGTGAAATCTCAAACTCTATTGACCAGATGTTTCGATTTCATTGTCCAACCCCTGTATCTTCTTATTGGCTTATATTTAAATGGGAAGATGACTGCACAAACACATGCAGGGCTTGTTATGTCCATTAGGGGGGGATGTATCCCCATACATTCCTGGTGATACATTAGAAAGAATGGACTGACAGTCATGGTGTTATTCTCTGAAAAACAAACATGATATATTGCTACAGTTCTACACAGTACAAATGTAACTGTGCCAGTGAATTTGTTGTGATTGATTTGTTAAGTGTTTTTACATGGTAGCTCTGATCATTGTCTGTAGTCTCTGATTATCTATAATTCCTATTAGTGTAGAATCTAGAGGTTGCACATTGATATTCTAAGTATTTATGGGTACTCTGTCAGTACAGACTACTCCCTGATGGCAGATTATCGTCCAATACACATTCGTACCCATAAATACCGCACATTATAATGAGCCATCCCCCGAATCTTTCATGCTACTCCTTCCTCTGTGAAAACTGCTGAAACCTTGCTACAAAATCAGCAAATCTGTGTAAACATGAAATGAGCGTTAAAGTATTTCAGTGATATTGCCACTTTCCCCCTCCGTGCAGCAGCACAGCGGGGAACAGCGATGTTGGAGAAGGTAAACATTAAAACAACTTTCCCACCTCAGCAAAGAGCACGCTTGTTTTTCCTGAGGAGGTGCATGCCTGGCCAAAGGTGTGTACGGTGCAATGTAACCCTGTAGTACTCTGGAAAAATACTTTAAAATGAAATAAGACCAAAACGGAAAAACGTAAGCAAACCTGAATGGAATATTGGCCGAGGGGTAGAATGTTACCATTTCCTGTGTGGGCCGGGGCTGCAGGGGCTGGAGTTGGGGGGCGTGGGGGGCTGGCAAAAGGAGTATAATGAGTGTGTGTGACCGATTACGGTTACAACTACAAATAAAAACGTTATCAAGATAGCTGTGTAGATTGCTTATGCAAATAATGGGCTGATTGCAAGAATAACAGGGAGAATATGAATGTTGCAGATGGTAGGTAAGAAGTAACTGTGTGGAACATAGGGACCCCCCCCCCCCAACAAATCCCTGGCCGACTGTCTGGTAGAAATGAAATCAGAACTGATGGTGCAGTCTCTGCTCAGTATCTGATAACCTGCACACGTTGGTACTGCCCCCTAGAAACGCAGACAGCCATCGCAGCGCATACACAGGGAGCTGCAAGCTAGTACACTGGTAACACCAGGGACAGCCAACAGACAGACAGGACAGCAAGAGTGACACAGCAGATAGACTCTGCATTGTTCATCTTGCTACTTTTTCAAGAAGACATCATGTATTTTGTTTAACTAAAATTCTTACAAAAGAACATTTATGGCAGCCTATGGTGTTCTGTGTAGATAACTGCCAGCAGAGACTAAAGCGATGAGGTCAAAGTCAATCAGGGAGCAAGATGTCTCTGCAGTCAAAACAGCGTGTATCACATCTGGCCAAGAGGTGGCGCTGTGGGAACAGCTCAGGTGGCTCCTGTTTTTATCGGACGATGTCGTGAACCCGACTCAACTGTGTTCATTTCGGATTCCGTTTCTATTCCAACTGGCCTATCTGTTAAATTACATTTTCATCATACTGGTTTCAAATACAGGAGACATATATGATATATATAGATTAGGACCACCTGAAAAGGGATCATTGAAGATACTGACATGTATAGATTCAGATCATTTAAAAAAGGATCACCGAAGATACTACCATGTATAGATTCAGATAATTTAAAAGGGATCACTGAAGATGCTGACATGTATAGATTCAGATCATTTAAAAGGGATCACTGAAGATGCTGACATGTATAGATTCAGATAATTTAAAGGGGATCATTGAAGATGCTGCCATGTATAGATTCAGATAATTTAAAAGGGATCACTAAAGATACTGACATGTTTAGGTTCAGATAAATTAAAAGGGATCACTGAAGATACTGATATGTTCAGATTTAAATAATTTGAAAATGGATTTCTGAGATACTGATATGAACAGATTCAGATAACCTGAAGAGAGAGATCAATGAAGATGCTGATATATACAGATCATTTGAAGAGGGATCACTGTATATACCAATATGCACAGATTAGATCTTGCTGTAGTTGCACTGTCAGCTGCCAGATAAATGAGGAATGGTGACCGTGACGAAGAGACGCTGCACAGTGAGAAACTGCAGTAAGTTTGAGGATTTGGTTGGGTGCTGCAAAGCATCGTCACAAGCTGCCTGCCACACAGGCTGCTGGCTAAATCCCAGCTTCTTTGGAATAACAGGAGGATTCCACAGAAATCAGAAACACACCGAAGCCTGCCCTCCCCCCGGGCGAGGGGGGCTGCTGCGAGCGGAGCCCTCGGGCCGAGTCAGTCTGCGGAGGACCCGGGCCCACAGACCGCAGACGCCTGCCTGGCCCCTCTCTGCTGACGTCACTCTCACAGCGGGGATCAGGCCGCACCAGGCTCAGGCTGAAAATACAGTATACACTCACGACATGGGGCGCACCCCCACCCTCTGTCCTCTGAATGTCAACAAGCCCGGTGTAAAAGTTCCCAGCTTCTGCTCACAGTCCGTGTTTCAAAGTAGCAGTCTGGACTTTCTTATGTGTAATCTGTGTTTTTAGGTCTATAAGGATGTGTGGTTTGTGTATTTATGTCTCTGTCATGGTGGTGTGTGGCTCAGTGGTTTGGGCCACTGTGCCTGTGATCGGGAGGTCGCCGGTTTAAATCCCAGGGTGGGCAAAATGATTTTGCTGTTGGGCCCTTGAGTAAGTCACTTAAAACTCAATTGCCTAAGCTGTCTCTTTTTCAAAAACGTATGTTACTTTGGAAAAAAAGTGTCTGTTAGATAAATGAAATGTTTTCACCCTTTCAGTCTCATGTTGATTGTCTTGTCTGTCCCTCCTTCAGCACCCGTTTACTGTGTAACACACTCTATTATTCAATATACGCGTACATCCTCACTCCTGTTCACTGTGTAACACACTCATTTCTTATTTAACGCATGCCCTCATTCCTCTTTACCGTGTAACACCTTCCTCTGTATTATGTAATATACATATAAATACAAAGCCGTGTTTATTGTTTAGTTCATACTTAGACACACTCCACTCAAAATTCGCTGAGCCGATATGCTGCAGTGCATTAACTACCAAGGGGCCCTTCCTGGGTGTTCATGAGAAGTATTAAATAGCTGTCAACCGAAGACACACAGAAACGGTCCATTCCACAGAACCTTACACTGGCCTACTTTTTCCTAAGTTGGATTCACCCCGCTGGCGACCCTGAATTGGACAAGTGATCATGGAAAATGGATGGATGGATGGATGGATGGATAGATAGATTTACCCCATATTACTCAAGACACCTTGTAACAAAAAAAATAACACATAAACAATGCTTTCATTGCTAGTTTCACAATTTTGTTTCAGGAAAAAACACATTTATTGGCTTTCACATTTCCAGTTAATCCACACAGTAATCCTAGAAATTGTAGAGGTTGGGGGTGTGGGAGGAGCAGGGATTATATGGGGGTGGGGGGCTGTCTGGGGAACATTGCTGTTGTTCCATCAGCATATTCTTTAGTTATTAATCACATTAAAATGTTTACTCATGGCACAAGATGGAGAAGCCACACTTACAATCACAATCTATATTTTTATTCATATTCTAAATATTAAACTTCAGTAATTTAAAATTTCACCAAAGAAAGAAAAGGAGAGATAATACTGTGGATATTTCTGTGTTGACTTAAATGGTAACACTTTACTTGAGTTGGCACAAATAATGTAGTATTATGCTATTACGTATGTATTTGTTACTGTGTAAGTCAATTTTGTAAACATTTATGAACTACTGAAAGAACTACTGAAGGAACAGATAATGAATAACACATGAAATACTGATCTCATGTTTGTTCATCATTAATGAATCATGACGCATCTTGTAGCTGCTATGCTTATTCATGATTTTTATTTTATTAGTAACTGAGTTACTACTAAGAATTTGTTCCCCCTCAAGTAAAGTGTTACCATTTCCAGTGGTATTGCAGGAACTCTCAGATCATTCTTAAAGGGAATATGAGATGCAGTGACCCTTTTGAACAGAAGCGATTATGTCATTATTATTATTACTTTTATTAAGCTACATGTATTCATAATTTACACTCTCTTACACATTTGTTGTCTCTGTTACTGCTCTGCTATTTATGTCTATTATATTATAAATATCTGTATTCTGTTGTTTTATATTCCAGTTTTTCTCGATTGCTTACACACTATTACCAGGATTATGAGCTAAATTTCCAAAATCATTACACCACCTACCAAAAAACACACCCATTTCCCTGAACTATAGACACTATTCCCCTGTTTTGACACACGTTTCCGATTTGTTGACCTGTTAGAGCAAAACTCTACACACAAATTCCTTCAATTGTCATTGCCTAAACCATGTGCTCATTTACAAAGCACTATCAGTCAATATTGTTCACTCAAGTCAGCACAGCTTGAACCCAATTAGCACACAATAATCCAGAGGGAAACACAGCCAATCAGAATTGTTCACACACCAATCAGAACCTTCACTTGTTAGATAAAAGGGTCATGTGTCAGTTCACTTGTATTGGAAAAATGGATCTACAAAGACCTGAAGGTAGAGGAAGGGGGCACGGGCACAAGTGGTTTCTCATCAGATTCGTGCAACTGTAATTCACCATGTTGTTATCCATGGGTTGTCCATGAGGGAAGCCGGGCAAAGAATGCAGCCGAATGTGAACCGCTTCACAGTAGCCTCTATAATCCGGACCTTCAGAGAGGAAAATAGGTAGGTAATTTACATACTGCTGTCTAGTATAACATTGGAATGCAGTATTCCGCGCTCCTACAGTACGTAAATGTACTGTAGCTGTTTGCTCTATTGTATGCTCTCTGAAATGCATTGCATTACTGTACCATATCACATACAGGCGTTACTGTGTGCTCCTATTTTGTAAAATGGATGGTTTACTGTAATCCCATCAGTAATTCTATTACTGTATTGCAGAACTGAAAGGCGGCCACCTAACGGAGGCAGAAGACGGCTATTCTTACAAGAGCAAGAGATGGCCGTCGTAATTATGGTCATAGCCAACAATCTGATTCGCTTGCGTAAGATACCAAGGAGAGTTGTTGAGGATCAGGAAATATTCAAAGGCATTGATTCCGTCAGCATCTCAACAATTGACCACATTCTTCGAAGGAGCAAGGAACAGGTTGAGGATGAAACAGGCCTGTCGTGTTCCTTTCGAAAGGAACTCTGATAGTCAAAGACGAACGCGTGGAATATCTGCAAGTATGGTTTTTCATACTATACTTGAGTATTTATGTATTTGTGTGTATGTATAATTATATTTTACTGTAGTACAGGCCATATTGTGCACTACAGCAATGTGTTTTGAGTAGTCATTTACTGAACAGTTTCATTTCTTTCGTAGAGAATATTTGACATAGATGCCAGAAAGACTCCTCAGGAACTCATCTTTGTTGATGAAGCGGGATTTAATCTTACCAAAAGGAGGAGAAGGGGGAGGAACATAATTGGCCACCGGGCCATTGTGAATGTCCCTGGCCAGCGAGGAGGAAATGTTACCATGTGTGGCGCCATCAGCCACAGAGGGGTCCTCCACCGCCATGTCACCCTTGGTCCATACAACACCATGCACCTGTTGGCTTTCCTCAATTGTCTGAGAGATCATTTATACCACCTAGACCAGAGGGGCCAGCACAGCCACGGCAGCCATGCTACGGTGTCATTTGGGACGACGTCGGTTTCCAGAGGGCTGCTGTGGTTCTGGTTCACGAACAACCCGAGATTCAGCAGCACCTTTTTGCCAGCATATTCTCCCTTCCTAAACCCCATAGAAGAGTTTTCTCGGCATGGCGGTGAAGGTCTATGACCGAGACCCCTACATCTGTATTCGCCTCCTCCAGGCTATGGAGGAGGCCTGCTCTGACATTACAGTTGAAGCTTGCCAGGGGTGGATTGGACACGCAAGGGGTTTCTTCCCCCGCTGCCTGGCTAGGGCGGATATAGCCTGTGATGTTGTTGAGACTTTATGGCATGACCCAGACCAGAGAAGGGATGCTGATTCAGAACGAATGTGTTTGTTTTTGTTTTTTGTTTTGTTACAGTTGTTTTGTTTTCAATGACCTTTTGATGTTGGTAATGTCATGTACTGCATTCTATGTTCTTTATCTGTTGCATGTTTTTACTGCTGATTTACTTTTCCACTCAGTTTCGGCTTATAACTACAGTACATCGTGGAATTAAATTATGAAAATGTACAGGTGCTGTGTCTTTATATTATGTGTGTCATGTAGAGAGTTTGTTCTGGGCAAATGGCGTAAGTCCCATTATTCATTGAAGTAACAGGTTTTGGAGGTATTGTTTTTCTGATCTCGCTAGTGTGTAATTCCTGTGTTGTAGTGTGTATGTATTTGATGCCTTTTTTGTGATTACTGAAGGCAGAGTTTGGTTTAGATGTTGGATTACATGGTTTTGAGTGGAGAGCTTGTTTTTGACCTGAACAGTGGAAGTTTCAGTAGTTGAGTGAGCAGTTAGGGATTTGTGTTTAGAGTTTTGGGAAATTGAGGCCTAATTTAAAGAAATGTGTTTTAGCAATCGAGAAACTGTATTATAATTTTTTATTGAAGTATCAAACGACGCGCAAGAACAAATTCCTGAAAATGCCTTTGTAGAAATAAGGTGCTTCTGATTTTGTGTTGTCCCAAAAGTCTGCAGCCTGGTGGAGGAGAATGGGGGGGGCCGTGACCTTCTGGTAATTTGTTTTGCTCGCGCTATTGCTCCCAGCAGGCTGTTTCTCCTAGGGAGCCCAAAATGGCCCCACCGGTCCCACTCTGGCTGTCTCACCATGGAGCCACATGCTGGTCTGTGAGGGGGTGCGTCTGTGATGGAGGATAAGCCTCAATTACAAGCCTTTAATGTCACGACAGGCCACATCACACTGGAGCGCCACAGCTCAAAGCAACACAGTGACGAGTGCCGGGGGGCTGGGTGCAACCCACTTGGTATTTGGGTTAACAGAAATAACTGGAACACTAACACTCAATGAAAACAGTGGTGAGGTTTCTGGAAGCTTCTGGCACAAACGGAATGACACATAAAGGGAACATTATTGCGGCGGCCAGCTCCCGTGGCTTGCTCCGGCCGCGTCACAGAGAGTCCCGCCAACTCGTTCCACACCCCAGTGGAATATCACCCCAGTGTGCCTGCCACAGAGAGCTGTGCCCCCCTGCCGTGCGTGGCCGTGTGACTCACCCCGCGCACATCACGGCTCTGTTATGGTGACTCTGTGTGGGCCACCGGCGGGACAGTCTATGGTCCGTTAATTGCCGACATGCAGAAGCCACAGGAAATGTCAGCGTTTCTGTTTGGACGCTGGTCTGCACTCTGCCCCAGAGTCAGCATCTTATTTTAGAGTGTCGGCCGTCTTGTAATTTCTCTGGAGTTTCCTGTGTGAGACACTGAGCTTTGCTGAGCGTTCTGAACGAGAATAAAACACTGCCCATAATCTGCCGATATTGCACAGGCGGAACCATTTTATACTCATGATGCCAACACGAGTCTACAAGGCAAATAATGTAACATGGCACCGTCTGATACTCAGAGAAATTACGTGAGATCAGGATGAACCAAGAGGGGTGATGTGAGATCAGGATGATACTCAGTGAGGTGATGTTAGCTCAGTATGATACTCAGCAGGTGATGTAAGACCAGGATTGCACTCAGTGGGGTGATGTGAGATCAGGATGATACTCAGTGGCATGATGTGAAATCAGAATGATAGTCAGTGGGGTGATGTTAGCTCAATATTGTACTCAGTGGGGTGATGTGAGCTCTGGATGATACTTAATGGGGTGATGTGAGATCAGGATAATACTCAGCAGGATGATGTGAGCCCAGGATGATACTCAGTGGGGTGATGTGAGATCAGGATGATACTCAGCAGGATGATGTGAGATCAGGATGATACTCACTGGGGTGATGTGAGTTCAGAATTATAGTAGGGTAATGTGAGATCAGGATGATAGTGGGGTGATGTGAGATCACAGGGTGATATGAAACTGTGTCATCTTGCAAACTGTTGACTGTGTCAAGATGTTTTCAGCAGAAATGAAACTAGATTTGTTGAAGGAAGATAAGCAGTTTTTTGGTGAAAGTTGTCAGTGGTAGTCATTTGCGCGGTCGGAAATTTTCCTGCTACCAGCCATCTTTTGACAGCTTGAAGCTAGATTATGAAGAGACTAATAGTTTGTTTCCCCGACAAATTCTCGAGGGCTGAAGTCAGACACAGATTAATGGAGGTGAGACCATGGAAGATTTTCACAGATCCACAATATTCTCCTATTGGACTGCTGTTAGAAAGAGGCTTGCTCTAGCAGGTTCTACGGAAGCGTTTCCAGTGATGATGCATCCAGGCTTACTGAGCTAGTCCATGTATTACTAATCCCTCAAATGAGTCACCTCCCAGACTGCTGGTACTATTGGAACCCATGAAGATGTTGTGTGGTGAAGATTGTTCGTATGAGGCTATGTTTCTGACGCTCGCTTTTAGTGGTTATGGCAGCACAGACCTGCAGGCCGTTCTGGTCCCGGCCACGACGTAGGAGGTCACTCTCACTGCAGTCGTGCTGCTATGGGGTTTTTGTAACTTGTCAGAAAAGACATGAAGTTGGCAAGGTGGACAGGTTAAGCAACTCCTTTCCCCATCAAAACCTGGTTCCGGTTTGTACGGGAACATTTGAATAATTTCTGCTTATTTGTTCGAGGACTGAAATAAGAAACTGCTGTATGGAGAATCGTTAGGAAACCTCCCCATCCTGTCTTTGGGGGTCTTGGCACACGGAATTCCCCCGAGACTTGGTAATTTCTCTAAGACTGCTGGATTCCTGCACTGAAGGTCCTGCAAGGCCCTGCAGAGTGAAACACGGCGCGGTAGAGGCCATCGGTGCCGTGGGAGATCCTTTTGGGCTGAGGCTGTGAAGTGCATCTGGAGGATGGAATGATCAACTCTGACATGGTGCCAAGAAGCAGTAAGAATGGGCAAGGGGACAGGGAGAGGGGTCAGTGGGTTTCGGTCACCCTACACACTCCAGCTGTCCAATATGAAACACCAGAGGAAAACAAGGGGGCCCCCCGGGGCCCCGCGCCCCCGCGCGGGGGGGGGGGGGGGGGGGGGGGCGGGGCGCGCCGCCGGGGG
>JAODKC010000043.1:17370203-17404319 GCA_026777985.1 Mormyrops attenuatus
CCATTGCTACTCACTCACACCGTCTATGACACCTCGTAAAACATAAAGTGCAGGTGTGTGCCCACACACTCACACACACCTGCACGCACCCGGCACACACACACACGCACACAATCAACTGCAGACACACACGTGACTAGCGCAGCTAAATGAAGTTTTCAGGAGGCAGTATCAAAGGGGACATTAACAGAGACGAGGGGGAATGGCATTAGGCTCCCCGTAGAGACAAGAATGTGGATTAAAAACAGATGGAATAAGATCAACACTTGTGCCCGGACTTCAGTCTGCAAACAGGAAAAGTCTAACCTTAACAGGCAGGCAGCTCGCTGGCCCTAATCACTCCCAGACTCACGCTTGTGATTATTTCAACTCATTGCTAACAAACCAGCCAATGAAAATAAAGTTAAAGCTACAGAAACAACTTTCAGTAGATTCGCCTGATTAAAGAAGTCTGCAAAAAGGCTAAAAAAAACCAGATAGTCCTGATCTCTCTGGTCATTTTCTTTTTTTTTTTCAAACTGATCCCCACCGGTCTGGCCAGCTGCTCCGACGAGCGGACCCTGTCGGTTACCGCTCCAGTTCAGCCGGTGCCGAGCGAATCTCCGCTCTGCTACGCATATCTACATGTCAGCGGCACCAGCGCGGTCCGCGGCGCGGGGAGAGGGGCCAGCAGAAAGTGTAAGGAGAAATAAGCATGGCTCAAAATGCGTAAAGTACAGCTGATGCGGGCAGAGGACTGAGAGGAGATGGACAGCTCCAGCCTGCGGCTGGACGGACAGATAGACAGACAGATGTTACGATTGCTGACAACACACTGGTACCACCAGCACCCACGAGCAGCCGCAAGCACCAGCATTCACACGCACACAAACACACACTCTGTGAAAAGAGAAGTCCACTCACTGATTTCCCGTTGTAGTAATACATCAAAGAGTTGCTGCCCATTCCTGGAACAGGATATGCGCAATACATGATGGCTTTGCAGATTTGGCAGGAGTAAAAAAAAAAAAAAAAAAAAAAAAAAGTAATGTTTTGCGCTGGTTCAGGGCACAGCAACCGTACACAGCTCTTCTCCCAAGACACGCATCCAACCCGTTCAGAAAGACTAATTCCTTTAGTCCTGGCCCTCCACACATGGATCTACTCAGAGGGAACTTATGCAAATTAGGGCCGAACCATTCTGAGCTACAGTTGGGGGGTGGCTGATGGAAAGCGGGGGGGAGGGAGGAGTTGATCTGTCAGGTTTTTTCCCTCCCCCTGCTAAGCTTCATAAGTGCTGATGCAAAGAGGAATGGTGGAAAAGCAAAGGAGAAAGACACAGGGAGGGAGGGAGGGAAGGAGAGAGGAAGTACAGAACTATAGCTGTGTTTAATATGGGAAAATACCTCCAAGCGTTAAAATGCTGATTTTCTACTACAAGCTCTGTAGTACTGGAACTAAAATATTTGAATTAATGAGCCGGATTTTATTTATGCGCCGTATTTTTAAAAAGCAACTAATTGGCGATATTGTAGTCAGCGAAGACACAGCACCGCCTTAATCCCGCGCTGGCTGATCGTCGGTTTCTGTTTTAATTTAATTAGCGGCGGTGCAGAGCCGCCGAGGACGGCGGTGCGTCTTGCCGCGATGGAGCCATCTGGCCCAGGTTTTTAGCTCGCCCCCAAACTCCACACATTTTCCAATTAGTGGCCAACAATTGGACACTATGACCCTGAGACCAGTATGAAAACCAGAAATGAAAACCAGAGTTTCCTGCGACCCCCCCCCCTCCCCCAACTGAAGCCTGAGACATTTCATCGTCAAGTGTTTCTAATTTAATCTGACAAAACACAACAACAACAAAAACTTTCATGACATTATGCTTAAATTGATTAATGTGGAGTGATTAACAAAGATGGGGCACGCACTGGTGCTTACGGTACGTCATATGCCTGCTTGAAGTCACATCGCCCGTGTGTGTAGCGGTGCGTGTGAGCGTGTGAGCGTGCTCATGTGCGTGCGAGCGTGTGAGACCCCCGGCATCTCTGCTGAGCCTCAGACTGAATCCAGGCTGTAAACAGAAAGCTGCTAAAATGAGCAGCAGCTGGTGGTGGGGCGGAGCTCTGACGTCAGCCTGTGCTGCGGCCCGCCATTTCCTGTGGGGTGGGGTGGGGGGGGGGGGTGGTGAGAGACCTGAGAGAAACTGGAAATATGGTGGGGAGGGGCGCAGACTTAAAAAGAGGGCCGGCCCCCTTGGCAGTGCGGGGCCCCCCATGGACAGCACGCTGTCAGGACCCCCGGGGTGTGGCGGCCCAGCTCCACGCCGCCACACGGCTGCCTTCATGCCTGTCAGCACGCCGCCCCACACCAGTGCGCGTCTTTGTTCCCGAAGATGACATTTACAGCATTATTGTTACAGAAAGATGAAAGCGACCTGGCCTTAAAGTCCTACTCTTCATTATGCCTTTTCTGCACAATTATTATTTATTTCTCTCTGTTCTCTGAGTTTCTTTCAAAGTGGTCCAAGGCACAGAATCGGCATGCTGGTATCACTTTAAAAACTGGAGCCGCTTCAAGTTACTGCGCGAAGGAAGACGGCGACGGCCCTGGAGCCAGATAACGGGCACGGACGGCGACACGAACGCCGCGCTTGCATTAGCACGGAAACAAAAGTGAGCCAAATTAAAAGCACATCCCTGGCACCGGAACGGATGAGGTTTTTATATTTAGTGCTGCCTGTAATGTCGACATGTTATTCATCGCTCCCCCTGCAGGCGAAAGCCGGTCCTGTCATGCCAGTGCCAAGCCCAGATGGGCGACACAGAGCGGCAGTGCTGGGACACAACGCGTTCCCTAACTCCCACAGTGACCCAGCTCCGCCCCCCAGCCTTGGCACACACCAGCTAGCCTGTGTGGTGTCATTATCAGTTCAATCCTGAGATGCACCAAATCTTTTTTTTCCCCCCACCACCTATGAAGTCTTTATTTTTACCAGCCGATTTAACAGCCAGATTTCCTTTTGTTACCGGGGAAGGATGAAACTGCGTTACGTAATTTGCAACACACACATTTTAATGCTTAGTGCTAGCATTGTATGAGTCATCGGTAAAATTCATCACCATCCGTGCCATATTAAAAATAATAGCATTCCTGTAGAAATAAACCCAGCGAGGCATTGACAAGTGCACACAGGCAGATACCGCCAGGAACAGGCAAAACCAGGACAGTGTAACAAAACCACCAATTACACAATTACACGATGGGGGAAGCTTGTCTAATTTATGATTATATAAAAAATAAGATCACCTGGATGTAAGGGGCAGGACAGCAGAGCATCACGCCATGTGCAATGACCATCTACAGATGGTACCATGATCATTTTTTCCCCCAATTTTTTATAACCAAAAACTCAAAAAATCAAAAAATACTTCACTTTGAGAAGACATTTATAACCATGACAGTTTATTATAAAATACATTTATCTAAAAGCATGCTGAATTGATAATGTAGCTAAATTTCATTTAGGAAATATAATTTCGCATTAAAGAAAAAGTACGGAATACTACAAGAACAGCATTAATGGAATTATCTTTTTTTTTTTCTTCTTCCCCATGTCTCTCACAGTTCCTTAATTCACAGAATCCAGTCTTACATAACCCCCCCAGGACCTCTCCAGCATTACATCATCCATTTAGCATTTAAGGAGAGGCACCCGCCTATCGGTGCCAAAAATACAAATAAAACGGCTGCAGACGGAGAGGATGTGACACGCGGCAGCGCAGAAATAGGAGCACGCGATATGGGAGGCGGCCAGATAACTGCCCCTGCAGACGCGGAGTCTCCAGGTGACCCCATTTCCCAGGATCCTCAGCAACACGGCGGGACGGAAGGGCGGGAGGCTGCAGGGTATTTGTGAGACTCGCTGTCTGGGTCTCCTCCCATCTATAGTCCAGCTTAATCCCGTTAGCCAGCGTCTGCCGGCCTGTCCCCGCACCTGACCTGAGATGGGGGGGGTCTGCCCCTGTGTGCTGTGACCTCTGCCCCCCCCCCACCAGTGCACACACGCCGAGGCTCTCTCCCACGCACGCGTCCCAGGGCAGCCGGCTCCCCACTCTCCCACATCATTTCACGCTGCTCTCCATCCCAGCAAGTTCCACTATCTCTGCCTCCACATTTCCGTTTGCGCAACACCCGGTCCCTGGCCCGCGCACTCCCATCGGCGTCTCCTCCGCCGCAGCTCGCCTCAAGGACGGCCTCCAGCACATCACCACCCCCACACACACACACACACACACGCCCAGCTGGAGAGCCTCCTTCCTGCAGCAATTAGAGTAAGTTTACATGAATAAAATAGTGAACAGACATCTCACTTCAGCCAACAGATACAAGTGACTCCCAATAGGAGCCATGCTATTCCAGCCTGCAGTTATATAACTGGAAACCGGAAAATGCTGGGGGGGGGGGGGGGGACCCGAACCAATCGCAATTAGCTGAACAAACTTGCTAAAAAATACTGACCATGTCTGTCATTGCGATTACGAGCATCTGATCAACCATCAATGCATTTAACATGTGTTTTGAGGTCGCAGATTAGGCTACAGTTATGGCAGGAATAAAGATGAGTGTGACGCACTTTCACGGTTGGAAATGTATCCCACACGGTCGCGGCAGCAGAAATGGTGGGAGTAAACTGCGGCGGCGCAGGGCCAGCCAGCCCGGTGGGACCCAGAGCATCTCCGGAGAGTTCCGGAATCCAGAGCGCTATTTTTAGGCCGCTCCAGAGGGCCGCCGCCCGCTCAGGTGAGAAGTCTGACTGAGGTCACCTGGCAGGTGGCGGCCGGCAGCCGGCACGGCTGTCACCACGGGGGCGGGGTGGGGGGCACCCTTCAGGAGGCTTGGGAGCAGTCCAATCCAATCAGAGCTGTCCGCAGAGGGCCTTGCCGGTGCCGTCTGGCCCATGCGGGCTGCCTGACCCTCAGCCGCGTCTGGGACACAGAAAAGCCCATCAAATGTCAGACCGCCGACAGGCCAACGCAAGGCAGGTGCTCACGGTGAGATCTAACGAAAGAACCGCCCGCGCGCATTCTGCCAAAAAACACTTTTGTTTTTATAAAATCTCCCAGTAAACACTAAACAGCAAGAGTCCTGTGAGCCCACAATCTCATGGTTGTTTACATGCTACGCTGGTTTAGGCTGACAGAAGTAATTTACAACAGGTAAGAATGCGGGTAATCAAATCTGGGCATTAATTCAGTTTCTCTGTTCTAGTAAATCTTTTTGAAGATGTAAGTAAGCAATCTCTGGGCTGTTTACGTTATCTGATTGGTTATCTGTACTCCTCACATCAATGGGCCATTTTAAAAATCCAAACTAAAAAGTTCATGGGTCACTACAAAGGCCTTGTTTCTGTTTAGAATAATCTGAGCTAAGATAATGAGGAACATCTATCTAATCAGCTATCAGACGCTAAGCTCAGAACACTACAGAACAGAGAGTATGCGCTATTAAAAAAAAATAACCTGCCCCCTGGTGGCTGGACAGGAACCCACAGCTCTGTTCACACACTGGATTTTAAAAAAAGCCAAATAGAACTTCTGAAGCATTTTTTTGGGGTGGGGAGGGGGGGGGAGAACAAAAATATCATGAAATGATATTGGATTTCTATCTATTGGATTTCCCCCAGTGTAAAATGAAAGAAAACATAAAGCTGAAATAAATAAGCGCTCAATATATATATATATATATATATATTTGAGTGCTTACTGCTGTTGAAATTTGATTATCTGACTACACAACTTGGTTCTCAAAATTTTCACAGCAGGACAGCATATTTGTTTTGATACTGCACAGAGTATCACTCCCTCTAAAGGTTTCAAATCGAGTTTGTAAAACATTAGCATGGAGGACGGCACACAGCTGAAGCTTAAAGACTAACACCTCTATCTGCCTGTTTTACAGGCATTTCACTCCACCTTGTCTACAAAACGTGACTCCCAGACGCAGTCCTAAGAAAAGGCCAAGATAAAATTTGCAGATCTACACATGCCTGTCTGACCTACAGGGGGCCCTCTAATCAAAACACTCAATCAAGTGGCAAATGGATGAAATGAAATCAAATGTGGTCTCATGTGCTCCATCTTCTGCCACTTCACTTCCATGATGTTCAGAACGTGGCCTCCTCTCCAAGGGGCACCTCAAACACGGAGACACGATGGCAGGATCACAGGCGGCGGGATCGTGTGAACAGTCTGTCAGAAGCAATCAACAATCTCTTTTCTATCTCCCCCTCCCCCCCTATTCAGCCGGGGGTTTCGCTCCCAGGACCACCTCCGGGAGGAATCCAGCCCCGCGTCTGCGCCAATAGCCTGCCGTCACTGATGCTAGCGGATGTCACATGATGCCGCCGTACCGCTGACAGCGAGAAGAGTGCTCCAAAAAAAGCCCAGCTATTTGCACACCTGCCGTTCCCTCTAGCTAGATGGGAGCCCCAGAAGGACCCACGTCCCCTCGTAGGATTAGAGGCGTGCCCATTGTCCCTGTCCCCCTGTAGTTCAGGGTGCGTGGAGGGACTGTCACCGGCACCGACAAGGCTGACACTGTGGCTGAGTCACCCTGCGGCCACCAGCCGCACGGTTGCGGAGGGCGAAGGCGCCGCGGTGGTGAGCAAGAGGCGTGGCGGCCTGCTCTCACTCTCAAAAGTGCAACTGGCATTTTAAAGACAACGGAAGCTGATCATTTAATGCTTCCTTAAGCAAATTTTTAAACCAGCCTCATCTATAACATAACGTACTTTCAACTGCAATTCATCCTGACAACATTTTTGTTTGTACTTATATTCAAACTCTGCTTCTCTGCACTTGTGGCAGAGAGTTTCTTCCCACACAAGGCTGTGAGCTCTCCCATGAAAAAGTTAACATGTGAGGCAGTGCCGCCATCACCCCTCCTGTGTGTAACTGCATGGCTCCAGATCTGCCAAGGTAAGGAGCCCACAGAGAGTTTTGTCAGTGAGCTGTGATCTTGATCTGTGTGTGTGTGTGTGTGTGTGTGCGCCCTCCCAGCTCTCAGAAGCTACAGCGCCGCTAATCAGTCATCACTCAGGCTCATTGGCACAGAGCTGATCAGCACTGGAGTCACACTGGGAGAGAAGCGAATGAAATGGCTCCCTGTCTGTGTTTCTGTCTCTCTCTGCTTCTCTGCCAGTGTCTCTCTCCTTGTGGGTGTGTGTGTGTGTGTGCGTCAGTGTCTCTCTCCTTGTGTGTGTGTGTGTGTGTGTGTGTGTGTGTGTCAGTGTCTCTCTCCTTGTCTGAATGTGTCTGTGCGCCTGCGTGTCTGCTTGTCTCTCTGTTTCTGTGTCTCCGGAAATGTCTCTGTGTGTCTCTCTTTCTGTATTTCTGTATGCTTGTCTGTGTCCCTTGCCATGTCCCTCTGTGTCTGCCTCCGTGTGTCTGTCTGTCTGTCTTTCTCATGTCAGTCTGTGTCTCTGTCTCTCCTTGTCTCTGTATCAGTCTGTATCTGATACAGTCTGTGTGTGCCTCTCTTCTCGTCCCTCTTGTCTCTGTGTCCCTCTCTTTGTCTCTCTACCCGTCTGTATTTCTGTCTCTGTCTCTCTCGTTTTCTGTGCCCCCCCTCCTTCTTTCTCTATCCGTCTGTATCTCTCTATATTTCTGTCCGTCTCTCTCCTTGTCTGTCTGTGTTTCTGTTTCCTTGTCGTTCTCTGTCTATGTCCCTCTGCCTCTCTCTGCCTCACCATGGACATCTTTCTCTCTCTGTCTATGTCCCTCTGCCTCTCTCTGCCTCACCATGGACATCTCTCTCTCTCTGTCTATGTCCCTCTGCCTCACCATGGACATCTCTCTCTCTGTCTGTCCTTCTCTACACAGGCCCAATCACAGCAGCGTCCCTATGGCCCAGTTTCCAGTCTCCCAAATGCCAAAAGCCGATGACCCCCACTGCAAATTCTGAGGGAAGCAGGCCCGCCCACACACACACACACACACACACACACACACACACACACACACACACACACACACACACACACACACACCATCTATAAACATACATTTAAACATACAGGCACATTAACTGTAGGTGCCAGCTGGCCTTTTCTGATAGACTTCAGATATCTTCTTATGGAGGACATGCATTTAAAGGCACAGAACGCCCTTCCAAAAGGATTAACACACAAATATTGAATCTATATCCATTATCACATTTAAAAATCATCCAGCTGCCGGAATGTAAATTGCTGCAACTATTTTTATGTCTGGAGGGAAGAGAGGAAGAAAAAAAAAAAACTAAGTAAAAAATAAACAGATAAGTATTCCCAGGCAGGGAATAATGATGAGGAGTTGTGTTCATTATGTTTATCATGCAGCTATTCAGACCTCAGGTGGGCCCAGTGCTTACAGCAGCAGAAGCTTTCAGCCTACAGCTGCACTCCTTCCAGGTAGAAGGTGCTTTCCGTGCACAGCCACCGGCTCCCAGCCCACGCGCCCGCCCCCGGCCGAGCCCCCTCCTCCTGAGGCCACACCCCGGGCGCCATTTTCGGCTGGGTGGGAGAGGAGGGCTCCCCCATGATGTTCTCGGAGCACGGGTGAGAGGGGGAGACGGGGCCCCTTCTGATTGGCCGCTTTTAGTTAGAGTCTTAAGAGTGCACCTGCACCCATGTGTTAAGTGCTGACCAATAAAAGCCCTGTGCAATTTACACAACAAAGAGATGCATCTCAGGAGGCAGCCAATCGGTCTCCACCTGTCCCCAGCATCTCACTCCCTATTTAAACAGCCGAAACACTGAAACACCGCCCTTCTCCAGCACCCGGGATTGGCTTCCTCTCAGCCCCCCGTCCCCCACAAACAAACAAGCATTCAAACACAAATCGACAGCCCCCCCCCCCACGCTTGCTTTCGGCTCCCAGTGGAAACGCCGTTCCTAACTCCCAAAGCTACAGCTTTCGATTATCGCGGTTAATAATGAACCTCCAGGCCTGTAAGGCTGCCCACTCTTCAAAGCCCGCTGTTTTGTTTTTTTTGTCTGTTCTCGCAAGATGAATCTTCCAGCAAAGTCAGGGTATCTCCACAAACTAGTTGCTGTCAAATCCTCCTCTGGTGGGGGCGCCACTTAATAAAGGGTCTCCAGGATGCACCGGGCTCTCCGCAGTGAGCAGCCTGACCGACCGAGCGCTGCATGCATATTAATGACCCCGGCCTGGGACACTGGCAGGCCTGGACTCCGCTGGGATTATCACACATGGAAATTTCTCAGATTCTCGGCTATTAATCTCTGTCTGTCCTCCTGTTCTGCAACATAATGACTAATTAAACATCAAAAGACCAGCACTGGGTCTCTGCTCTGCCAGTCCGTGGCCCTGATCCCCACCCCCCTGCCCGCCCCCCTTCGCTGTGTATGTGTTGGTAGGTTCAGGCCCTTCCCAGGCCCGTCTTCAGGGAAAAGTCTGGCGCTTGCCTGTCAGCTGGCTCCGGAACAGTCTTGGGGTGAAGGCCGAGCCGAGTGACTTCAATGAGTATTTATAGTTAATGACAAAATGTTATGATTTAGGAAGATAATATTTCAGCGGTCTCAAAGGAACATGTGTTTTCTGAATCAGTTTCTTTGGATGCGAGTTCTGGGGTTTTCTGTCCCGCGCTAAGCTTTTCACACAAAACAGCTCGACATTTTCACTCTGCTCCCGTCTCTCCCTCCAGTTGACCATTTCCTTTCCATATCCTTTGTGCAGCACAAAGCCATCAGCCACACTGCATTCTGCATTTGAAATAATGCCACAGGAGTCCGCGCTGAGTAATAATAACAATGCTGCAATGTTCACAATGTACAGGCACACACTCAGTCACACTCATTAATATCAATGTTCTATTATGTGCAGTGTCACTGGCCAAGCTGATGTCCACCAGGAACATCTCCAGTGTTCTCAGCTATCTCATCTTACATGCACGAAAGCTACCAGCTACTCCAGACTCATCAGCACATTTCGTATTGAGCTCTTTCCTTTCTAAAAATGCTTTTGCAGTTGCCTTGAATCATCTACCACATTGATGACACAAACAGAGGTAACAGCCGGCATCAGTGTAAAAGAAAATTTAGCCAAATACCCCACCCAGTCCTGGGAAGGTAGATTGAAAACAATGCATTTCCTGAAGCCTGTGGTTTGGTTTAATTAGTTCAGTAAAGCTTCATACAGGATACCAGACAGACAGACACACACACACACAAGCACATGGCATGTAAGGTACCATACAAAGCGTGCTCCGCAGAGTGCAGAAGGTCAGAGGTGAAGCAGCTGTTCCTCGTTTATGGCCCGTATTACATTCAGGGCCTACACACTAGCACACCACGGCCAGCTCCTCACTAGTACCCATCATATTTTGTCATAGGCCATGATTTGTGAGGTCAGTAGCACTCACACAACATAAACATTCAGCTAATTGTCCGCTCGAGGGTCAGTGGCTGTTTTCAATGATTGAGAAGTTTAGCTGGCAGAATTACAGCTAACTAAACAAGCTATGCAGTGTAGTCATACTGAAGAGTATAGCGAACACAATCAAATATCAGCCATAGATTGTTTTTACTCTCAGCCTTCAAATGCGCCTAGAAACTTAGAACTGTGTCTTTTTACTTTTATAGCTCAAGACAATGACTTCTGTGGTTGTTTGTGCACTGGGAGCTCTATTCTCCATACTGACCTGCCTCTAATCTTCATACTAACATGCCGTGACTCTCCATACTAATATGCCTCTACTCTCCATACTGGCATGCCTCTACTGCCTACACTGACATGCCTTTAATCCCTACATTAATATGCCTCTACTCTCCATACCTATATGCCTCTACTCTCCATACTAACATACCTCAACTCTCCATACTAACAAGCCTCAACTCTCCATACTAACAAGCCTCTTCTCTCCATACCCACAAGTGTCTATTCCCTACTGACATACCTCAACTCTCCATACTGACATACCTTGACTCTCCATACTAACATGCCTCTATGTTCCACACTGACAAATCTCTACTCTAAACTCTAACCTAGGACAGCCTATGCATTAATCAGTCCTGATGAGATGCAGTGATGTGTATCCACCACACCAACACGGAGAGCGTTACGCTCAGTGGAGGAGTGTGATGGGAGACGTGTGGTTTGGCCCATGCATTCCGCACCTTTACTTGACACACCAGCTTCACTTAAATGACAGAGTTTCCCAGCATTTACAAACTGATGTTTCCTCACATAGGCCTGAATGGGTGCTGGGAGCAAATCTGGCACGAGAACCAGCAGGAATCGATCTCACTGTGTTCCTGCTACACTCAGGTGTGAAGCTGAGGACATTTGTTTCTTCTAATCGCTGTGTCTTATTGGTTGTTTTGTTATTTGTTATTTTGCTATGTTTGACCCAAGAAGAGATCTGGAAAAATCATGTACATTTTTCACTTTCACTAAGACCCCATAAACCATACTTACAACATTAACAACTGGAAAAAGCACTGTGAAACAGTGCTTCACTGATACAAGTACTGGTTCTCTGGAAGTCTTTACTTCTTGCAAATCCTGTCTCTTGCTCTCCTTTGAGTTAATAGTGAGGCTTGGGGTCAGAGTACAGGGTCAGCTATTTGTCTGCTGTTCCTGGGGCTTTGCTTAAGGGCCAAATGGACGTGCAACTGTACTACTAAGGATGGGATTCAAACTGGCAACCTTCTTATTACAGACACAGAGGCCCAATATGCTGAGACACTCCCCCTCAGATGTGCCGCCCTATAAGTGAATCTAGCCGGCATCAGGCGCTCTGTGGGAATTTGGGTCAGTGGATTCTAAATCCAGGCCAAACATTTCAGGTAATATCTTTAAACATGCATTATCTCTGTTTGCGTTACTGAGAAGCTGGAGAAATCCATCAAAACCACACTATTATTATAAGCAAGATAAAGTAATAAGCTTCTATTAAAAGCACTGAATGCTTTAACAGTGACTCACAGTATTTATCTTACTTCCAATCTGCAAGAGGCAATAATCTCTTTATGGCGGGGGGCATTTTAGCATCCTGTACAAATAACACACACGTTCGGTCAGGAGTGGCGCTACACATTTTGGCCCCCATGAATTGTTAAAAATATTTTAGGGTCCCTGTCACTCAGGAGCCCTTGGAATCGCCTTTACTGCCCTCTAAAGCGCCCCTGCGTTTGGTAGATGTGCCATTTTCCTGGAAGGCCATTTTCTGTAGTGTTTAAGTGGCCCTGTGACAGAGCCGTACACCTTTAGACCACCTTTAGGGTGTCCAGCTCTGACCCTCAGGTCCACCGGCTCCTGTTTGACAGGGGGCTCGGGCCCTCAGGGGCCCTATGAGGTCCCAGGTGACTTACATCGGCTCACTGACATATTTACCCGCTGACTCTGCAAGTGAGCGGCTCTGCTTTTTCACTTTTCGTCCAGACTGGAGCTGTGAACTTTTTTTGTATTCTCTTATTCGCATGTTTCCCAGCTTCATGTCCAACAATAATCCCCTGCCGATATGCCGATGCCCAGGCTACTCGCACTTTTCACAAGCACACACATATTTACACACGTGCGCGGTCCAGCCAGCTCACAGACCGTCTCCTTGTGCTGCACGAGGCAGCCGCTGTCCTATCCAAGTTTTTTTAATTTTTTTTTTATGAAACTGAAAGAAAAATGAGAGACCTTAATGCAGGGATGACAAACCCGGCCTCTGTTCATTCCTGCTTCTGGTTTTATCATATTGGAAAGTCTGAGTGCACAGAGGGAGCTATGAGTGAGGGGGCTGATTTTTCGCTCTATGAGCTCACCGTCGGGCCCCACGGGGCCCCTCACTGTGCTCTGCTTGGTGTTTCTGGCTTCACGCTGATAAAAGGCCCTTTAAGGTTTGCTTTTCCCTCGCCGCTGGACCCGGGCCAGCTAAGTGCCACCATGTGATCTTCAGAAAGCCCCCGGCAAGCGCCCACCCCCCAGCACAGCTGGGTGTCCGCGAGGCACAGTGCCGGCCCCTGTGTGCCGCTAATGAGGCTCGGATCCCAGAGGGGGTGTCTAGGGCAGGTGAGAAAGACCCCGGTGTTGGTGAGGAAGGGCCTTAGCTCCGAGAGTTACTGTATGAGGCAGTGTAAACACAGCCAATTCGCAGCCTAACCATCTTCATACACTGCAGGAGGGGTGGTTTTTGTAATTAATACATTAGAGGGGACAAGATTACCGCATAATGTGATAAAAATCCTTTTTACTATGTGGAGACTTTTTTGGTCCCCACAAGGATAACTTCAATTGTATAAAAATCTGTGACTGCAATCAAAAAACTAAAGACCAAAAATCTTGTATTTTTTTGGTTACTAATGGTTAAGGTTAGGGCTGGGTAGGGGTTAAGGATGTGATGTCATTGTTGGTATTAGAGTTTTGCCCATAGAAATGAATGGAGAGTCCCCACAAAGGTATGAATACATGGACTAAGTGTGTGTGTGTGTGTGTGTGTGTGGCGAGGGGCGGGGGGTCGCTAGTGAACAGACAGAAATGTAAAAACAGTGCCGGCTTGGACGGGTTGCCAGAGCTCGGTTTGGATGACTCCCCAGTTTCTCTCCAAAGGGGAGGAGGATAGTTATAGTCATACTGCTACATTAGACCCAGGATTTTTCTCAGTAAACACAAAACGTTTTCACACATGGAGGGCTACTGGGATGTATGCAAAAGTATTAAGATTAAGATTAAGATTAAGATTACAATTAACTTTATTGATCCCAGGGGGAATTCCTGGAAATTATTTAGGATCTGGAGCTTAACGCTGGATTTTATGACTCTTTTCACATATTGTACATGAGCCATTGGATGGGCATGAAATACCTACAAGATTCAGTGAGAAAACTCAAAAAATGGGGGCTGAGAAACGCATTCACACATGTGTGATGCATTGGTTTGGAATCACACAAAGTAAATGAAAAATTAAATACCATTAAAATGAAAGAATATCATTGAAATACTTCAGTTCAATACTTCAGCGTTGTAGTGTCATCATATCACATAGAAGGTGCAGTGTCATTAGATAAACAGTGCAAGACTGTAGTGTAATGTGTAATGTAAAAAGTACAGTATTTTGAAAATGACAAAAACTTAGAGATGCACAATATATCAGTTAAAATATTAGTATCACCCGATATTCCTTAAAAATAGCGATATCAACATTGGTCTCAATCTTGGCCAAGATTTAAACTTCGATAGTCGAGATGTGGGAGACTATGAGAGGCGAGGGGAGGTCTGCAAGAGGGGCCTCAGGGAAAGCCAGAGATGACAGTGGGGGTGGCGGTGGCAGCAGCATCCCTAGGGGGGCAGTGAGAGACTCATTGGCTTAGAAAGTTGAAAGGTGATTGGAAGGTCGCCAGTTTAATCCTGAGAATGATTTCAGTGTTGGGTCCTCAAATCAGACGCTTAACTCTCAATTGCTCCAGGAAGCGGCTGACCCAGCTTTCTCAGAAATGTACATCGCTTTGGATAAAAGTGTCTGCTAAATTAAATGCAGAGGTGGAAATTTCAGGTTCAGAAAGTACAAATCTAGACCAAGATTTTGTTTCAACCAACCAATTGAGCATAAAGAGTCACAGTCACAGGGTACTCAACTGGTTGGTCGAAACAAAATCTTGGTCTGGATTTGTACTTTCTGGACCAGAACTTCCTACCTCTGAATAAATGTAAGCGAGACTCGAGGAAAATGCTGACCTGCTAGTAAGAATTTGCACTTCAGGCCTGTACTTCCCGTCACAAACTGGGTGGGGTCATTAGGGTGCCTCTTTTCATCTGGCAAATGAAGACAGATGTGGGGGCGGGGGGTTTATGACGTGAAATATAATAGTCTGCAGGAGGGTGGAGGTGGGCCTGTGTCTCCCCCCCATCTCCTGCACCTCTCCCCAGTTACCCTCTCTCGATTTGAGACTTAGGCATGAGAGTGTTCCAAAAGTGTGACCCCCTTTATTCCCGTCTGCGGAATTCCTTTTGCTTTTGATCAGGCCCTGACAGTTCCTCCTAGTACTGCAGAGAACCCCACCCTCAAATCCCGGCACTGCTTCGAGCCCCATATTTGAAATAAGATCGTGATGAAATCCCTCCTCTCTCCATTTCCTTCACATTCAGTGTTCTCTCTGCAGGAAGTGGGACTCCATTTGTCTCGTCCGTGTTTGTTTTCTCGCTGTCCCTCCATCAGTTTTCAGCGTGAAAATAATCTTTGAATGAGCAGGAGCTCAAGTTCACAAGAGGCTTGGGAAAGAGAGAGCAACTGGAGCAGCACTTTATCGCACAGGGAAGTAAGGTCCACCTTATGAATCACTCCTTCGGTTTCCCAGTGTTTATCTCTTATCAGCCACCAGCTGTGGTAGTAATTCACCCCGTGTCTTGTGCACATGACCTCCCACAAGATAAGATCAAGTGTTATTGATCCCCTGGGGTATAATGTTAGATGTCAAACAGCTTCATAAAAATAAATAACTGCCAGCGCGACTGCACATGTTGAAGAACCAAAAAAAATATTATAATAACACAGGATATAGTATAGTGGAGGTGGTACAAGTGAGGCAGGAACAGAGAAGGTGCAGCAGAAGGGGCACATTCACAATCATTTATTGTAAGAGATGCGTTGCTCCGGGGAGTTTCGCTTACACAAAAATGATCTGAGGGCAGAAGGAAAAATGATTGGTTCAGAGAGATCAACCAATCAGACTGGAGAGGGTCCATGCAACTAGAGGAGGAGTCACCAACCAATCAGATGTCTTGGTACCACCTCTTCTAGTTGCTTGGACCCACATCCTCTAAAATTTGATAGGTTATCTCTCTGAATCAATCATTTTTCCTTCTGCCCTCAGAACATTTTTGTGCAAGTTGAACTCCCAAAAAGTGACGTGTTGTACAATTGAATCAGACAGTTGCTGGAACAATTGGGGGGGGTTAAAGGCCTGGCTCAAGATCCCAATGGTAACATCACTTTTCTGACTTCGGGATTTGAACCAGCAACCTTCAGCTTGTGGGTGCAATGTGCTAATGCAATGAGCCAGACACCGCCCCAAGTGCAGGGGTAACTCCTCGGGAACTGGGTCAGTGTCCTCTGTGCTGGGTGGGGTTAGGAACAAGGAGACCATAAACATTGAAGTAGTGACTCACGACAGGTATAAAGGGACATCTGAAGTCTTGTATCTCGAGGGTGAACATCCAGCTAAAGGTGGTCTGCAGCTGTACCAGCTTCCCGTTTATGACCACTGGCTATTTTTCAGAACGGTGGACAGTTTTGACATTGTCTTCCAGGGAATTCAGACTCAGTCCTGTAACAGAGCTACAGTACCTTTCTTCAAAGGATTACTCAGCCTACTAGCTTACCAGCCGCATTTACCTTGAAATGATCCCCCCAATCCCAGCAAATAGCGAACATGGCACCAGTTACGCTGAACAGGTAAGAGCCTACCGTCCTCTTAGTTTAATGTGTGAATAAGCAAAGGTCATTTCATTCTCATTGACTTGGAATAATAGTGTTGTGTTAGAGGAGAGAGACCATGAATCACATCGGCTCAGGTTTTTTGGGCGGTGGGGGTGGGTGGGAAGGACGAGGCCATAAATCTCCTTTACTTTTGTGTCAGTGACTTATGAGGCCCCCACGGGCCCCACAGAGCCACACCATCTCATGTTGCCTCCATGGTGAATGGGGTAAGGTCAAAGGTCAGACAGCTAATTAGCACTCAGCCAAAGGAGAAGTGGGGGGTACTGGAGTTTTGGAACCCTGCTGTTTCTCTTCCAGTTTCGATCCAGTTTCCCAGCACTAAAAAAAAATTCCTAGAAAAAGAAACAGGCCATCTTGGTTACGGAGGCTTGATAAAATTGTTCAGGGACATCTACAACATCTGGACAGGAAAACTTCACGGGCTGGTCTGGTCATGGCAACAAATACAATGCTCTTGGTCACCTGACCATGTCCAGATCTCCAGATCATGTCCTGCTTGGAATTATCTCAAGTAAACTTGAGATTTTCTTACAGAAAATTACATGCCATCAAGAGTGGAGCTGTGGGTAAAAGAATAAGGTTGTTTACTGCTTAAAGACGCTGTACTGTGTAAGATTTGCTAAGAGTGTCATCTGAGAGGTTTATGAACACAGCCTGACCTCACAGCAGTGCTGTACAGGGCCACTCTGCTGCCGCAGGCCACGCCATGGCTGCTGGCCCATTTCATTGTTTGTTCTTCATTCTTCTGTATTGCAAAATAAATTATAATCTCTTCCATTTGCAGGAAGAAGCTGGGAATTTGGGTGCCCCACAAGGAGAGATGCAGAGATGCCCCTGGAATGTGTCTCCGATGCGGAAGCACTTCGATCCTGAATGCGGACACATACACGATGACCAGCTGGGACGCCGCATGAAAACTGCAGAGTTTTCTACTCACCGGATCAAAGCACACAGTTATACAGTCACACAAGCCACTCTGCTCCAACAGTAATAATGATGTTAAATACACACTGATAACTCACAGTTTAATCCTAATCATAGCTGTCATTTATTAACCACTGCTGCTTTGACTTCAGCACCTTGTTGTCCAACTTGTGTTATTGTATGTTATATGTATATTGAATACTATATTTTGCATGCATAGTACATGTAGAGTACTGTATATTGTCTGTTATTCTTCTCACCGTTATACATTCTTTTATTAGCTATTTATTGTTCTTTATTGTTATGTGCTGTGCAATTCTGCTAAGCAAGTATTTCAGTGTACTTGTACAAATGACAATAAAGTTTTCTGAATGCCTGAATCCTTGAATCCACTCTTAAATGACTTACCTATGACCACAGACTAACACCCTCTTGGACAATTGGCACTAATGGGTGCCAGCTGTGTGCTTTTTTTCCACAGCAGTGTGGATGTAGGTCTTCAGGTGGCCGGCCAGCAGGCATCTCACCCAGGTTACACATCCAGGTGTTTGAGTGCACATCAGGGGAGTTGCAGTTCCTTCAGAATTTTCCAGAAAGCTCCTCCCTCTCTGCACGCCCCCGTCCCCTTGTGTGCGCTTTGGCCTGATCTTTTCTCCTCGCCTGTCCGCCTTTGGCCTCGCTCTGCGTGTGTTTCTCCATCGTCCAGGAACATGTCCTGGGAACGGCTTTGAACTCCACCATGTCATAAAACTATTATTAGACTAAATGCACAAAGTATCTGCCTTGCTAAGTCAATTTCACAATATCTGGTTTCAAAATGGTATTAAATGTTGAATTGGGAACGTGGACGTCTCTAACCCAATTCTCATCTGATGCAAAATTCACTTTCCTTTAAAGGAACCGTGTTTTGGCCAGAAATTCACATGGTACACATGAAAATGGCTCTGTGAGTGGGATACTGGGTTCAGATCCACGTTGTTTTTCTCCTTGGAGAAGTATGTCAGTAATAAGCGTTTCAGCAGCGCTACAGAGGTTCCTGTGAAGAGGCAGTTACGGGCTGGTGTCCAAGGCAGCAGAGAACACGATCTGAGGCCGGCTGGGGTGTGTGTCAGGGCCACGTTCAGCCAATGCCAGAGTGTGTTCAGGACCCAGAGAGCGGGTTACTCAGGACAAACAGGACAAACTTATTGAAAACAGACAGATGAAAAGATGAGATTTGTGCCTGATGGCCGCCAGCACGGAGAGTGTGGGCTTTTCTCCTAGCCTCTAATTTCAGGACCAATGCCCCGGGACATACTGGCAGGCTTATATGACCCCAAGGGGCCTTCCATTAAGCTACAACACTGATTTTGGACTCCGACCTTTGGACTGTAACCTGATCCTGGGACCTGATCTTGGGACCTGTTCCCGGTCACCCTCTGGCCACCTCTGGGGAACCCTGGCCATATGGGGGTACCGCTCATGGCTTTTCTGTTAATTTGCCATACCGGGCGACATCACATCTTTACCTCTCCGTGGTCATGTGATACAGTCAGAAGAACCTCTTACTGAATGTGACCCTGAGTGACCCCGAGCCGGCCTCTGAACTCTGACCTCCTGCCACATGCTTGGGTCGACCCCGATTTTCCAAGCTAGTCTCCCAGCTGGGAAGTTTTCCACCCAAATTGGGCCCAAAACGGAGGTCATTTAATGGCCATGTACAAAATGAGCTTCATAAAAAGGGTAAGTCCAGAAAAAAAGCACATTACCTTGGCAAAACTAATGACAAATGCTTCCTTTACCCACTGCGGAGCTTGGGGAGCGCTTTAGATATCCTCCCACAATCATTTATAAGGTTGTTCTCTGAAACTTATGAAAATATACCAAATTGCCATTTCTCCAACAAACCGAAGTTTACTATTGTTTCGAAAAGAAGAAAGCGGGCTGAATCCATCCACCAAGTTGACCCCTGACCTACAGTGTTGGAGAACAAATAGTTTGAGAAATATTGATGCGCCCAATGGGTGACATCACACTGTAACCGAGGAATCAATCAAAGGGGGTGGGGGGGGGGGGCACGTTCTTGAGGTGTCCAACATAACACTTTCCATAGATTCATCTTGCAGTTCATGAAGAAGGACTGTCATCTTTGGCAGCCCCTCCCCTGGCTGGGACAGCACTAGTCACCGATCAGCGGCGGCGCGACTGACGGTCATCTTTGGCAGCCCCTCCCCTGGCTGGGACAGCACTAGTCACCGATCAGCGGCGGCGCGACTGACGGTCGCCTTGGCGTTGCATTTGAATATTTAGCAGACATATATTTTTGAGAAAACATCATTAGCTTCAGGAAATAACTTCCCAGCATAGTCAATATATTACATTTATTTAATTTAGCAGAAACAATGCCATGTACATTGAGAGAAAGCAGGGTCGGCTATTGGGGGTTAAGGGTCTTGCTCAATGGCCCAATGGTGAAACCGCTCTACCGACACTGGGATTTTACCCCACAGGCTGGGCACAAAAGTCTAACCCACAGGGCCAAACATCATCCCAACAGTGTGCATTAGACCCATTACTACATATAAACAGGTTTCTAGTAACAGTTGAGAGTATTTTGGAGGCCTGAATTTCAACTGAAATACCTCATCCCTCATAAGAGCCTTTATGAGGGATCGGGGGCGAGGGCTTCTCTCAGATGAGTGCCGTCCATGGTCATGCTCATCCTCGTCCTCATGGTAGGTAGGTCAGGAGCTGAGCAGTGGTCTTACAGATGGACAGATTTGTGGATTAGGTTGATGGCAGAAGTTCATCCTGGCACAAGATGTTTTATTATACTCATGCACACTAAGTTATTTCTATAAGACAGAATGTTAGCATAAATGCTGCACAGCAACAAATGAGTGCAGTATTACACCATCAAACAGTATGTAATATTTCAAAGATCACTGCAGTGTTTCCACAGGCTAATTACAACTTAGGGTGCGTCTTCAAACTCCATGCTGAAGACACGCTAAAGAAGTGTGTCCCTCGCACTGAGTGTTCGCTCCCTGACTCCTCCGATGAAGAAATCTTGCTTTGGTTATTCTTCAGCGTAAGCCTGGCAGCTTTTCCTCCTCTCCTCACTCTTGGCTCCGGTTCACTCAGCTCCTCCCAGAACGCCTCTGGTCAGAAATAAAAGGCACCGCTTAGCCCTACACACTGTAATGAAGAGCTTCAGCCTAATTGCTGGTCAGGGTCCAGTGGGCAGTGACAGGATGGGATCCAGGATTGGAGGAAAACGGCCAAACCCTAGCAGAGAACATGAACGTGGGAGCCAGATCTCAGGCTATTGTATAGATAGATAGATAGATAGATAGATAAGCCTTCTAATATTATTATTAAAACAATACTTAAAATCAGATACCAATCATTGTACATGGTTCTGTCATTCAAAAGAGTAATTTTTTGAACTGCAGACTAAGAAAAGCTGAACATTAATATCATAATACTTTCTTTTTAAATAAAAACTGAAAACATAAATATAGCTGCTGTTGTAGCTGAGAGTGGGATCTTTTCCTTCCTTTTTTTGTTTGAGTAACCATGTCCATGCACCGGGTGACTGTCCCTACATCCATAACTGGCTTTTCGTGTTGTCCCAGGACATTCTCGGTGAATTCATTGGCATGTTGTTGATCTGTAAATTTATGGGAAATGATTTCTTCTTCCTGTGCCCATTGATGTCACTGATGACGGACCAACGGTCTGTGAAGTGATGTAAATGACACACGTGATTGGATAAGATGCCGGCAGCTGAGCTGCACTGCGCAAACAAGTGATCGATCTCTGTGAAGCGCAGTATTTATTAATGACATTCCCGCTTCACACGCCATAGATCACTGCCTGGCCGCAGATTTGGACCCAAGGTCGCTAATTAGTGACTGCTGCTCTAGGAAATTATAACCAGTGGTCCCTGAGATGTCATCATGCGGTACCTAAGATGCTATCACTCTGAAGCGTTTCCTGTTTCCTTGCTCTGTCCATTTAGGACAGTTTGCTGTTAACGAATGATGGACGAGAGAATACAGTTTTAATTATTTACTTATATGCTGATTATGTCTTTAACTCGCACCTCCGACAGAATTCCAACTGCATACCGGGGGAGGTTGGGGACATTGAGTCTGAATGGACACTGTTCCGGACCTCCATTGTGGAAGCAGCCGTACAGAGCTGTGGCTGCAGGGTGGTCGGTGCCAGTCGTGGCGGTAACCCTCATACCTGATGGTGGACACCAGAGGTGAGGGGGGCTGTCGAGCTGAAGAAGGAGGCCTACCGGGAATTATTAGCCCGGGGGTCTCCGGAGGCAGCTGACGCGTACCGGCAGGCCAGGCGGAACGCGGCTCGGGCGGTTGCGGAAGCGGAGTTTGGGATAGGGTGCTGTTGACCTCACCTGGGGACATCATCCGGAGGTGGAAGGAATACTTTGAGGACCTCCTCAACCCTGCCTCAGATACATCTACGCGAACTGCCTTTGAGACAACTGAGGGCACGGGGCCCGAGGGGGCTGGAGTGGATATGCCCATCACTGGGGCTGAGGTGGCCAGGGTGGTTAAAGGGCTCTGTGGTAGCCGGGCCCCGGGGGTGGACGAGATCCACCCGGAGTACCTGAAGGCTCTAGGTGTTGTGGGGCTGTCATGGCTGACACGCCTTCTCAACAGCACATGGAGGTCAGGGACAGTGCCGTTGGATTAGCAGACCAGGGTGGTGGTCCCCTTATTTAAGAAAGGGGACCGGAGGGTGTGTTCCAAATATGGGGGGATCACACTTCTCAGCCTTCCTGGGAAAGTCTATTCTGGGGTACTGGAGAGGAGGGTGACATCAATAGTCGAAGCTCGGATTCAGGAGGAACAATGCGGTTTTCGTCCTGGCCGTGGAACACTGGACCAGCTTTATACCCTTGCGAGGGTACTGGAGGGGGCCTGGGAGTTTGCCTATGCAGTTTACATGTGTTTTGTGGACTTGGAAAAGGCTTACGATTGGGTTCCCCAAGGTGTGCTATGGGGGGTGCTTCAAGAGTTTGGGGTTCAGGGTCCACTATTGTGGGCGATTCGGTCCCTGTATGAATGGAGCAGAAACTTGGTCCGCATTGCTGGTAATAAGTCGGACGTGTTCCCAGTGTGGGTTGGGCTCCGCCAGGGCTGCCCTTTGTCATCGGTCCTGTTTATAATATTTATGGACTGGATTTCTAGGCGCAGCCGGGGTGTTGAGGGCGTCCAGTGTGGTGGCCTCAGGATTGCATTGCTGCTTGTTGCGGACGATGTCGTCCTGTTGGCTTCATCTGCTGGGGACCTCCAGTGTGCTCTGGGGCGGTTCGCAGCCCAGTGCGAAGCGGCGGGCATGAGGATTAGCACCTCCAAGTCCGAGACCATGGTTCTCAGGAAATGGGTGGATTGCTCTCTTCAGGTCAGGGAGGAGGTACCGCCTCAAGTGGAGGAGTTCAAGTATCTCGGGGTCTCGTGTACGAGTGAGGGTAGGCGAGATCGAGAGCTGGACAGACGGATCGGAGCGGCGTCTGCAGTTTTGCAGGCGCTTAACTGGTTTGTCGTGGCTAAGAAAGAACTGAGCCAGAAAGCAAAGCTCTCGATCTATTAGTCCATCTTCATCCCTACCCTCACCTATAGTCATGTGCCGAAATGACCGAAAAAATGAGATCGCAAATATAGGCGGCCAAAATGAGGTTTCTCTGCAGGGTGTCTGGGCTCTCCCTTAGAGATAAGGTGAGAAGTTTGGATATCCAGGAGAGTCTCAGAGTAGAACCACTGCTTCTCCATGTCGAAAGGAGCCAGTTGAGGTGGTTTGGACCACTGGCATGGATGCCTCCTGGGCAGCTACCCAGAGAGGTTTTCTGTGCATGTCCTATAGGGAGGAGGCCCCGGGGCAGACCCAGGAAAAGCTGGAGGGATTATATCTCTCGGTTGGCCTGGGAACGCCTCGGTATCCCCCCCGAAGAGTTGGTAGAGGTAGCTGGGGAGAGGGAGGTCTGGGTATCTCTCCTGAAGCTGCTACCCCCGCGACCTGAACTCCAGACAGGTGGAAGCTAATGGATGGATGGATGGATGCTGATTATATGCTATCTATGAAACATAATTTGGCCAAAGCCTTTCTCTGTTGTTTTTGATTCTTTACTTCAACCTCTGAAAATAATTATCTCGAGTTCAGTCCACAGCAACTTCGCTTATCCCTGACATATAAATTCTAATCCAGTCAGACTCTACCGTTCCCAGTAATGTCACCTGTCGTCTCTTTTCACCCAGTCAGTTCTCAGCGTAGCCCCAGAAATCCCACGTACCTTCACTTTTAACCCAATCATATCTCAGCTCAGCCTGAGTGAATCGCCCACTTCAACTTCTCAGCCATTCAGATCCCAGTCCCGCCCCAGAACCCCCGCCTGCCTTCTAAGCCAATCAGATCTCAGTTAGAGCTGAGAATACCCACCTACTCACCCTTGCAGATTGCAGTTCAGCCTTTAGATCCCACCCGCCATCACTTGGATTTCACACAGCTTCAGTATTCCCACCCCCTTACCGAGTGACCCCACCCAAAGCCACATTTACACACTCGCAGCAGCCCCAGTGATCCCCTTCATCTCTGTTCCACACGTTAAAGGGAGAATTTAGCTCTGCATACCTGCGATACTTGTTCCATGTGGTTATTATGTTTTATTAGAATTTATATGCAACAAGTGTTTCCCTGCGATATGATTCACATCCTGCCTGGTGCAGGCGCTATTGCCTAATGCTGTAGGAATGGTCTGGGAAGAACCTTCATGGAAAGAAAAGGGCCAGGAGCTGTCCTGCCACTCGCATGATCCAAGACAAGAGAAACGGCTCATTTTGCCCATAATCTCCCTCTGACAGGTGGCGGACTGATAGAGGGTCAAGCAAAAGCTAAGCATGCCCACCTGAGGACACACGCACAGGCCCTAAACTGGCCACTGCACACACCTAACATAGCCTTACAGACCCCAGCCCCAGTGCACAGAACATATTCCTATAATGGAGCTGATTCCAACACCCAGAGCCCTCCAGTCGGGTGGCATGATGGTGCATTGGTTAGCAGTGTCGCCCCC
Organism: Mormyrops attenuatus; assembly: GCA_026777985.1. NCBI lineage: Eukaryota > Metazoa > Chordata > Actinopteri > Osteoglossiformes > Mormyridae > Mormyrops > Mormyrops attenuatus. The sequence goes on from JAODKC010000043.1 coordinate 17,394,676, forward strand.
CACCTCTGGGACTAGGGTTCGAGCCTTGATAAACGGATGCCTTACTTGCCATTTGCACACATATATAGGAATTCTTTCATTTTTGCATATCCCATCTGGCACTCCTTTGAGAAACACGCGCATAGGGGTGACAGAGAAGTTTGGGGTCAGAGCTTAGGATCAGCCACTTATCCAGCAGCCCTGGAGCATTTTTCTGGGGGGGGTTAAGGGCTTGGCTCAAGGCCGAATGGTAATGTGAGTACATTCCCAAGGATGGGATTTGAAGCAGCACCTTTCCTATCACATACACAGAGGCCTAGCCTGCCGAAGCCCACACACCAATGGGCATGGGGGGTATTTAGCTAGCCTGTCCCTGTCACTGTAGGCCATGTGCCCACTGATCTTGGGCTGGTAAGATAATATGTGTGAGAATGTGATAGAGGCCCTCTCAGAACCCTGCACAAGGACGAATCCCCATTTGAATGCTCCTTCGCCCAGGCCACTGCTCTCTTTAAACAAAGACCTCCAACTGTATTTTATACTCCTAGTGACTCAATAAGCACATAAGCTAAACTGTTTGTACCCCACACCCTTATTTATATATCTACATGCTCATTTTGAAATATCTTTTTCCATTTCTTTTATCATTTTTTTTTTAGTTCTGTTTTAACTGGGCATTCAATGGAAGCTAAGCCTAGCTGCACTTACACCTCATCAGCTCCTTGACGGCTGGATGTTTGTAATGTGCTATTCGCCTCACATGTATGTCACTGTGTACAAAAGCATCTGCTGAATAAAAATAAATGTAAATGTAAACATGTATCAGGATCAGTGTCCTTTGCCCACCCAGCCCCAGACAGCCCAGTCTGGTGGAGGTACTGACATCATTCCTCAGGAAGTCTATCGGTAGAGTAAGTGGGCAGTAGAGAAGATCTTCTCTCTTTCAGTCTGTAATCTAGTGGTGTGTGTGGGCAAATCCCAGTTAATCCCCCCTGTGTGCAGGACTGCTGAACCACGGCGTCTAACACCCCCTGAAAATAATCTCAGGGGGAGCCAGGCTGATACCAGCCCCCCCTCCACAGCAGGGCCAGAAAGCTGGTTATTATATAAAGCATGCCGAGAGCTTTGATATTCCCCTGGCACCGGCGGAGCAGGCAGTTAGGCGGGGAGCTCAGCTCCTTCCAGGCGAACACTGGAGCCAGCAGCCGCCTGCCGGACTGGGGAGAGAGAATGAGGCGATCTGGGCCTGCAGCTCCTTGGCTCCCTATGAAAGGAATGCTGGGTGATTTAAATCAAGGTCCGTCAATCGCTTTCCCCCCTAGAACTCAGGGAAACAATGGCAGGACTCTGAGTGCAGCTTGGTGAGACTCACTGGCTCACACCGTCGGGACAGACTCACGTGGGAGACGCCGTAGCACTGTGTCATGCTACTCATGGTTGGAAAATATTGTAGTAATTTCCTTCTTGGCTGTAGTGCTTTTGTTTTCTAATTTCTTAAATTATAAAAATAAAAAATGTAACACATTACAAAGAGAGTCTCCCTTGTCCAGTATTATTTCTGGCACATTTGCTCTGAAATATTAAATATAGACTTTTCCTTGTCTTGTGGGTTGTTTCGGCTCCAGTCAAAGCATTAATGTAGACATCCAAACAGGCCATAGATACACACACATTCTGCTTTACATACATAATATAATCCTATCATTGCTGCACCCAGTGGAAAGAATTAATTAGCAGATCAGTTTAGGTGAAGGTGTCCACATTGTTCGTATGGGCTGGGATCTCAGCCAATCAGTGCGCTCAACAGTGACCTTAGCCAACCAATACACAGCATCCTTCAGATGCTGAGTGGAATCTGCTAATGATAGAATGGAGTGCTAGCTTTGGGCGGGGTTTGACCTCCCAGAACAAGTTGGTTGGGCTGCTCTGACCGGCAAGGACAGCTGAATGGGTGTCCCTTTCAAATGAGACGGGCTGGTGCAGCTGATGAACTGCTGAGGGTGTAAACGTGGGTTTTATTTGGTGGCCGTCAGTGGTGAAGGTAGAGCAGTGAAACTGCTGCTGTCAGTGGCTTTTCTGCTAACTGGCATAGCAGATCGGGGAGGACGTGCTTTCTGCTTTCGCAGGCCAGCCCAAGGAAATTTCCTGGCAAAATAAGAAGTAATTTACTGCAAAGGATAGAAAACAGTTTTGCATTTCAAGTATTGCTGGCTGGCACTATACAGCCCGGAGCTGTCCTGAGGGGATCTGAGGAGGGTTAGGCCTACTAAAGAGGACTGAGTGTCGCTGCCCAGAGGGAATTTTGGGGGGGGGGGGGGCAGTCATGCCTACAAAAGACAACCGAGTGTTTCTGTCAGGAGGAGATATCGGGGGGGTCAGGCCTCCTAAATAGAACCGAGTGTCGCTGTCCTGAGGAGATCTTGGGGGGTCAGGCCTCTTAATGAGAATCGAGTGTTGCTGTCCTGAGCAGATCTCGGGGAGGTCAGGCCTCCTAAAGAGAACTGACTGTCACTGTCCTGAGGAGATCTCGGGGGTCAGGCCTCCTAAAGAGAACCGAGTGTCACTGTCGTGAGGAGATCTCGGGGGTCAGGCATCCTAAAGGGAACCGAGTGTCACTGTCCTGAGGAGATCTTGGGGGGTCAGTCCTCCTAAAGAGAACCGAGTGTCGCTGTCCTGACGAGATCTCGGGGGTCAGGCCTCCTAAAGAGAACCGAGTGTCGCTGTCCTGAGGAGATCTGGGCATTAGGCCTCGTAAAGAGAACCAAAATCACAGCACAAAATTCAGAGACTGGCATTCTTGCCTACATCATCTATCAGGAATTTACCTCACACAACATAAACACACACACACTATTGCTCTTTGACAATTGCTTAGATCTCCACATTGCTGTGTGCTGACCTAAGAGCACAGAGCATTGGTCTGTCACGTCATATCTCCTGCCAGCTGAATTTTAATCACTAAGGTTCGGGTCCCTCAGGCGTGAACGCCCACATGCCAGACAGCAATCTTTAGAGACGGACCCTTTAGCGAGTGTGGGTCACATTAGAAAGTGTGATTATTTTCATAACTAAGCCCTTAGCTCTGTGAGGGGGCTCTTGTTTGCTTTCGCAAGGGACATATTCAGGACATATTCAGGACATATTCAGGACATATTCAGAGCTATACAAAATTCAGGACATATTCAGGACTATACAATAGACTTTTCTGCCACAGACAGGATTTGAACTGGCAACACTGTAATCACAGTTATAAAGGCCTAACTTGCTGTGTCACACATCACATCCATTTTAATTATGAATTAAAACAGCTGGAACTCACTTCAGCTATATATGGATGTGGGGGTGAGATTTGCTCAAGGGAGATAAAGCTACTGGTAGGTGAGCAGAGCCCACTGAGACGATGCGATACAAGCTGACACATCACACACTCTTATTCATCACGATTCATTATCCACTCATTTCCTACCGGACCCTTCAAAGGCTCAGCACAGTGAAGATGGCGGTCCTCCGTGCCACAAACATCTATTTTTTCATGGGTAGAAGGAAAAAGTGTCACGGTTAACTGAGTATGATTTTTAGAGTTTTATTACACCTATATCTTCCATCTTTAAAACAGATACAATTACAGCACGGAGTTTGGTGTCAAACTCTAAAAGCCTCGGTTTAGCAAAAAAAGCAGCAGCAAAACTGACAACAGACTTAGCTATACTAGTTAAAAAAATGGGATGACCAGCAAGGTTATGTCGCAAGAACATTTTAGCTTCCACTGCCATAACAGACCTGGCATAACTAAGGAGGTGCAGAGCCAGTTCCGGACAATAAAATCAAGGCTAAACTCAAACTCCACTTCTCTGCAAAGTTGTGCTGATTCTTGTCATTTATGCTAGTTTCTTGGATGTTAGAATCCCTTGGATTTCTGGGTAATTGAGTGCTGGGTAGGCTGTAGTTATCCATATACCCATCCAACTCCTAACCGCGTACCCAGTCCAGGGTGGAGGAGAATCCTGGAGAGCTCAGGGTGCAGTTGTGTTTCCCACAAAATACTCTGCTTTGCTGTATCCAGATGAAAGAATCACGGCTGCTCTGCCCTCACTGACACACTATAGCATCACAGCTTTGCTACTGAGCTTACTCTGCCTCATGATGGCCATGTGTGTCTTATGCTTAAGCAATGACATTGTCATGTCTTTTTCTGTACGATTCTTCACTATTGGCCGACAGGGGGACTTTGTTTAGCTCTGGTACTGAGGTGTAGAGCTGCTGAGTCTCGTTTTACCATTTTGCTGAGATGTTGCTAATGCCTGTGAACAAGAGGTTGTTGGTTCAAATCCTATGCTCAGCAGAGTGATGTCACCATTAAGCCCGTCAGCAACAATCTTACAGCAGCCACTTTATGCATCAGTTGCACATAAGGAGTTAACTGCCTAACAGCACATTTATAGTTATTCTCTTTTATGTCTAATTTGACATTTTTTAAAGTCTCAGACAAATGCTATTTTGTTCCATTGTGTCCTCTCATATTTTGAAATGATAATAAAGTTTGACTTGACTTGACTTACCCTCACTGGTCCTGGATAAACATGTCTGCTAAGTATCTAAATGTAAACCATGAAATTAAAAACTGACCTCAAAATGTGTTTATCTGCCATATATTTACATTACAGAGCAAAGAGTTAACAGATATCTTTATTTTTGCCTTTATTTTTTAAGACGAATGGCTTGATTATAGGAAGACAATCAAATCAGCCTTGGTATTCTTTCAGGTGTTTCAGGTGTGTCTGAAAGGATAGAGAGATAAACATCTTTATTTCTTAAGGTTTGTTCTTTAAAACAGACAGAATGAGGTGACTGAGATCTCATGTGCTTTTGGTGTGGAGGTACGTGCGAGAAAAAAAAAACAACAGTTCCCTTGAAACTTAAATAATTTATTAATCACTACAGTATCATAGCAACAACTGTGTTACAATACATGGTAGCGTGTCAGCAAGAGCCTTGATATCAACAAGTGCACATGTGATCTGCCATGTCTGGTGTCACGCATCTTAGGTCGACATCCTTAGAAGAGCATCTGAATGGTCACAGACACAGCATTAGGGTCACACACACAGCATTGTTCAATTCAGGGGAAATAACCTCATCAAAACAACTTCAAGATAAAAAGAAATGAAATCAGTGCAGTTATCTGAATGATTTCCCTCTGAATAATGAGAGGATGAGGGGTAGCAAATTAAGGAATGCCTTGTGGAGCTGTGAAGACACAGTGTCAATCAGTCCAATCTAGTCTCTTGGGTATCAGTTGTCAATAAATGACCATTGGCCTGTGTGAGTGTAAACTGTGATTGAGATACAGAACTGTCTCGGAACAAATTTAATCTGGCTCTACATTTGAATTGGTATGTACTGTGTGAGGGAGAACAGAAGGAGGTCTGCGTGTGACTCCCTACGTGAGGGAGTATGAAGGAGGTGAATGTATGACTTCCTATGTGAGGGAGTATGGAAGGAGGTGAGGGCGTGCCTCCCCGTATGAGGAAGTATGAAAGGAGGTGAGTGTATGATTCCCTGTGTGAGGGAGTATTAGAGGTGTGGGTGTGACTCCCTATGTGAGGGAGTATGGAAGGAGGAGAGGGTATGCCTTGCCATGTGAGTATGGAAGGAGGTCAGAATATGACTCCCCATGTGAGGAAATATTAAGGAGGTGTGTATGGCCCTGTATGAGGGAGAAGAGAAGGAGGTGAGAGTGTGTAGGTATAACTCACTCTTTGTCAGTATGACTCAATATATTTTTTTCATTGTCTTTCTATACACATTTTGGTGTGTGTTTTTCTGTGTGTGTCTCCTGTATGTGGTTGTGTCTCCTGCGTGTGGGTGTGCCTCCTGTGTGTGGGACCATCTCCTGCATGTGGGTGTGCCTCCTGTGTGTGGGAGTGTCTCCTGTATGTGGTTGTGCCTCCTGCGTGTGGGAGTGTCTCCTGTATGTGGTTGTGCCTCCTGCATGTGGGTGTGTCTCCTGTGTGTGTGTGTCTCCTGTGTGGTTGTGTCTCCTGTATGTGGATGTGCCTCCTGGGTGTGGTTGCGTCTCCTGCATGTGGTTGTGCCTCTTGTGTGTGTGTCTCCTGCGTGTGGTTGTGTCTCCTGCATGTGGTTGTGTCTCCTGCATGTGTCTGTGTCTCCTGCGTATGAGTGTGTCGTATAAAGACCGATTACCAAAGAAGACACTTCAGCCACGATCGAACTGGTTTTATAATGGAAAAATCAGCACAACTAGATGAAACTGCAAATTGTGGACAGCATCAAAAAAAACAAGTGAAAGTACAAGAACTCAAAAGCAAAATGGCAACACTAGGAACTGGCAATATGGGGCTGGTAAGCTTGCATCATTATTTCTTCTACTTATTTCACATATTGACACTTAAATACTCTTCCAGTGTTTACTCATCTCCAGATATGTTTACGTCCGATGGGTATGTGGATGACGTGCATGATGGGACTGCCATCTGCCATTTGTATTGCTGCTTGATACTCAGTGTCCCGAGACTGCTTGACTGTGCGAGTGTGTGTGCGTGTGTGTGTCCATTCCTAGCTGCACTTGCAGGACTTCACAATCATGTTGGACAACTGCTCAATCTTGGGGGTCTTGCCGATATAGTAAAGAATGGTGAGGGGCTCCAGGTCCTGGGACACACAACACGGTGATGCTGATGCCTCAGGATTGATGGTGTTGTATAGGCCCAAGACCTATGGAGAAAGAAAACACTTAACCTAACTCACTCCTCCACACTGCCTCACTGTGAGCCCTCCTTCAGGTTCCCCCACTCTAGCTCCTCCTCCACCCTCTCTCACTCTGGTCCCACCTCCACACTCCTTCACTCTGGCCCCTCCTCCACACTCTCTCACTCTAGCCCCTCCTCCACACTCTCACTCTGGTCCCACCTCCACACTCCCTCACTCTGGTCCCACCTCCACACTTCCTAACTCTGGCCCCTCCTCCACACTCCCTTACTCCAGCCCCTCCTCCACACTCCCTCACTGCATGGTCTCTCACCTTGCTGTGCTGTGTGTCAGCGCTCCACAGGTAAGGACATGCACCAGCACAGTAGTTAGCGTTGTAACCTTTAGGCTCATGGATCCATTTCCAGCCCAGATCCCTCTTGAAATCGATATAGAGTTGCTTCAAGCAGCAGTTATCCTTGACGTTCCTGTGGGGGTCAGCCGGGCAAGGAGATAAGTACAGTATGACCTCTCCCACACAGACAGATCATGGGAAGGTCAGACAGAGGTCACAGGAAGTTCACCTGGAGCAGTAGGCAGCATCCAGGGCACGCTTCTGCCGGTGGGCTTTGTGCTGTGACTCCAGCCGGTAGGAGGGTAGCAGCATCAGCAGCAGGTGAGGACTGAGCCCGGTGTGACGGCGCCTCTTCTGGTCATCGCTGTGCTGGAAGCTGTCGTCGATACCTGCCGATTACACAGCGCAGGTGTAGTGTAGCCCTGCTCGGCTGTGCCGCCCCACCAACAACGCCGGCGGCAGACAGCAGGGCGTCACGCACATGGCCGTTACCTGCAAACCTGGCCTCCAGTTCCTCGCTCTTGTTGGGGATTATTAAATTATTTGAAGGGACGAATGTGCAGCAGGGGCAGTGCAGGCTGATCTTGAAGCCGCTGTTTCTGTCTGAAAGGGAGGAGGAGTGCGTTAAAGGTGAGACGGCCTGGGAGTGGCGGGAAAAGCGCTGCTCCAGTGCAGGCCTGCCCCCTCACCTCTGTGAAGCAGCCACTCGCTGACCGCCTCCGTCACGTCGAAAGACAGCCACTCCCCCTTGGCGTGCGTCTGCACCACGTAGCTGTCGATGTAGCGCTGTGTAGGCGATGTCAGGTCCTTGTGGACGAGATTCTGAAGTAAAATGACACATTTTCCTCTCAATTGTTGGCCCCAGTGGGAAGAGCCTGGTGGCTACGCGCCTGAGATATTTTGGAATATTCCAAGCTTATATCGGCATTTTCACTGCACTGCAGATTTTCCTGACTTCCATTGTTCTTTCAGGGGAGTGAAATGCTATTTTGCACCTTAGAAGGTATCTGAAGGGCCTTCTTTGGTCCTCATGTATACCCTGGTCTATTCCTGGTAGCTGGGAATGGAGGAAAAGTTTCTATTTGAGAGGGTGCAGATGCTGTAAGGGGATCAGAATGTTGCAGCGTGTCAGTGATCAGAGTTAGGCTGCTGTGAAAGTAAGATGTTTGGTCACCTGGTAGAGCTCAATCCGCTGCTCTTGCACACGGGCCTTGGGGTTCTGCAGTCTAAAGAGACGAAGTTCAGCCTTCACCAGGTTGGAGGCGTTCTTCTCCATTGAAGACACATCGAAGGTCAGGTGTCTGAAATACGGGCTGTAATGCGAAGGAGGGATAACATCTGCAGAAAAATGGGAACACATCAGATCGTCATGTGCCACCTGTGATGGTGCCACTAGAGAGTGAAACACATGGTACACACCACTACTTACACACACTGACTGAAATGTGCAGTACACACAGTGACTTACACACACTGAGTGAAATGTGCAGTACACACAGTGACTTACACACACTGAGTGAAACACACGGTACACAGACTGACTGAAACATGTGGTACAGGCACTGAGTGAAACACACAGTATATACACTGGATACACTGGCTGAACTACACGGTACACATACTGACTGAAACATGTGGTACACACACTAACTGAAACACACGGTACACAGACTGACTGAAACACACGGTACACAGACTGACTGAAACACACAGTACACACACTGACTGAAACATACAATACACACATTGACTGAAATACATGGTAGACAGACTGACTGAAACATACAATACATACACTGACTGAAATACATGGTACACAGACTGACTGAAACATGCGGTACACACACTGAGTGAAACACACGGTACAAACACTGACTGAAACATACAGCACACACACTGACTGAATCACGTGATGATTGAAATAAATGGTACACACACTAAGTGAAACACATGGCATAATACTGAATAAAACATGCAGTACACGCATTGACTGAAACAAACAATGACTGAAACATGCGGTACACACACTGGCTGAAACACGCATTGATTGAAACATGCAGTACACAGACTGACTGAAACATGCACTGACTGAAACATGTGGCACACACACTGACTGAAACGCACCAACTGCAACACGTGGTGCACACAGTTTGAAGCATCACACACACTGACTAAAAAATGCATTTACTGAAAAACGCATTGATGGAAACACACACTGACTGAAACACATGGTACACACACTGGTTGAAACACACACTGACTGAAATATACATTGACTGAAACACGCACTGACTGAAACATGCATTGACTGTATACACACTGAATAAAACATGCGGTACACGATTTGACTGAAACAAACAATGACTGAAACACCCAATACACGCACTGACTGAAACACGCATTGACTGAAACACATGCTGACTGAAACACCCAGTACACACACTGACTGAAACACACATTGACTGAAACACCCAGTACATACACTGACTGAAACACACATTGACTGAAACACCCAGTACTTACATTGACTGAAACACGCATTGACTGAAACACATGCTGACTGAAACACCCAGTACACACACTGACTGAAACACACATTGAC
>JAODKC010000043.1:17417791-17428042 GCA_026777985.1 Mormyrops attenuatus
CCCTACATTGTTTACAGTACTCAGCACTGTGTCCCCTACATTGTTTACAGAACTCAGTACTGTGTCCCCTACATTGTCCACAATACTCAGCAGTATGTGTCCCCTACATTGTTTGCTGTACTCAGTACTATGTGTCCCCTACATTATTTACAGTAATCAGTGCTATGTCTCCCGTACATTGTTTACAGTACTCAGTACTATGTGTCCCCTACATTGTTTACAGTCACATTGTTTACTCAGCACTATGTGTCCCTTACATTGTTTGCTGTACTCAGCACTATGTGTCCCCTATATTTTTTACAGTACTCAGTACTATGTGTCCCCTCCATTATTTGTAATAATGGTGCTTTGAATGGACCTCAGGACAGCAGCCTATTACCAACATTATAAATTACTGCCACTGGTAGAGCACAGGACGCCATTACCAGCATTATAACTTAGCGCCAATGTTTCATATCGGCACCATATTACTAATACGTGATGGTAGCCTCATAGTACTACACATCTTAACATTTAATATGCTGTTTTTAACTTCTTCGATCGCGGAACCTCTTAAACAGACAGCACTGAACTGGAAACAAGGCGCCAAAGTTTAATCTAATAAACGAATAAACACAAATTAAGCAAACGTAAATATCATAATTATTTGTGAGTTCTTTGGCGGTTGTATGATGTGGGAGTGGGTAAATTAAACGTCGCTGCTGAAAGCGTATTTTTTTTAGAACAAGCAAAGCGAGCATTTTTGGCAACCACACACAAACACGCATAAACAACATGCAGAAAACCAATAGTAACCACATGAGGTCTCCGAAGCTGATTCCGCACAGGTTGACACTGCCTCCGCGTGGGAAGTAGAGGTACTACACGTTTACGGGTTCATGTCCAAGGCATTATTCTTGTACTGCACAATGGAAGAATGTAAAAATTTGTACTTATCTTATTATAAATCGAATGAGACTCTTTGCATCGGTTGTTATTCAAACTAATTCTTCCCTTTTCCCCACAAACTTGACCGATCCGTTACATTTGGTGCTCCTGTAATTTTTCTGTCTGCCCCATTTCTGCTGATTATAATACTTTCTGCTTCTGATATCCATATCATGACTTTCTTGACCCCCCTTACCGCTATACCCCATGTGTCCTGTCACCCTCAAGATGGGAACTGAATTAGATTATCAATATTTGGTTAGCTGCATTTACAAACGCAAGTGGTTAAAACTGAGCCACGGGCTTGTTTTACAGGGAAATATTGCAGTTGTGGATGTAAATGTGCGTGTGGGACAATCACTGACTGAGGGACTATTTCTGCATGCTGTTACCGTGCATCACTCCTCCGGTTCGGGCCGAATAATCTCCATCACTGAAGAGGACCTAATTTACATTTTATTACGTTTCGTTTACAGGCATCCATCGTTCAGCAGGTGAGAGCCACAGCTCTGTACTGGATAAGTGTTTGAAAGACGGATGGAATATTCACTTCAGATTCTACGAGGCTTGATTTGGTATAGATTTGCATATTATAATTATAATGCTCAGATTGTTGAGCGTTAATTTGGTTTAAATTTACATTTAATTACGTTGCTTTCACAGGCTGTTTGTATTCTACAGATGAACATTTTACCATACCAGGTATTAACTCATATTAGAATATCAATTAGTCTTTTCTATAAATAAGGGTTATCTATTTGAATACTCGCAGAAATCTCTTATTTTTGCGAAACTGAGAGAACGATTTATATGTGTAAAAACCTTGCAATCTACCCGCATTGTACAACGCCTAGACACACGCAGATTGTGCGTCTGCAATAAATATAGATACACGGTGTACAGTACGACGTACACACCAAAAATGTACAGTGGGCGCTCTGCAGTAAATGCACATTATCAGCTGACTGTGGAAGCACACGTGACCGGTCACATGGCCGACATGACCGATCACATGACACACTTCCATTTATGAGCGGTTGTCGTCCAACCAGGAACTTGTCCGGCTGTATTATGCTGATGATTTTGTACTGCAGTCTTGCTTTTGGGCGATGACTTCCTGCTTGTTTTGAAGCCCAGACTAAAGATTCCCAGATCTTGGATTAAGAGGTACTTTGTATTTTATTACGCTGATGTCAATGCAGTATAATTATAGCAAGAATAATTATAGCATAATAAAAATCAAAAGCTGTTTGAAGTAAATACAATTTTAATTGCTGTACACTTTTATGTTTTCTTGCTGTGGTATGTTGTTCTCCGAGCTGAATTTTTCCCCTTTCTCGTGGTCTAAACCACAGACGTTCAGCCTAGTTATTACAGATGTAGTCTGGGCTACCCTAAATGTCCCATGTGCTGTCGACAAAGCGATAAAGCGACTTGGTTAATAGATAAATGGATTTCTGTAACGAGTGAGGCGAAACAGTGCTGCACAATAAATGGGATGGCGCCGGTACTGGTGCATCAACGCGGTATAAGGTAATCCCTGTCAATCTGCCTTCACTACGCTACCCGACGATACGGTTATTACAGGAATAATTTATTCACGAAATAAATATCCCTTATTTAATAACCAATACCAGAAGCTGAAACTGCGTGAGCATGTATGAAACAAATTTATTCAGTTACTCAGGAACATAGTTATGTTAAACATGCAACCTTTTCTGTGACATTGTTTCCCCTCTAAATAATATGCCTAATGCACCAGTGTTCTACGCTCTTATCCTGACGGTCACCGGGAATATATAATTATATTTATCCCTATTGTAGTCAAATCGATTGAATTACGTGGAAAATTTATTTTCCTTCCTCTCATAGCCTAAGTGTTCCGGAGATTGGCAGTGTCCTGTAATGCATAACCGGAAACTTACATCTGCATTGTTATAAGCCATGACAGTGGCAGTTACAAACCAAGTTAATACCTGTCAGCTGGCTCTTTACTATGGCCTCACCAAAAAGATCTCTGTGTTTAGCCCCACCCAGCTTCTCTGAAGGCAGGTGAACAGTCAGATGATCACTTCTTACAATTACAGTGAATTTACTGCCTGTTCTGCTGGTTTCTCTCCAAGATGACATCTTCAGGGGGTTTCCTGGCCCTGTTCCTGTCTCTGGCCACATTCTCCTTCGCTTTGGACAATGGTCTAATGAGGACACCTCCCATGGGTTGGTTGGCATGGGAACGGTTTCGATGCGACATTGACTGTAAAAATGACCCCAAGAACTGCATAAGGTAAACGATTATTATTAAGTGCAAATTGAATAATACTGAATCTCACATGCAGACAGTGTGAAGCTGGCAGGAGAGTATCATACAGTAAAGTGAAATGTGCCTTTCTGGGTGAAGTGTGCTTGGGTCAGCTATCATGTTAACTCCATACCCATCCAGTGAGAACCTGTTCAGGGACATGGCGGACCGCCTGGCTGAGGATGGCTGGAGGGAGCTGGGATACGTCTATGTCAATATTGATGATTGCTGGTCTTCCATGGAGCGTGACAGCCAGGGCCGTCTGCAGGCAGACCCGATCAGGTATGGCTCCCCCTGCTGCTCGTCTTCCACAGTGTTTGTGTTTCACCCAGAGTGAGCCTAGGCCCCTGAGACAAAGCATTCCTGTTCATTTGAATCATTCTATTGAAACCCTGCTATACACAGAAAGATGTGAAACTGGAGTTCTGCTTTTCTCTTCCTGTATTTCTGTACCTTGAGCGCATGATTAGAATTTGGGGGGGTGTGTGTGTGGCTCAAGGGTTTGGTGCTGTGCCTCAGATTGGAAGGTTCACATCCCAGGTTCAGCAGACTGATATCACCGCTGGCCCTTGAGCAAGCTCCTTAAGCCTCCATTTGGTCCAGAGACCGGCTGACCCTGCTTTCTGAAAAAAGTATCTCACTTTAGAAAGAAAACGTCTGATAAGTTAAAAATATGCAGTGTAATTTGGATGCTGCTGGGAAGCCATTTTCAGGGGCTATGAATCAGGACCCCATGGATAGTCATGGCCAAATGAAGCTTTATGAACCATTTGCTGTATTTTCTGACCCCACTAGATGGTGCTCTCTGTTCAAAAAAGGGCTCAATTCATGTTCCAAAGCAAACCAAGACCACCATCTACTGTGGTCAAAAAAATATAGCGAATGGTTAATGCAGCTTCATTTAGCCATCACCACGCATGGGTGTCCAGTGTACATGCCTGTTGAAGGTAACTTTACTCAAAGGTTTCTTCCTTGTACCTCTTATTAGCATGTGTATATATTTGTGTGGCTAATGACCTCATGCTTAGACTGTTCCGGGACTGCCGCACAGTCACACAATGCTGAAGGTGTCGACGCCCTCTGCAGCTGACTCTCCCTTCCTCTCCTGCCATCCCAGATTCCCAGGAGGAATCCCCAAACTAGCCCGCTACATCCATGACCGAGGCCTGAAACTGGGCATCTATGGGGACCTGGGCACGCACACCTGTGGTGGCTACCCGGGCACCACGCTGGACAAGATCAAGGTGGATGCTGAGACCTTTGCTGAGTGGGGCGTGGACATGCTGAAACTGGACGGCTGCTACTCTAATGCTACAGAGCAGGAGAAGGGTGAGTGCCGCGGAAGAATGGAGGGGAAACAGGGGAAAGGGAGGAGAGGGTGCTGGGCTCGGGACGCGGGGCTCGGGACGCGGGGCTCGGGACGGGCCATGGGCAAGACACCAGGAAGTGTCAGGCATCCACGGACAGCTCATAGATCTTGTTGTCTCTCTGGTAGGTTATCCGCTGATGTCAGCGGCTCTGAATGCCACGGGCCAGCCGATTGGCTATTCCTGCAGCTGGCCCGCCTACCAGGGTGGGCTTCCTCCTAATGTAAGTCTGGCCAAGGATGCAGTTGGTATCCTTACTGAAGAGAGGTGCAGTAAATCCAGATAAGCTACGTGATTGAGAATCCATTAATGACTAAGCTTGTACATAGTCAGGCATGCACATACCTGGTACACAAGTATGCATTTGGTGTATAAAGCGATACACAATGCAATTTCTTGGTGCAACTGCACAAATGCACATAAAATATGCATTTTCACTGTTATCAGGAGAAATTACCATTCATTTTAACCTTTATACCACAAACCAACTATGCATTAGCCTTAAAAAGGTTAAAACACGTAGCAATTTCTTATCATAACAGCACAAATGTCTATTTTATGTGCTCATGTCTTACGGCAAGAAATTGCCATGTGTATCTATACATCAAATGCCTACCTGCGTACCAGTTATGTGCATCCCTGTATATAGCGCACCATACTTCAGAACCAAAGCATTCCACAGAAAATCATTGTCCGTTGTTCTGTCTTCTGTTTACTTGCTTTTCTTTCCTGCACCCAAGAGCGTACTCAGCTGCCTTTATCTGTGGCTCTCCACAGGTAAACTACTCACTGCTGGGAGACATTTGTAATCTGTGGCGTAACTATGATGATATTGAGGATTCCTGGGCTAGTGTCCTGGGCATTGTGGATTGGTTCATGACCCACCAGGATATTCTGCAGCCTGCTGCTGGGCCCGGGAAATGGAACGACCCTGATATGGTGTGACCCCCCACAGAGTGGCTGTTTCTGTGAGTTTTCAGGTCTGTAGTTATGAGTTGACGTTAGAGGATAGGTTTTTCCACCCAGCTTGTCATCGGGAACTTCGGCCTCAGTGTGGAGCAGTCACGCTCCCAAATGGCTCTCTGGGCCATCATGGCGGCTCCCCTCTTCATGTCCACTGACCTTCGCACTCTAAGCAGCGAGGCGCGGGCCATTCTGCAGAACAAAGCTGTCATAGGAATCAATCAGGACCCCATGGGTGTCCAGGGTAGGCGCCTGTTGAAGGTATGTTTACTCAAAGATATTTCATTGTACTTCTCTATTAGCACCTGTATATTTTTTGTATATAGACCATGGAACATCTGTTTCATTTCTTGTTTGCCTCTTTTCATTATGTCCTCTTTTCCGAGTTGACCGAGTGATGACTTCATCCTCTAGCTGGCCTGCCAGAACCACAATGCCCCCTCTTCCTTCTTTCGCAGGAGAGCAGCGGCATTGAGGTGTTCTGGCGCCCCCTGTCGGCTTCGGCCAGCACCCTGGTCTTCTTCAGCCGACGCACTGACATGCCGTACCGCTACACCACCAGCCTGGGGAAGCTAAACTACACTACAGGCGTCTACAAGGTTTGCTCCAGGCCTGCGTGATCCGGTGCACTCTGCCTCAGCTACCCTTGCTCCTTCCTGAACTCTGCCCCACCTCTCCCTCCATCTTCTCCATCTCCCTCCATCTTCTCCTCGCAGGTATATAATGTGTTCTTGCAGAAGACGATGCCGGTGTTGAATGATTCCACAGAGTTTACCGTCTCCGTTAACCCCTCGGGGGTGGTTATGTGGTACCTGCTCCCCAAAGCGGGCGTCTGGGAGGAGGGTGCGATGTACCCTGCCCCCCGACACAGGTCCAGAATGACGTTGTGACCCCAGTGTGCTGACAAGCTCCGCCTTACCTCCAGAGGCCCTCAAGGGGTATAACTGCCAATCAATGTTTACATCATTCAGGTAGCTACCAGCCAGTACTCCTGCTTTATTGATTTTATAAATTTCTAAATAAAATGTATGTTTTTTTAAGCTTGTTGATCTTGGCTGATTTTGAAGGAAGTGATACTGGAACTGATAATCAAACATACCCAGATTAAGGTCTTGACCATCAAGTGCCTGACATTTTACTGTGAATTTATGAGGTACTCCTGCTGAGTTGGACAGTGGTGGAACTTGTAAATTTTGCTCAATAAACAACCAGTCAGGATGATTAAAATCTTGGCAAACGGTATTCGTGCGCCGTGGAGTGTTTGTTTCCGCTGACCTCGCCCCCCTTCTCCCAGTTTTTCTTCTCGAACTCTGACCAAGCTGTTCTCCCGCGTATTCCCTCCCTCCCTCGCCCACACTTTCTGTCATTCGTTCACTTCTTCATCCTATAATTTGCACTGGCCTGCAGTTCAGCCACATAAAGACCTTCAGGAAATTTCCAGACTTTCCCCCCAGACCAAAGGGCGGTTTTTTTGAGTAATGAGCCTCACAGAGTGGTATAAACACACTTGTTGTTCTGGTTTGTCCTCTGTCAGCCTTGTGATTAGTTTTTTTTTCCCCATTTTGACAACCTTGACACTTCCTGAGAGATAAGGCTGGATACTGTGTCGTAATGCTTACCTCCAGAGTTGGTCCTGCCTGTAAAGCCACTGTGAGTTGTATACAGCTCCGTTTCTGGCCAGGACCTGACATACATACATACCCAAACCGATGATTAATAGCCAATAGGATACTGGATTTCCGTGAGGGTCAGTGGTTCTTCACTATCTGCATCTGGTGGTCAGACTTTGGGTTGGTGAAACCTGCATTTTCAGCACTGGAGGTCACACTAGGTCATAAATCTTCATTTTCTCCTGTCTACTATCTGCTACCACCGGGGTAGGCAACCCTGATCCTGGAGTGCCAGTATCCAGCAAGTTTTCTACCCTACCTGATTACTTACTATCTGCCTGGGATCAGGTGTGGTTCATTAGAGACCAGGTAGGATGGAAAACCTGGGCTGGCACTCCCGGATTAGGGTAGCCTTCCCCTGTATTATCATCTACTATCTATCATGCAGGTCTGCCTCATTATTACAGATGATGGGGTTCATGTTCCCATGTCCTTGTAAAAATCTTTCTGGTTCTCAGAGATGAGTCCTGGGTTGTCTTAAGGGGCAGCTCCTTTAACACCTGTTATTTGTAAGTGTTCAAACAAAGATACATCTATAAAAACCCATACATACACATCATAATATCACCATGTGACATTCAAGTGTCCCACCAGCACAGAAGGGTCTTCCCTACCACTGAATGGGTGTCGGATATTGGGAAAGTGTTCTGGAAATCACCAATCCCATTTGGTCACATTCACTCTGGTCATTAGTGCAATGGCATCCTCATCAGCACTAGGTGGCAGCAAAATCCACGGGAACTTTGCTCAATCATGAATCATCTGGAGATGAGTCAGCATCACTGACTCACTCGCTATGGCATGTAACGTGCAGCTGAACCTTATCCTGCACCTACAGACCTGGGGACGGACCTGTCAGGATGACCTCAGAATGAGCAGGCCAGGCACTAGTCACTGAGCCCAGTGGTTCCCAACCCACGGTCCATGGAAGTGTTCCACCAGTCTGAAAAATTCTTACAATGCATCAAAAGGTTGGGGATCCCTAATCTAGCCCCTCTTATCAGAGCATCTCTATGATGTTGAAGACCTCATCTTCTGCTGTTTAAAGCCACATTTGTCCTTCGCTGTTTCTCTTGAAGCTCTTCCCAGGAGTTCTCGACAATGTTGACGTTCTGGGTAATTTTATATTTTCCATTAACCTCTAGAAAGATTGCTCAGTGACCAGACTACTTGCGAGATGTACTACGTTCAGACTTGCTGGTTTGTTTGTTTATTGGCAATTTGGGCTTGTTTGAGTGTGATTGGAGAGAGGCTAAGTCGGGTCACGGCGGCACAGCTGGGGCCGGCTCGCACCACAAACCATGGGGGTGTTTTCGTCCTTGAAGATCATGCTTGTGCCAGCCCCTCATCTCCCTCAAGCACCACAAGGTCTCATCTGGGTGCATTTCTGTATATGTGTATGTGTCTGTCTGTCTGACTGGAAAATGACAGCTGTATGGAAGCAGCCAAATCCTGCCTTTCTGGTCCGAGCCTGCCGTCACTATAATTTGGACGGTCTCACCTTCCGGGCATTGGGCTGCAGACGTGACCTGCCCACCTCTTTTCCTTTTCTGGCTCTTGACTCTTGAAACCGTACCACCAGAGATATGCATCACATTAAGAGCATGGCGCTGCTGAGGCATATCGAAACAATGTGACTGACTGCATAATGAGAAACATACGATATTCATTTTCCGCACTTCACTCACACACACACACACACACACACACACACACACACACACACACAGTTCTTTAAGCGCCAATAAAATATAAATAAAGACTCACTGGTATATAAACATAGCCTCCCTGTGAGACATACACACACTAACACGGGGCTCTTTGGATGGGCCGTGTGGGAAAATGGATCTTGGCTCGTCTTCAGGGTGCCTTTTTAGAGGTGTCAGATGTCCTCAGGAGTAACAACGACACATCTTTCATTGTCAAGGTCTCGTTCTGGGCCGGATCGCGCCCACGGGAAGCCAGGGAGTGGGGGCCAGCGTGCCTGCCTCGGCTCACGTAGGCCCACAGCTGCAGAGTGCAGTTGTTGCGCCCCCACCTTTGCACGCTCTTCCCCTCCTTCTGCACACTCCTTGTGTGCGCCCCCCTCCCCACATGTGGAGAGGAAGAGGTGTCGCCGGTCTGCCCTCCACGTGGCCAGACGGCGCACATGTGGCGTGTTGAAAAAAAAGTGGGTCACCTTGTGATGGGGGTTAATGGGAAAAGCAAATCAGCCCGCCCTCCAGAATTCCTGGAAGAAATGAGAGAGCAGGGGCTGCTTCCAGCTGAGGCCCCCCCACCCCTCTCAGGCCACACACATGCACCTCAGGCCCCTCCAGCTGAAGGTCGCAGCACCGGTCAGCTCACAGCCGATATTCATATATGAGCTTCTATCCCTGATGCTCAATGCTTGTCCTTCTGCTTCCTGCTGTCATACCCACATGTGCTGTCATACCCACGCGTGTTCGGCTAAAAACAAGTGCCCCGGGCTTCTCCCAGGCTGTCCGATGGTCTCGCTTCAAAACCGTGACACCCTGGAGGAACGGAAAGGCGGTTTATACTCCAATACCAGTTACGTTTTCTGCACATACAGAAATTTTGTTTTCTGCCCTTCCCTGGGTGCTTCTTTCACACGTCTCGCACGTTTGCTGAGCTTGACACAAACTCAAGAGCTGTGTTCCAGCAAAAACAGCCAAGGGCCATCAGAACCGTCATCCAAAATCAGAAAGCACGTCCCCATGCATTAAGAGCACTTTGTGTCACATAGTGCCGTGCCACTAGTGCACCGTGACCCTCACTGGCACACAGCACGTTTGGCTCCCAGCTCTCTGGCTCCTGGTCTAAAAGTTCCTGCAGTAGATTAGCTAAAGTGTCCTCCTCGGGTGGGTGGGGGAGGGGGTCATAATCACCCCCCCGTCATCGAGAGTGGCCCTAATGCCCCCCCCCCCCCCCCCCCCCCCCCCCCACAGCCGGCCAAGGGGGTGGGGGCGGGGGGGGGGGGGGGAGGGAAAAAGTGTGATTGAGAAAAGGGGAAAGTGGGGGAGTG
>JAODKC010000043.1:17428142-17438394 GCA_026777985.1 Mormyrops attenuatus
GGGGCCACACCTGGGGGGTCCTTAGGGGAAGCCATTCCAGGTTTGGAAGCTGACAGCAATGAGTGTGACAATGACGACCCAGCCGCAAGGAGCAGGTCACCGTAGCGGCCTGTTTCTCATCTGATCATCCATCACTCATGCGATGTCACAGCAGGTGTCCACCCTTTAAATATGAAATTAAAGGATTTTATCAAAGGTAGATGGCGCTATATTCAGTATATCAAGATGAGTGAGGAGAGTGAGGAAGAGAAAATGAAACACAACAATAATCATAAGGTGTTTTTACAACTTATATAGCAGATAACTCTGATTCTTAAGTAACAGGTATAGAACCATCTACTGAATGGTTATTTATGTGCAGGCAGCACTACCTGGATCCTCCCACAATTCATGGGGGGCATCAACCTGTGAGGGCGGAGCCTATTTACTCCCTCTGCAGGTGCTGATTCTCAGTCACACCTTCCTTTTTTGATTCGAACCCGGACGCTTTGGCTTGTACGCCCAACAGGAACCTGATCCGCTTCCCAGTGTTTCCGCGGCGCATAGTCACGGATCTCGGCCTCTGCTTGCTCACCACACTTCTCCTCTTTCATGTCTTCCACCCAACTCGTCCAAGTGGTTCTGCTGGCCTTGCCACCTGGAGTGAACCTCACTTGCATGTACCGCAGTGAGCCAAGACAGACACACACCCACGCGCACAAACATACCTTTGTCTCTATGTCGCATTCCGTTGGGCTGGTGCCGCGGGGGGGGGGGGGGGGGGGGGGGCTATAAACCCCCCCCCTCCCGCGCGGGGGGCCCACCGCCCCCCCCCCCCCCCCCGCCAAATCCATCTCCTGACTTATTGTCTGGGGCAGGATCAAGGGGTCAAAGTTCAAACTTGCTATGAGAAAATGGGCCAAGTGGACGAGTCACAAACATGCAAGCTGCCGTCACCCTGCCGGGCGTTAACAACAGAGGAAACTCTGTCTGCAGTCAGGGTGCTGAACGGGCGACAGGTTTAGGCGGGGGGGGGGAGACGTCTTCTAGGGGGGATTACGGTTTTACAACAGCGTGACCTCATGGTCAGGAACAGGCAGCTTCAGCACACTGAAAAATGCAATTAGGCAGCTGATAGCTTTCCAGCCCTGAGAACAGACACCTAAGTGGGGGAACCATTCTTTGCACCTGGGCTCCCCAAACAGCTGCCGCAGAGTCGTAATGTTATATATTAAATAATGAAGCATATCCGTTAATACATATATGTAAGGGCAGTATTGTGTTTCGGGCTTTAGGGGGTGCTGTGTGGCTCAGCAGGTTAGGGCACTGTGTCTGTGGTTGGAAGGTCATCATTTCGAATGCCGGTGTCAGCAGAGTGATGTCATTATTGGGACCTTAACCCCAGTTGCTCCAGGGACTCTCTGACCCTCCTTTCCCAAAAAGAACCTTCTGCTAAATAAATACACTATTCAAAAGATTCAGGTTCGCACTCTCCTTCTGCTCAGTGCTCAGCTCTTTTATGAATGACTTTCTCTATCCTCCAGTAGTGGCTGCTCTTGGCTTGACGGGCGACTCTCTCTCACTCTCTCTCTCGTTTTCTCTCTCTTGCTCTCTCCTTGGGTGTACATGACGACCGGCACGTTGCAGTGGCGGGAGTCAGCACTGGCAACATGCCAAGGCGTCAGCTGCCTGCTGGAGGGCCGCGTGAATCAGAGACGGTAGCCGGAGACACTGGCCGGCTTTCCACATCCGCACGGCTCTGCCGCTGCCTCTAAACCGTTTTTTCACGCAATGCGGGAGCAGAAATGACTGAAACATAAGGCTCCCCTGTGCAAAACTACAAAGAGTACCTGGACTCTCGGGGGAGAGAATGGGGCACAGAACCCAGTCCCCCGCCCCCCGTAGAGGAGTACGTTTCACACAGCTTTGTAATAGAGCTGCCGGGGCATTGGGCGTCTACCTGTAATCTAGAGGTGACACCTGGGTGGGCGTGGCCTAATGCACATGGTGACCTCATCCATTGGCCAGAGCTTCTGGTGTTTTCTTACCAAGCTGCCCCTGACTGCACTATGCCTGGGTGCTGGGGGTGGGGGGGGGGGGATGGAAGGGGATGCTTCTCCAGGCAGCACCTTGCTGGTGCGACACGCAGTACAGACATAAGATATTCACTCCTGACGCTCTGGATTGAGATTTTTTGGACGGACTCTGACCTGGTGCATGATGATACTTGCATTATCCATGTTTTATACGGCTCTTCCTGTCTGTTTTCCTTTGGGGATAGAGCTTTCTTGTGCTAGATGATGCCCAGCTGGCTTTCTGTTCGCTAATAAAACGGGGGAAAAAAAACAAAGACTAGCTGGACTGATAGATGAGCAGAAACAGCAACCAAGCTCAGTTACAGGTGAAGAACATGAGGAGTATATAACATGAGGGCCTGGAGTGGGGGGGGGGGCTGTTGGTTCACTTCAGGTGGTCACTCTAAGGAAAAATGGCTGTTTGCTTTGACCCACATGCCTTATTATGTGTATTAAGGAGTCCGTTTTGTTTTTATTCATTAAAAGCTTATGTTTGGGATGGTCACAAGTATCCAGGTGAAAAGGAGGAATCCGCTTCCATGCATTTTCAAAGGCACTGTCTGGTCTCTGTACCGGAGTGAAAACAGCCACTCTCAGTTTTATTATATACACAGGGATATGTGCTGCTTGGCCTCTGTACCACCAGGCGCGAGCCGCCCCCGGGCTGCAGGGGGGGCCTGCAAGTCCGGCTCCTGACGCACTGGGTGAGGTGGCTTCATTTCTGAGGCTGAGCCCTGAAGACGGGTTGATGCAGAGAAGGTGCAGGTGTGCCCCCTCTGTCTGTCCCCCCTCCAGCGAGGCCTGGAGGAGTGGGGATTTGGGGGGATTTGGGGGCTGGACGCCAGCCAGCTTTGAGTCCTCGCCGTACGTGCGGATCTGCAGAGGCAGGCCTCCCGCGCCGCTGGCTCTCCCAACAGGCACTTAATGTGTCGCTTGTTTCCGAGGCACAGTGGCCGCCTTGTTGTTGTTGCTCCAGTTGTGCTCTTCCTTGTGATCGGTCGCGGGAGAAAGCTGTCAAAGACATTCATTGTGGGGTTGCCAGTGCGGAGACCCGTGGGGAGCGGGCGACACTGGCCCAGCACCAAAACCTGAACCACCCGAGGGAGTGAGAACCAGAGAGCATGGGCCCCGCTCTTCTCTTACTCCAAGGCCGGTTAAACGCGACGCCGTCCTTCGGGGTGGTGCAGCCACACTCACGCGGACGTGCTTCCGTGCTGCACGCGCTCCGCACTCCGCTCCCACGCTGCGGAGGGCGCTGCACATGGGCTCAAGCATCCAGGAAGCCAGGATTAGACAGAATGAGAGGGATAATTCGGCTGAGGCACAGCTGCCTGCTTCCTGTGCACACTGTGAACAGTCATTCTTGCAAAATGAAAAGCACGACGAATAAATCCACCACCTTTAAGCCGGAGAATTAACACCAGCATTTGATTTGTTATTCTGCATGTTGGTTCATTGCAGAGGTTCATTTGGATTCTGGGTATATTTAAACGCCACACACCATGATTCCCGTGTTATTCCGAGAGCTACCCATGGCAGATAAGTAACTTTAACTACTAGGAATGAGCTACCTGTAGTTTTCAGCCAAACATTAACTCGATTAACGGCTGCTGCAGTAAACAGCTATTAATCAACACAGCTAAGAAATGGGCTAGAGTGTGGGTGATGGGCAGTGTAGTCCACACTGCGGGATAATATAGCTCATGTAGCACACAGCATCACACACCAAAGCGGCCCATAGTGCCACCATTTTGGCTAGGGAGGGTTTCCAGGATGTCACCCAGGTATGCTCCGAGAGGAGGCTAGCTCCAGTTCCAACAGGGTCAGAAGATCAATTATTTACTTGATTAGATTGTCAAATTCCAGGTGAAAACCCGGAGCTTTTTAAGAAGCTAAGCTCTTATTACAAATGAATTGAACATCAGCACGTCAGTCTCGTACTAGATTCAGATCTTCTTTACGGACTTGGTTTCGACTTGTACTCCTGCAGAAAGGTGTGCTGCCATTCTGTTTCTCCAGGCGTGTTCATTTAACAGCGAGTGTCACGGGTGTAATTTAATTCCCCCACTCCTTATACCTTCTCGTCAGTTCTGACAGTTATTCCCTGACTTCCTGGTGCTTTCCAAATGCTTTCTGGGGGTTTATGGATAATTTAATGCTGTGTTGTTGCTTCTTCCAAAATGACCTCATCTTACCCCTCACACACTTAGGATAAGCATATTAGAGCATTAAAGTGGACCATGAAGCTGCCTTGATAGTGTACATCTTCACAGCATTACAGTGTGAGGTGTACTCAACAGGAAAGGCCATGCTCCACCCTCCCCCACTGCCTATGCATTTTTATTTGCAGTTAGGCGTAATTGTACTGTCATGATTGCAATAACTTAAATCCTGTGGCACTGTGGAACATATGACAATGGCTTTATGTAACAGATGCTTTTAGCCTTTAAGCGCAATAGAATTCAAAGCAGAGTCAGGCAATCCTTGAAGCAATTGGGGGTTAAGGGCCTTGCTTAAGGGCCCAACAGTGAAATCATTCTGCTGACTGTGGGATTTGAACGAACAACCTTCTGATCACAGCATCCTAACCCACTAAGCTACACACTGCCTCTCAATGACCTGGTCCTTTTAGAGGCAGAGGTCTGAGACCTGCCAGTGAAGTGACAGGGACTTGCGTTAGAAGAGGGTAAGACAACGTTTTAGGCACAGCCAGTTTAGCTTTGGGTAGACTGACACCCGTCACTGTGCGTGCAGAGCTCCGTGTGACTACATCGTGTTTCATATGCTGGGTAGTTCTGTCATGATACTTTTAAAACAAGTATTTCAATATTTGAGTTCTTTGCGTCAGAAGGCAAATTATACCCTGCAGCTAAGAAAGTCAGATTTTGAATTATAGACTATGATTATAGATCATAAAACTGCAAAGGGAGAAAACGACGATACCCTTCTGATCAAAGTGTAAACTGAATTATGAATTTAACTAGGTTTCGTGATTCAAAAATTGCTTCCTGTTTTTATTTTTTACCCAGCATTACTTGATGTACCTCTGACACCCGTGTTCGTTTGTATGATGAATATGAAGATCATGAATACCATGCTTCTGCCTGAAAACAAGCGTGCGATGACTCTGACCTCTACCCATCATGCTCCTCTGTCTCACTGTGTTTCAGAGATCAGACAAACATCTGCAGTCAAGTCAGCTTAGTTTGTTCAGAGCATTACTTTATTACCTTGCTAAATGTTTTATTTGCAATCATAAAATACATAATCGTGAGCTATATACTGCCCCAGCAGCTACAAGAGTCGTGAAGCTGCCATTCAATGAAGTTCACAGTCCCTGCCCCCCCAGCGTAAATAGCCAGGTCGGTCAACATGCTCCCTGCCCCCGGACAGGAATCTAAACTCTGCTCCTTGCTGTATATGATGTCGGCTGGATGAAAGCAAACATCTCTGTAATGCGGACTCCTCATTCCACATTGTAGAAAACATAAGAAAAATGATAAAATGATCTTTTTTGGATAAGGTGATAATGTTTAATCACATAAAAACGTTAACGTTGTCCAAAGGCCACCGCTGTTAGCTTTAACCCCCCGTGGTATATTTGAAGAAAACATCAAACAGTCCTGTTCTTTTGACCTTCACTGAAAGTTCTCTAAATACTTGTGTGTGTAAACATTAACCACTAGTACTGTAGATTGGTGGGGATCTTTTTCAGGGTGGAAGTGTGGAAAAAACCCCATGCAGTGTGCGCTGAGTCTGCTTCATCCCCTCCATGAAATGTCATGTCATTTTGGCGCATGAGCCTGACTGGATTGTAATTCGTCCACAAATAGAGTATTTCTGGACAGGCTACTGTTGCCGTTCTCTATTTAAAGTGCTGCAGGGCAATGACTCTTTCCGTCTGGTATGCGTCACCTGTGTCTGCATGACTCCCTGAGCATGGCATCAGCTGACGTCCACGAATGACCCCTACAGTAGGAAAGCACAACTGCCTGACTATTGATCATTAATTACTGAATCATACCATAATCCATTATGTCAGGTACACTGTGTAAATTGGTATACTGCCCGACTCACTCTGCTGCCAGACTGGAAGGACTTGGAACCTATTGCTTTCTGGACTGAAAAGCCTGTCTAACATGAGAGACAAAGAGTAACCGTGATGGATGCGGTTTGAAAGGGCTTGCAACAAAACACATTCATGGAATCCCTACTAGACTAATACTGAGACTAAAGGTTTGGGGGTGTAGTATTGTGCTTAGATGGTCACTGGTTCAAATCCCAGACTTGGCAGAGTAACTTCACGGTTGAGCCCCTGTGCAAGGCCAGTAACCTCCAATTGCTCCACAGATTGTCTGACCCTACTTTCTCTGAAAAATATATTGCTTTGACTGAAAGTGTTTGCTAAATGAACGCAAATGCAGATATCTATGAATCAAAAGAATTTTTCAACAAACACGCCTGATTTGCAAAACACTATAAATCACCATAAAATGTTTAAAGCACTCATTTCAGTATCTCTGTACAGCAATACGCACATCTAGTAAATGAAAATCAAATTCAGATTCTGGCAGGAAAGTCCAGATCCTATTCCAGTGCAGCAAGCAGCAGAAAAGGTTGGTTTGGTTTTTCCTGGATAAAAGGCGCCTCCGATGTTGGGCACAGGACATAACCTGCTGTCCAGTAGATCTGCACTTCACTAGCCTAGTTGGCAGGTGCTTAGCAAAAATAGCCAAGAACCAAGCTTCCCAGCAGACTGGTATGTTTTCAACAGGTTTAATTTATACACATGCTTTGATAATAATACAATAGCAATCTTATTTTGGGAATACAAATGGGACAATCCAGTATTTGCTGGAAAGGATAATAAAGGGCGAAGAAGTGGAAGAGGATGACCAGCAACACGGTGGATCGGACTCAGTGAACATGCCCTGTGAGCAGGCTGAAGACCACACCACACACAGAATGTTCTAGAAATCAGGAGTCAATTAATTTGTCATTAATTCTTTACATCAATCTATAATAATGTAAAAGTTAAAATAAAATTATGATAATATAAAGTATGTCGTCCTCATACCTAACAACAAGCTAACTCAGGCCAAACTATGATACTGATGTAGTCCAAACCAAGAATTTAAATCGTGAGCATTTTCAGTTCCTGACTTCACGTTTCCATATATTCAGTCACAGAGAAACAACAACAACAAAACCAGATGTGACACTGTAAGCCAGCCAGTAGTAAAAGGGCTATTTATATGAGGAGGGATACCTGATCTTTGAAAAAGAGGCAACCCGCGATATGCTTGGTCAGTGCAGTACTCTTCCACAGTTCCTAGTGGGCATTATATGATTACTGCTTGGAACTGTTTCGGCACTGGTGTTTGTGCAAGTCATAGTTTTGTTATTATTAAGGTCTTAGCAATGGAGAGCATCATTGTAATGCTAATTAAAATGTTACATTAAATGTTTTATTTGTTTTGTTTTAATTTTTTAATTTATTATGGTATTTTTATTACTGCTACTGATAATATTCATATAATTAAACAAGGATAATGATTGTTTCAAGACAAAAGACTGTAAATGACTGTTTTGCAAGTGTCATCCAAATGTCACGCTATTTTGAATGTAAACCAAGGTATGGTTTTGCTTTAGAGTTCTATAAGATTTCGTGAAAAAACCAGAAGATGGTAATAGCTTGCTCTGCAGCCCTGTCCAGTATCATTGGTGTCCTCAGTGACTCTCCAGACTCCATGGTGTTGACCACGCAGGGTCACTGACAGCCTGACCTAGTAGACTTATCTGTGTTGACCACCCAGGGTCACTGACATAGCCTGACTGTGCAGACTCCTCTGTACTGACCAACTTGGCTCACTGACATAACTTGACTTGGTAGACACCATGGTGTAGACCACCAGAGCTCACTGAAAAACCTGACCAATATTACATTTTCCATTCACCCTCTACTGTAGGGGCTGGACCCAGCAGAAAGGATGGTGGTCTGAGGTTGTATGTTGATTGCTAAATGCTGAATGAGATCACGGTTAATAACCACTATCCCCATCAAATTGATGCCACAGCAACTGAACAGATTCAAAATTCAAATTACTACAATTAGCTTGACCTTTGTGGTGCCTACAATTTTATTTAGATGGGAGGGGCAGTAGATGGCTATTCTAATGATGGGTGGATATTATGAGTATCTGGTCATGCCTTTCGGGTTAGCCAATGTTCCCATGGCGTTCCAACCCTTTGTTGATGAAGTCCCTTGGAATTTGCTTCACTAATTTGTTATTATGTACCTGCATGTCATACTTGTATATTCCCTGGGTATGACTATACATATTCAACGTGTTAGACAGGTATTTATATGTCTCACACAAATATCCAATTAAGAGTGATGACTGGGGTCTGAGCGCAGGTTCAATGAATTATCCAGCGGCCCTGGAACATTTCAGAGGGCCTTGCTCAACAGCCCAACAGCCATATGACAATCGTGTCAAGGATGGGATTCAAACCAGCAGCCTTCTGAACTCAGGCACTGAGGACTAACCCACTGAACTATATACTGCCCAAGGGAAAATGTGTTTCATGTATCATCACAACACAGGAATGTCCAATTAAGTGGAGCAGCCACAACTAACCTCTGTCAAGGAGCTATGGCAGTTTCTGGGGTTTTTTGGTGCTTTGTCAGGAACCTCCAACCAGGGCCAGCTTCTTTTTCAGGAGCCCTAAGCAAAGCTTTACTTGGGATGCCCTCCATCCAAGACAGTTGTTGATCATTTCACTTCCTCCACAACGCAGGTAATTCGGGGCCCTAGGTGACTGTTTATTCTACCTATAGCCAGAGCCTGTCCTGCCTCCAGCTTCTGCAAACGTTATGAGCCTGCTCAGTATTGTGGCCCCTGCTTCAGTTATTTTCCTTTCTAGTTTCAGGGCACCAAGACCTTACCTGCATCTTATCCCTCATTGGTCACCTTTTTGGTGGTCGTGTTGTGGGTTTGTACACTGTACAACCCCCTTGCCACTAACTAGTGGGACTAAACCATTGCCTGTGCTATGGCATCTCTGGACACACATTGTAGCGGATTTCACGGCACATCTTCCACCATCACTGGAAAATACTGCTTTCCTGGAGGGCGTTTACTGCTCCCGAATGCATCCACTCCCCTTCCCTAAGCCCAATAGCTTTTCATCAACAATATTCCTGAAGACAATTTGCATTCATTTTGAGGGTCTTTTGTGGGCACCTATAGGCGCTTTCCCACTGCAGGAATGTTTTTCAGGAACCAGAACCTTTTTCAGGTTCTAGGTTCCTCGTGGGTAGTTCCTAAATCTTCTTTTAGTCCCTACTCCAGAGTAGGTACTTTTCTCTTGAGTAATTACTACTGAGTTCAGCTTATAGCAATAAACTTTGCTGATCGGTTGACCACAAGCACCGACGGTAACTTGGAAGTTACGTGGAAATGCTGGGAAAAGAGATGAGAGGAGCTGAGAATAAATTAAGCAGATGGAATTATTTTTGTACCCGAATTACATTTATTCCATCAGTGAACACCTTTTTACTCGTGTCTCCATATTTCTGTTACAGAAAATTTGATTGATAACTAATATATATTTCTGTCTAATATTGTCAATGCTGGCTGTGAAACCTGCTCGCCCTTATTAGCAGAATAATGTTTTTATTAATAGAAAAATGTTATTATATCATATTCTGATAATTTTTTATTCTGTGGAAAACAAAAGCTTGATCTGCTGTCCAGACTTATTAATGAATTATTAGCATGCTGCAGGCTCTATGCATAAAATTTAAATATATATGCTGTCCCCTTTTGAACCAAAATAGGATGAGATTTGTCCCGTATTTTCAGACTATTCAATCGATCACACCAATAACTAACATAATAATTTGTTCATCCTCCATTGTTTTGGCATGGTGATGTAGTTTCATGTGAAATTATATGTGCGTCTCCCATGCTTGTTTAGCATAGAGGTCACAGTTTCTGTTGCGTGATAAGAACGTGACAATCAAAAGTGGCCTGGAGCTACAAAAGTCCATCTGTACTCTGTGGCATAGCTCGGGGTCTCCAGCAGCAACAAGCCTAACACTGCTCTGACCATCAGATCCATCCATCCATCCATCATCCTCCGCTTATCCGAGGTCGGGTCGCGGGGGCAGCAGTCTCAGCAGGGAAACCCAG
>JAODKC010000043.1:17447975-17458450 GCA_026777985.1 Mormyrops attenuatus
CCCCCCCCCCCCCCCCCCCCCCCACCCCCCCCCCCCCCCCCCCCCCCCCCCCCCCCCCGGCCCCCGCCCCCAAAATTTGCCATTTGCTGTTTGCCGAGAAGATCCGGAGTTCCCCACAGGGGAAGGCATCCACATGCATCCCATTATGACTGGAGCCCTGGATGTGCCCCAGCTGACCAGGCAATGTCCTTTTAAAATGCCTGAACCACCTCACTTGACTTCCCTAGTTCTAGGTTTGGTTAAAGATCTCTCCAGATCTCCAAGCTCTTCCTACACTAAAAATGAGACCAGCAACTCTATGGAGAAACCTTATTTCAACTGCTTGTACTTCCAACCTTGCTCTTTTGGTCAATATTCACGGCTATTCATGACTATAGCAGAGAATAGGCTATATACACCAGGGTTTGTGAGCCTCATCTTACAACTAAGGTATTGTTTCCCCATCACAACCTGCCCATTGTCCAAAAAACTGTAGCCACTTGTCAGTCACCTGGTAATCTCCTACACTAAGAGAATGCTTTCTCCTCTCACCAAAAGGAGCGATCCACTCTTTTCACCATGGCTTTGAAATTGGAGATGAGCTTCATATGCTTCGTACTAGGCATCAGATCCCTCAAGTGCATGCTAGAGGTCCTGGAGGAACAAGGGCAAAGAAACAAAATCATCTACAAATAGCAGGGATGTCACGTCTAGTCCTCCCCCCCAAATCTGAATGCGCTTTAAGCCAAGAGTGCACCTTGATATCCTGCCCATGAAAATCACAAACAGCAATGGAGGCTAAATGTACCCTAGCTCACTAGCTTAGTCTCCTTCTCAGAGAGGTAAAGTTCCACATTCCCAAAGTCAGTGTCCATTGACATGGTCTGGTTGATCTAGTTCCCGCTTCCCTCTTCGGCCCCAAACCCCCACTTTTCATTTTGCGGGTGGTGGGCTCAGAAGATGGCTCAACGTAGCTGTTTATTGGGTTGGCCTGGCCTGGCACTCACTGGAGAGCAGATGCATTTTTGTGAGCTGAGAAGCAGTGGTTTTACCACCAAATGAGAGGAAGGAGTGGAAGGTTTGCATAGGAAAGTAATATTCACATGGTAACTTTGGAACAACCACACATGCATTTCTGCAATTACTGTAAGGCAGACCAAGCACTGTAAGACACCACATCAGTGATTTCTTGTAGATTGTATCATGTATAACTACAGTAAATTTCCAGGCAGTTAAACTGTCATATTCTACTTAGGATATCCTGTGCTTGGGTCTGATATACCCTAGGAACACCATAAAATATTAATTCTTTTTAACCCTGTATTTGCTCTGAAAATGAAGGTTCTTTCAGTGCAAACACATTCACAAAAAAAGCATCTACAGGTCACTAATAAGACAAACATGTCTGACTTTCCCAATAAGGTGTTAAGGTGTTCGTGCAGGTCTTTAGTCACACATGGCATTAGTATCGGATGGCTGGCTCTGGTAATCACTCAGTGAGGTCACAGGGGGCAGGATGGCGGCCTGGAGGAGGTGAGTTTATGTAAGGCACACGCGGGCGCAGGAGGAGATGTCGGATGTGGGGTTAATGTCCAAAATGCTTCCTCTTAGATGTTTGGGTCTGACGTACATGGGTGACAGTGGGATGCCGCACTTAAAAGACTACAGATGTGGTAAATCAGTGACATCCCCCCCACCCCGGAAGAGATAAAATTTTATTCATCCTGTGGGAAATTATTGTGCCTAGGCATAGCTATCATTGTGCAAGATCAACACAACAGAGTTTAAAAATACTAGATATAAATACCAAATACAAAATAAAGAATACAAACCAAAAAATGAGTGTGTACGTATAAAAAGTTGTATATAGGATACTGTGTAAATGTGCAAAAATACAGAACCTTTAAGTCCAGCAATCTAGCTGCTCATTATCTGTCTGACCTCCTCCTGCCCTATCAGCCCCCATGTGCTCTTAGATCTTCCTCTTCTGGGCTCCTCGCTGCTCCTCGTCTCTGGGGTCCCCTTCCATCTGATATCCGCAACTTGCCCTCTCTCCCAGTCTTCAAATCTGGTCTTAAAACCTCCCTTATTCCTTTTGAGTCCCCTCCACTCTGTTCTTTTTTTATATATTGTTTGCATCTTTGGGTTTTGAAAAGCGCTCTATAGATCTATGTGCAGTTTGCATGTTCTCCCTGTGAAAAGCGCTCTATAGATCTATGTGCAGTTTGCATGTTCCCCCCTGTGAAAAGCGCTCTATAGATCTATGTGCAGTTTGCATGTTCTCCCTGTGAAAAGCACTCTATAGATCTATGTGCAGTTTGCATGTTCTCCCTGTGAAAAGCCCTCTATAGGTCTATGTGGAGTTCGCATTTCGTGTTTCCACCTTTTAATCTGGATTGTCGGCTCTTAAAAACATCTGCCTAATATTGTGTAGGTTTCCTTTGTGTTGCCAAAACAGCTCTGACCTGACAATGCATGGACTCCACAAGACCTCTGAAGGTGTCCTGTGGTATCTGGTGCCTGTAAGGTGTGAGGTGGGGCCTCCATGGGTCGGACTTGTTTGTCCAGCACATCCCATGGATTCTCGATTGGATTGAGATCTGTGGAGTTTGGCTTAAACTCTTTTTCATGTTCTTCAAACCATTCCTGAACTGTGACCATGAAGGGGTGTGCTTGATCTGCAACAATGTTTAGGTAGGTGGTCAAATAACATCCACATGAATGCCAGGACCCAGTGTTTCCCAGCAGAACATCGCCCAGAGCGTCACACTGCCTCCGCTGACTTGCCTTTTTCCCATAGTGCATCCTGGTCCCATCTCTTCCCCAGGTAAACGACACACCCGGCTGTCCACATGATGTAACACAAAACATGACTCATCAGATCAGGCCACCTTCTTCCAGTGCTCCTTGGTCCAGTTCTGATGCTGATGTATCCCATTGTGGGCACTGACAGGGGTCAACATGGGCACTCCAACCGGTCTGCGGCTATGCTGGGGAGACGCTGGGGAGAGGATGCTGGTGTTGAATGTTCGCCGCTTCTCCCTCTGAGTCTGAGTTTGAGTCTAATATTACTTATTTACTATTTTACATTAGTTTAGTTAGAAAGTTTCGTACTTTTTCTGAAAGTTTTTCTTGTACTGTTTTACCGTCTACTTTATTTTACAGATTTTATCACGTTTTATCAAGTTTTTGCTGTCTACTCACCTGTTGCCCGGATATACTGTATTACCGTCTGTTTTTGGATTTTATGGATTTTGTCAAGTTTTATTAAGTTTTTTTTTTCCTGTCTACTCACCTGTTGTCCAGATATACTGTTTTTACTGTCTGCTTTGGATTTTATGGATTTTAGGTCAGTATGGCGTTCAGCTATTCCAGCTCACAACTCCGCCGACTTAATCCCGCAACCACTCCTGGAATTAACATCCCTATCATTAAAGAACTTGGACTCCTTCGCCGTCCTCGTTACATTCACAGAGGCTCCGGCCGAAAGTTCATCTTCCATAACCAGCCAAAGTGCTCTGCTACCAACATTCCATCTTTTTGGTCACCTGCCGCACGTCTGACGCGTCATCAGAGCACCGTCGCTCCAACTACTATCAACACTGGAAGTATCGCGAGATCTCTGCACTCCAGCATGGGAAACACCTGAGCCAGTGAGAGAAACACCGCAAGATCCTCACATCCCCGGCTAGATTTATTTTGTGGAGTGGACTCTGAGCTGTGTGGAGAGGATTTTAATGTTCTGCGGCCTGTACAGAGATTTACTCCACAGTCATTGGTCAATTTTTAGCTGTTCAACGCTCAATCCATCAGCAATAAATCAACACTGATTGAAGAACACATCAGAGAGAAAGGACTTGACTTCATGTGCTTTACAGAAACCTGGCACCAGCCAGAGGTTTACTCTGCCCTAAATGAAGCCTGTCCACCTGGCTACAGTTACTTGGGGGCAGCTCGCAGCACTGGGCGTGGTGGAGGCTTAGCTAACATCCACCGCCAGGACCTCGGGTTGCCCCCTATCTCAATACCTGCAACATCTTCCTGCGAGTGCCTTGCATTTAAATGTAAGCCCCCTTTTCCCATGACTGTTCTCCTTATCTACCGACCTCCAAAACCCAACCCTCTCAACACTTTGTGCTACCTCTGCTAATATCATAATCTTAGGAGATATAAATATTCATGTTGACAATCCCACAGGTTATCTCACTGCTGATTTCTTTGAGCTGCTAGACTCCCTGAACCTACAACAACATGTGGATGTCCCCACTCATTCTAGGGGTCACACACTTGACTTGGTCATTTCAAACTGTGCCCCCATTAGTAACCTAAAGGTATATGATCTCGGTATTTCAGACCACAAAGTAGTGTCAATGGAGCTGCCCTTTCTATCCCCTCGTACCAGGCCAAAACGACAGATCCATTTCAGAAATCTGAAGAACATCAATGCGGATGCCCTGGCCCTGGACCTTAAACTTCTCTTGTCTGACCTTACCAGCTCCCTCTCTGTTGTTGACCTTGTGGATTTCTACAACCAGTCCCTGAGCAGTCTCCTGGACTTCCATGCCCCCCTAACATCCAGATCCATCTCATTCTCGTGCTCAGTGCCTTGGTACACCTGCGAGCTGCGAAAAATGAAGGCAGCTGGGCGTGTCCTTGAGCGGTGGCTCAAGGCCTCTGGGGTGACTGTCCACAAACAGGCCTACAGGGAACACAAGAGGGTGTATGCAATAGCTCTGAAGGTTGCACGGTCCAGGTTCTATTCCACCATCATTAGCAACAGCTCCAGGAACTCCAAAAATCTTTTTTCAACTATAAATCACCTTCTCAAACCTCCTTCATCTGCCCTCTCTGAGGCCACCGAGGAGAGGTGCAACATGCACATCAATTTCTTCAAACAAAAAGTTGATAACATTCGCTCACTCCTCTCCACCACGGATATCCTGCCTCCTCCAACTGTCGACCCACTGTCTGAGACTGTCCAGCCCCTTTGCTCCTTCTCTGCTGCCACACGGGAAGAGGTGGAGGACGTCATCAGGAAAATGAAACCATCTACCAGTTCCCAGGACCCTTTCCCCTCAGCCCTGCTGATGGCCAACATCTCTGCCGTCTCTCCACTCATCACCAGGATCATAAACCACTCCCTCCTGGCTGGCCATATTCCTTCTGCATTAAAAACTGTGGTCATCAGACCTCTACTGAAAAAACCCACCCTGGATCCTGAAGTTCTCTCTAACTATAGGCCCATCTCCAATCTTCCATTCTTCCATTCTTCCAAAGTTCTGGAAAAAACAGTTGCAGCACAACGTCATGAGCACCTTAGGTTGTTAAAATGGACCCTCAATGGACCCTGAAGCCTAAAAACTTTAGAAAGACATTTTGTTAAAGTATTTTATAGATTCTCCTGTTTTATTTACTTTTTTCTACTCTGTAGCACTTTGAGATTGCTAAAATATAAAGTACAATACAAATAAAATTAATTATTATTATTATTATGCAGCCCCGCATACAGCAAGCTGCAATGCACAGTGTGTTCTGTCACCTTTCTATCTTAGCCAGCATTATTTTTTTTCAGCAGTTTGTGTTACTGTAGCTCTCCTGTGGGATCGGACCAGACAGGCTAGCCTTCACTTCCCCCCGCATCAATGAGCCCATGACCCCATCACCGGTTCACTGGTTGTCCTTCCTTGGACCACTTGAGGTAGATACTGACCACTGTATACCGGAAGCGCCCCACAAAACCCGCCATTTTGGAGATGTTCTGACCCAGTCGTCTAATCATCACAGTTTAGCCCTTGTCAAACTCACTCAGATTCTTACACTTGGCTGTTTACCCTGCTTCCATCACGACAACTTTAAGACCTGGCTGTTCACTTGCATAATATAATGGCCCCCTTGACGGGTGCCATTGTTATGCACTAATTTTAATCACTTCACCTGTGAGTGGTTTTACTGTCACGGTTGATTGGTGTATACTGGCTTCAGGAACAGTAAGTGCTGGGCTCTAGTGAGCCGTACCCATCATCTGTGCTGAAACAGACTGAGTTTGACGTGTCATGAAACTGTGTTATGTTGTTCTCTTGCTCACCTTTTGAAACGTGGTCCATACTAATAATATCCCCCCTGCCCCCTGACTACTGGCACTGGTTTCTACCAAGGATCGCAGGGCACTGAACCAGCAATAGCTGCCCTGCTGTGGGCTGGTGGATGTCACAGCCGCTGAAACTCCTCCCCCGACGGTCGAGAGCCTCCATTACATCAGCGGCCGGGGTGTGTGGGGGAAGGGTGGGGAAACGCTCAGGTTTCTTCCAAAAATTTCTAGAGCGGGCACGCCCCCCCCCGGGTCGGCTCATGGAACAATTTGCCACTGGGCCGAGGAGAATGCCGACTAAAAGCAGGCCGTCACGTCCTCCACAGCCTGCTGCCAGCCAGCAGAGGCTCGGTGTCACCAATACCGGAGAGGAGATCGGATTCCGGCATCACCCAGCCGGCTCTTCCCACGAGGGAGGGGGGCAGGCAGGCAGGGAGAGTGTACCTTGTGACTGCTGCTCTTTACGCCCACTGGGCGAGCAGATACTTATGGCTAAAATAAGACCTCTGCAGCTTCAATTGGTCATGGCAGCCGGCAGTAATCCAGTGTCAGAGGGTTCACAGTGTCACGTTGCGGCCGGCCTGCAGTGGTTCGGGGGGGAGGATGCCACGGCAACGGAACCCAGGGGAACATGAGCCTGCTTAAGTGAGTTGTATTGTCTACATGTGGTGTCATAATATTGCTTGCGATTCAACCTCATTACCCAGGTTAAAATTCTGGCAGCCTTCCAGAAACAGAAGCAGAAAAAGATGGAGGGAGGCCCCAAGTGATTCACTTTATCGATTTATACATCACAATACTTCACTGTAAAAATGTTACTAAACGATACAACAGCAGTCTGCTTGTACCCCGTGGTACGGTTCACACAGTCATAAGCCTGGAACACACAAAGCCACTTTTGGGCTGTCGCTTAGAGTCTGTGACCAGTGTGTGCAGCACAGTTGTTCACGGTTGGTTGCTGTTGGTGCTGTATTTAGCCGATTTAGCGTGTTGATTTGGTGTCGACGCTAGTCAGCAAAACTGAACTCTCTGATTGGCCTGTAGGTCAACCATCACCTCCAGTCGTACCAGTGTGTTCCAGCACAAATGTATACAATTGACAGAGCCATTGACAACTGGTGGGATCTGATCGTTTGTCGACCTTGGTTTGCATTTTTTATGCTGCCTGGCTTGGTGTGGACTTGGTGTGGATATACGGGCGGAAGGTCTCCACATCCTACTGATTAAAGTACTGTAACAGACAGTCCACAGAATGGAGCAATAATACAATACCTGTAAAAATACAAATCAAATGTTACAAAGTCAATTTTGCAAGTCCTTTAAAATTAAGAATGAAAAAACAAGGTAAGATTCTCCTTTGGCTATGACATGTATAATTGGTAACAAACTACACAAGTAGTGCTGATTAATTAATATGGGCCCCTCTGTCCTTATGAATGGGTAACAATGTCTTTTGGCCACAGTGAAAATGCAGCTACAGAAGTGTGCTTGGTCCTCTCAGAAGATGCTGCCCTGGGCAATTGCCCATTGCTAGAGACTCTGTGGTCTGAGGATTTCAAAATGAAGCTCGCTAGTCTTGTTTCAACACCCCTAAGCCAGTGAGACCAGCCTGACGTAGTGACCAAGGTGTAAGTCTCATCCTCCAACATGATGATACAGGTGCCCCAGCACCCTGAGCAGAGAAGTGGTTAGAAGATAGATGGATGGATAGATGGACAGATGAGTGAAATTCTTTTTATAGTGGCTCTAGAATCTGTCAACGGGGAAATGTATACTGATGTTGATGTAAATGTCATGCTTTAATTTACCCTTTTTTTACCCTGCCCTTAATGTACTGCTTTAGTTATACAGCTGGACATTTTTACAATGTCATTTTTAGGATGAAAATAAATCAAATTATTAAACATGGGGAGCAGGAAATCTTCAAACACTGCAAAAGAGTTACAGCCGTCCACAGTTGAGATGGTGGAAATGACACTTCAGTCATTTAAGGTCCTTAACGGTGAAAAGTGTTTCCAGAATGACCTCTGTTATGGCCCCGTAGCCTGTAAAATGGATCTTTTCCAGATGTATGAGCAGCTTCTGGACAGCCGGGTTGTATATGAGGCTGGGAGCGCTCGCCCTGTGATGAGGGCACCAGGATGTTTAGGGTCATGTCCAGTAAAATACTGATCTTAAAACAGGCTTAAAAAAACAGAAAGTTAAATTAATTATTTTGTGACTTTTCATGGTGCAAAAGGCACATTCCCAGTAATTTAGTTTGAGACAATGATTTTGTGAGTATATAGATTTTGTGATAACCCCCGCCAAGCCACTGTTAAAACAACCACTCATTCAGTTGTTAGGGATATTAGAAATTGTTGACTGTACGATTTGATTCGAAAGTCTCTTGCTCATCCGTTATGTTAACAAGTGACGTCGTACACTAAAGCGTAATTTATTTAGGCCTTGTGAGTCACTCTAAATATTTGGAGATTTTCCATCTTTCTGGGGTGTGTTATAAAACATCACAGAAGGTCAGTTCAATCCTACAGGAGAAAAGCCTTTTTCTGCATTGTCATAACCTCCGACAGAGACACGAGGCGGTTTGCAGACAAAATGATTACGCCAATGAAATTACTAGAGATGAGACACAGAGTCCCCTTGTGCCTACTGTCCATGGCGTGACCTGTGGATACATCCTGGCAGAAGCGGGCTGGTGTGTTTTCTCAACATTAGCTAATGCTAATGGACACATCCGTCTTTATCAATGTCTCACACTGTTTACTCCATTAGCAGCCACATTGCAAAGTAGCTCTGTCGTCATAGCAACAGGACGGTCCAGGGTCAGGACATCAAAAGGGACAGAATGCTGCAGGCACAAAATATCGTAAACACACAGCACCGAAGATGGGCATGGCAAGTTAACCTTTTACTTTTTAATGTTACCCACTGAAAGAATAATGCTCTGCTCACCACCCGGAGGACACGTTTATATTGGATCTGTATCAGAGGCTGGTCTTCATCTGTCCTCTCGGATGTGTGAGCGCAAGAACAAACAATGTTTCTGTTATACCAACCCAGAACTGGAGCTTGAGGACAAACCCTAAGTCTAATCCTAACCCTAAGCCTAACCCAAACTCTAACCCCTTAAACTAGCATGTTCCTCTGAAATCAGCGCTAGGGAATTAGCCACCTTGGGTCAAACAACTAAGCTTCTTATAGACATGCGATTCCAGCATTGAAGCAGTTAGCATGCACACGTTACAAACATGGCCTTCAGAGGGATCTTCTTGCCAATAAAATGATTCTTCTGCTCGGTGTTTGGGTTTTTTGAGCCAACATGATCATTTCAGCTGAGCTCAGTCTTAATCTCTGTACCAACACCTGTCTCCGACTAGACTGTACCTTTGTGGATTGAAGATGTTTCATTTACTTCAGATGCAAGTGCATCTGAAGCCATCTGTGTATCTGAAAGCATCCTCACAGATGGATGGATGGATGGATGGCTTTACACATGTCCTTCCTCACTTAATACCCAGTAGTGTATATCTGTGCCTGGTCAAACATGCATATAACTGCTAGCTTTTGGCTAAGCTCAGTGGTTAATTTCTGTGTATTTAAAGTTAGCCTTGTACAGACTCGGACCAAATCTCTGCACTGTAAGAATCTCCTTATGCTTCTTATTGCACATATACTCATGAGAGTCACAAGATGAGAAGGTTAATCCTTCAGCACTGTTGAGTATCACTGTTGAGTATCAGTGCTGAGTATATCTGCTGAGTATCAGTGCAGAGTATCGCTGTTGTGTAGCTGAACTACTCTCTCCTGCAGATGGAAAACCTGCATATAACTTGTTATAACACCAAATCTACCCATGCCTGGAGGGCTGCATTTCCTTGTTTCCTTTTGCTAAAGAAGTAAAACTGCCTTGATATGTCTGATCTTTACTGAGGGATTATATCACAGTAAATATAGCTTTAAATTATTTCAAAAATTTCAAGAATTAAAATATTAACATTGAGTGAGAATGTCCATATTTAATACAGCAATTTGTGATATTGCATGACCATAAAGATGTGAATTTGAATTAAGTGTCCCGGGTAGCAGATATATCTCCCCCTGGAGGTGGAAAACAGCCACGTTTCTTACCAATGGAAAGTTGTCATATGATGTAACACAATCCTCAGGGGGCGTGTGGCTCAGACAGTGTGAAACACGATCCCTCTGAGGCCACGAGGCCCATGGTTTGTTAGTGTCGGAAGCAAGAGATGTGACAATACTCACGTCCAAAGGTGACATATAAGGGAGTAACTGTTAGACTGCTTTTTCAGCCTAAAGAGATGTTGCATTTGCCTCTCCTGGAGCCGACACCTTACCGTGGTGGAGGGGTTTGTGTGTTCCAATGATCCCAGGAGCTAAGTTGCCC